>JAKSZU010000001.1:123374318-123729318 GCA_026018925.1 Tupaia tana
AATTCATGTTTTGGACTTTGGTCTTAGTGGGACATGACTGGCTGTCCCTCAGAAATTCACATGTTGGAATTTAATTGTTGTAAAGGTGTTAAGTAAAAATGTAATTCCTTTTTGGTGTCCCAGGGTGGGTCCTTTGCTGTGATAATGTCATTAGGGCAGAGCCCCTACTATTGAGTTCTGGTTGGACTTACAAGCAGAAAGAATGAGACCAAGAATGACCGAGGGAAAGCTATGTGAATGCAGACTATACTCTGCTACACTAAAAGTTCTGTCTTCTGTCATTTTGTGATGTCTTCCCACCAGCCAGTGGCATGGTGGTTAAGGTGGCTGGATCCGATGTGGCCAACTTGGTGGCTACCAAAATCGTGAGTCAAGATTAACCTCCATTTACTTAAATTCACCCAATCTCAAATTTTCTGTTAGCAACACAATAAAGGACTAAGAAATGGAGAGAAAAAAATAAATTAGGAAACAAATAAACAAGGCAACAAAGGGTATCTTAGTTCACTTGTGTGTTGCTTTACAGAAATACCTGAGATAGGTGTCTCTTCCTTTTTTTTAAAGAATTATTTTAACTTTATTTTTTATTATTATTTTTATATTTCCAGAGAGAGACACAGAGAGAGGGAGAGAAAGAGGGAAAGTGAGAAAGCAAGACTCCAGGTCCAGGGCTCAAACCATAGTTGGCCATGTGGGAGTCCAGTGCCCTTAACTACCATGCCACCTACTGGCCCCAACAAGTGTTTCTTTTAAGGAATAGAAGTATATTTGACTTACGATTCTGGTGGCTGGATTGTTCGAAATCATGAGGCTGGCATCAGGCTGGCTATGTCACAGCACCATCAGGTACACTTCCTGAGGAGGCAGCATCTCCAGCGACTGGGAAGCTGAAGCAGAGGACTGTGGGTGAATGCTTCTGCACCTGAGCACAGAAGGCACTTGTAGGTTACAGCCGAGTGTGGGACAGAGATATTGTCTACCAGACATATTCTGGAACTGTTTGAATATCTGTACCATTTGCAAATTGTATCTATTCAGGTAAAAAATAAATTGAAAAAAAAAGGGAAAAATTCACCAGACAACAAGCCAGATGAGTAACTTATGCCTTTACATGGCTGATTTTTTTTCTGTAACTAATTAAAAAATTTTTTTATTTAAAATTCTTTTATACATTCAATCACATTATTTAGCTTGCAAAGTGAATATTCCAACATGTGTACATTTCTCTCTAGTCCAGTTGATAATACTATAAAGTTATCTTCAACAGATAACACCCCATTTCTTTGTCTCATTAATGCTTTGCCTATTTTTCTTCTAAACATCCTTCTTCAGACTCTACTCTTTCACGCACCCTCTCCCCACACTATATCTGGTATTCACAACCATTTACTGTGTTTCTATATCTTTTAGTCAATCAGTTTCAGTCATAGAGTGTGGACACTCAGTATATATTAAGTGGGAACGTACAACATCTCTCCTTCATAGCGTGGCTTGCTTCACTCAGTAGTAAATCTTCCATATTCATCCACTTTCTGCAAAAGCCAGGGTCTTGTTGCTTTTTTATGGCTGAGTAGTATTCCATAGAGTATATGTGCCACAGGTTTTTAATCCATTCATTTGTTTGTGGGCATGTGGGTTGGTTCCTTGTCTTAGCAATTGTGAATAATGCTTCAATAAACATCGATGTGCAAGCACTTTTCTTTTTTTAAAGAATTATTTTATTTAACTTTACTTATTTATTTATTTATTTTAATTTGATCAGAGAGGGACAAAGAGAGAGAATGAGAGAAAGTGAGAAAGCAAGCCACCAGGTCCAGGACTTGAACGGTGGTTAGCTATGTGGGAGTCCAGCACCCTTAACCACCACGCCACCTGCTGGCCCCATGCAAGCACTTTTCTGATTAAGAATTCTGGGGACTGGCAGTTAGCGTAATGGCTATGTCGCTGAATTCCCATGTAGCTGACTATGGTTCGAGTCCCAAACCAGGTGTCTTAAACTCACGCTGGGCACGTGTGTGTGCATGCCCAAGATCCCAAAAGGAGAATGGAGGAGAAGGGATTGCAGTGTGGCCATCCCCGCTGGAAGGTGATTTCTCGCTTTCTATCTCTCTGTCTCTCTGGTGAGCGCACACGCCCTATAGCAAAAACCTCTCAAAAAAAAAAAAAAAGAATTCTTCTGTCCTTTGGGTAGATACCAAGGAGTGGAATTTACATGACTGATTCTACATTCACATCAAATTAGATACCTGGCTATGTACAAAATTGCAAGGTAAAAGATAGTTTTCGGTTTGCATTTACTAAACTATTGGGTGTATTTTTCATTATTCCAGGCAAACATCCACACTGATTTTTTTAAAAATAAGCCAGTTAGAAAAAGCCATAATGTTTACCATCTAGCTAAGTGTTAAAGCAGAAATAGAAAGGCCAGCTGTGGTGGTGAGTCCTGAGGTCTCCCCGCAGGATGCACTGGATGCACTGGATGCACATGTGCACTGCCCATGATCTTGGCTGGCTGAGGTGGGGGGGCAGACTGTGGCCCTCTTGGGGTGCCTCTCTCACTCATGTGATATAAATAAACAGAAGAAAAATTGACACATTATCTCAGAAAAAAGATGCCAATGATTATCCTGTAACACTACTAAAAAAAGCTTGTCAACAGTTTCTCTCCTGGGACAGATAATCAGGATGTTTATTTTGGTTTGTCTTGCAAAGTCTTACTTCCCATCAAATGAACCTCATAGTAGTCCTGTATGGAATACCCGAATCACAGAGGGGCCTGTGAATGAAGCGCTGGGGGACAGCAGCGTTACTCACGGCACATTTGCTGCGGAAACTATGTTTGGCAAATATCAAATGTCTGCACTTCTTTTCCTGGGCCTTGCAGGGTTGACAGCCCTTATTTATAACAGGGAAGATACTAAAATTGGCCACTATCAGCACAGAAAAGTAGAGTCTATAACATTCCTATAAATTCTTTTCCTTCTTAATGTTAGCACAAATAGAGGTGGAATGGGCCACTGAGATACTTGGTAAGCAATTAAAATATAAAGCAGATTGGGGACCATTCCTATATCCTACTGGTTAAGGGGGCCAGATCCCACATGTCTGACTGTGGAGTCTGAATCCCAGCCTTGTGGCTTGAAAAGACATGCCAGGCACGTGTGTGCATGTACCTCATTTTCTGACAGAATGGAAAAATGGAGAAGGGACTTCAGAGTGATCACGCCCCATCATGGGGTGCTTTCTTCCTCTTTCTATCCCTCTCTTTGTCTCTGGCTAGCAAGTGCATGAACGCTTTAGCCAAACAAAACAAAACAGTTACTGGAACATGAGACATTTATGGATAGGTGTGTGAAATGTTCTCCAATTGGACTAAGGGACATTAACTCCTGATCTCAGGTAAGCCTTACTTACTAGTTTTATTTTTTTGTTTTGTTTTTGCTTATTTGTTCTGGAGAGGAAAAAGGCCATATATCACCTAGCTGTAATTTGAAAAGTAATTTCAAAATGTTGAGATTTACTAACTGAAGTATAAAAAAAGTCCCTATTTATTTTCTTTTTTTGTAATTTATATTTTTGCCATTGGGATCATATGTTTTACAGAGAAAGACAGAGAAAAGGAAAGTGAGAAATCACCCCACCCAGGGGGATGACTACACTGCAATCCCTTCTCCAGCCTCTTGGAATTTTGGGCACACATGCACACATGCCTGGTGTGATTTTCAAGCCACTGGGTCAGGGACTTGAACCACAGTTGGCCATGTGGGAATCCAACACCCTAACCACCATGCTACCTGCTGGCCCCAAATGCTCCTTACTTCATGCTTATATTTCAGGTCTTATGAATATGGAATAAAATGAAAATGAACACAGTAAGTGGAAAATAGGAAATGTTCTGAACACCATGGGCTAAAGATAGTGTTTAGAGTGATTATGGCCATAAAACAGAGTTCTCTTTTATGAGATTTTGTTTTACATGAAGCCATCAAGGCTGGCCCCATACTGTAGCAGTTAAACACTGTGTTTAGGGAGCCAGGTTCTACATGACCTGTCACGGTTCCAATTCTGACCCCAACAATTTGAAACATGCACTGGGGATGTGTGTATGCCTCACTTCCTGACAGGATGGAGAAATGAAGGGAAAAGGATTTCAGCGTAACCACACTCTGTTGAGGGTTCTCTCTCTCTCTCTCTCTCTCTTCTCTCTCTCTCTCTCTCTCTCGGCAGTGTATATACCCTCTGGCAGTAAAAATGATAAATAGTAGGTAGCGTAATTGTTATGTTGCTGGACTCTCACAGTTTGAATCCTAGGCCCAGCAATTTGAAATTCATGTCGGGCATGTGTGTATGTGTGCCCAAAATCCCAAGAGGAGAATGAAGGAGAAAGGATTGCAGTGTGGCCATCCTCCCTGGGGGGTGATTTCTTGCTTTCTGTCTCTGTCTCTCCAGTAAGTACATGTGCCCTATAGCAAAAATCTCTCTCTCAAAAAAAAAGTCATTATTATGCTTTTAAAGATTTATTGTCATTATTTTTCAATTTTTACTAGAGAGAGACAGAGAGGGGGAGAGAGAGAAGAGAGAGATAGAAAGCAAGCCACCAGGTCTGGGAATGGAACCACAGTCGACCTGGGAGTCCCACGTCCTTAACCACCACACCACCTGCTGGTCCCACAAAGTCATTATTCTAATACACTGGCAACACTAAATTATAAAAATTTTGCCCATAAATATTGTACAATCAATCAAAAGTGTTATTTATTTATTATTTATGTTTTATTTTTTTTCTTTTTTTGGAGAGGTTTTTGCTATGTTTTCACCCCCCAGGGGGGATGGCCACGCCGCAATATTCTCCTCTCGGGATCTTGCACGCAACGCGCCCGGTGTGAGTCTTCCGGGACTCGAACCGCGGTCGACTACGTTCCAGCGACATAGCCATAGCTGGTCATTATTTATGTTTTTATAGTTGTTATCATAGTTCATGTTATCGTTGTATTGCTGGTGATCCAAATTCCTTTATCAAATATATTTTCAACAATTATCAGAAGATGCTTATTAGGCATCCAACTGCTTAAGTCATTTGATACTGCGGCACAGTGGTTAAGGCTCTGGACTCACATGTGGCTGACCACAGTTCAAGTCCTGAAACTTCCTGGCGGTTTGAAAATCACATCAGGCATGTGTGCGTACATGCCCCAAATCCTAGGAGAATGGAGGAGAAAGGGTTGCGACGTGGCCATCCTCCTGTGTGTGTATGTGTGTGTGTGTGTGTGTGTGTGTGTGTGATCTCTCACTTTCCCTTTTACTGTCTCTCTCTGTTGCTCTTTAGCAAGCTCATGTGACCTATGGCAAAACCCTAAGAACAAAACAAAAACAAACCAACAGTCATTTGATACTGGTAGTTCCTGTTCTCTAGTGGTCTGAAAAATGGTGTGTGTGTGTGTGTGTGTGTGTGTGTGTGTGTAAAATGTTCCTTCTGAGGGAGGTCGTCTGTAAAAAGTTTGTTAACATTAGGATATAGGGACTGGCAGGTGGCGTGGTGGTTAAGGGCGCTGGACTCCCACATGGCTGACAGTGGTTCAAGTTCCGGACCTGGCAGCTTGCTTTCTCACTTTCTCTCTCTCTCTGTCCCTCTCTGGTCAAATTAAAAAAGTAAGTAAATAGTTAAATAATAAAAAAAATTAACCATAATGGCTATGTCGCTGGACTCCCACCTAAATAACGCCGGGCGCGTGTGCCTGTGTGCCCAAGATCCCAAGAGGAGAATGGAGGAGAAAAAAAGTGCATGCGCCCTTAGCGAAAACCTCTCCAAAAAAAAAAAAAAAAAATTAGGATATAGCTTTTCCAGCTTAGGAGCGGCAGAATGGCAAAGAAGGGTGGTGAGAAGAAGGGTCGTTCTGCCATCAACAAGGTGGTGACTGAGAATACACCATCAACATTCACAAGTGCGTCCATGGAGTGGGCTTCAAGAAACGTGCCCCTCCGGCACTTAGAGAAATCTGGAAATTTGCCATGAAAGAGATGGGGTCTCAAGATGCGTGCATTGATAACAGGCTCAACAAAGCTGTCTGGGCCAAAGGAATAAGGACCGTCCCATATGGAATCCGTGTGCGGTTGTCCAGAAAACGAAACGAGGATGAAGATTCACCCAACAAGCTCTACACTCTGGTGACTCATGTACCTGTTACCACTTTCAAAAATCTACAAACAGTGGGACCAAATGGCTATGTCGCTGAACTCCCATGTAGTCGACCACAGTTGAGTCCCCGGCCCGGCCTAGTGGCTTAAACTCATGCCAGGTGTGTGTACATGCGTGCCCAAGATCCTGAGAGGAGAATGGAGAAGGGATTGCGGCATGGCCATCCCCCCTGGGGGGGCGACTTCTCGCTTTCTCTCTCTCTGTCTCTCTGGCGAGAACATGCTCCCTGTAGCAAAAACCTCTCAAAAAAAATCTACAAACAGTCAATGTGGATGAGTACTAACTCCTGATTTTCAAATAAAGTTATAAAACAAAACAAAACAAAAAGATATAAATCCCTTTCATAATGCTGCATTTTTTTCCGGTCTCTTAAGTGCATTAATGGACTGTAGATTTTAAGTGCCTGGATCTACTGCCACCTAGCGTTACATTGCTCCCGGTTATTCCAAAACTGAGCACATAGAAAGGGAAATCTCCGCAGCTCCAGTGCCTGTTTCTGCCCAATTTAGAAAGTCACCAGGTCTTGTAAATGCAAAGTTTTGTCTCTCTCCTTCTCACTGCCATGAACAATCTAGTATTCACATTTATTCTGTTGAAAATAAACTTTAAGGGCTTGATTTAATATAACTGCCTTACCATATATACTATCTGCCGTGTTACCTAAACTTTCTGGGTTTCATTCATTCATTCATTCATTCATTCATTTATTTTCTTTTAGAGAGTTTTTGCTACAGGGCGTGTGTTCTCGCTGGAGAGACAGAGAAAGGCAGAGAAATGGAAAACGAGAAATCACCCCACAGGGGGGATGGCCACACCATAAGCCCTGCTCCTCCATTCTCTTACGATTTTGGGCACGTACACACATGTGCCTGGGTTTGAGTTTTAAGCTGCCAGGTCTGTGACTAGAGCCATAGTCAATTCATTCTTTTTTTTTTTTTTTTAACTTGCTATAGAGGGCACAGGCATGCACTCACTGGAGAGAGACAGAGATATATAGAGAGAGGAGAGGAAAAAAAATCATCTGCTACAGGGGTATGGTCACAATGCAATTCTCAGGGATTTTTCTTCTAGTATGTTTTTCTTTCTTCTTTCTTTTAAAAATTTATTTAATTTTTTTAATTATTATTATTATTACTTTAAATTTGGTATTAGGCACCTGTGCTCACCAAAGAGAGAGAGTGAGAAGGAAAGTGTGAAAGCAAACTGCCAGGTCTGACACTTGAACCATGGTTGGCCATTGGGAGTCCAGTGCTCCAATCATCATACCACCTGCTGGTCTCCAGTACGTTTCTCAAGCTGCTGGACCAAGATTCAAACTGCAAGGTCAGCCACGTGGGAGCTGGCTCCCTTAACCACCAGGCCATGGTGTTGGCCCTAGTTTACTCATTTTTTAAGGTGGGAATAGTAATACTTACTTTCAAAGAGTTGTTCTGATTAGATGAGTTCATATATTTCAAATGCTTACAACAGTATTTGACACATACCTGAGTCCAAGGACCATGCCTGGGTCCTTACATGGGAACACAAGTGCTAAAAACAGTCTGTTAGGGACCAGCAGATGGCATAATGGTTATATCACTCAACTCCCACATAATTAACCACGGTTCAAGTCCTAGACCTGATGGCTTAAAACTCATACTAGTGTGTGTGTGTGTGTGCGTATTTAAAATCCTGAGAGGACAATGGAGAAGGGATTGTGGTGTGATCATACCCCCGAAGGGTGATTTCTTGTTTTCTGTCTCTCTGCCTCTCTTTCTCGCCAGTGAGTGCACACGCCCTACAGCAAAAATCTCCCTTTAAAAAAAGAGAAGAAAGGGACCAGCAGTTGGTGTAATGGCTATGTCACTGGATTCCCATGTAGTTGACCATGGTTCGAGTCCAGGACCTGGTGGCTTAAACTCACGCTGGGCGCATGTGCGTGCATGCCCAAGATTCCAAGAGGAGAATGGAGGAGAAGGGATTGTGGCATGGCCATCCCCCCTGGGGGGGTGACTTCTTGCTTTCTGTCTCTCTTTCTGGCGAGCACACGCGCCCTATAGCAAAAACCTCTTAAAAAAAAAAAAAAAGAGAGAGAAGAAAAAAGAAAATTGTCTATTTCATTTTCCACTTCATGGTCAGAATATAGAAGGTAGTTCTTTATGACAATTTGGGCTGATTGTTTCGAGAGAGTTACTTTGGATGACAAGTTTTTTTGCCAATATTTTCACTGGGTGAAAATATCATTCTCTTAACTGTGTTTTCAATTAATGAGTTTTAAATTTTGATTTATTCTAACTTATCAATGCTTTATTTTATAGATCATACTTTTTTTTTTTTTTGAGAGGTATTTGCTATAGGGCGTGTGCTCTCACCAGAGAAAGACAGAGAGACAGAAAGCGAGAAATCACCCCCCGGGGGGATGGCCACGCCTCAATCCCTTCTCCTCCATTCTCCTCTCAGGATCTTGGGCACGCACACACATGCACCCGGTGTGAGTTTAAGCCACCGGGTCCGGGACGCGAACCGCAGTCGACTACGTGAGAGTCCAGCGACATAGCCATTACACTAACTGCTGGTCCCTATAGATCATACTTTTGATGTCATGTCTTAGGAACTCTGCGTAGTTACAAGTCATGAAGATTTTCTTCTAAATTTTTTGTTTTATTTTACACTTAAACCTATGATATATTTTGAGTTAATTTTTGTAGATGTGAGGTTAGTATTCATCATTTTCGAGTGTTCACCTGTTGATGTTGATATGTAGTAAGATGTGATGTATTTCATCTTTCATTTTGTTTTGGTTTTTGCTTCCACAGTGTACATGTGCTCACTAGAAAGGGATAGAACACCCTTCCCCCCCCCCACACACACACACACAGGGTACAGTCATGCCACAGTCCTTTTCCTCCATTTCTCTTCCTGTCTGGATTTTGAGCATGTGCATACACTCACCTTGCATGTTTTTCAAGTTGTTGGGGGCCAAGATTCAAATCACGGTCAGCCATGTGAGAGTCAACTCCCAGTACCAGCACTTAAGCACGGTGCCATGAGGCCAGCCCCGTGTTCTTTCTTTTTTGTCAGTTCTGCTACAGGGTGTGTGTTCCTAGGGTGTGTGTGTTCCTCCCCCCCTACCAGCCCCAGTGAGAATGGCCACACTGCAATCCCTTCTCCCTCATTCTTCTCTCAGGATTTTTGGGCACACATATATACGCTAGCCCATTTTTCAACTCACCAGGTCTGGGACTCAGAACATGCAGTAGGCCACGTGTCCTCCAGGCGCCTTAACTTTTGCCACCACCTGCTAGCCTTCTGTAGTTCATCTTTTGAAAGCAATGAGTACTTAATATCAATCCCTAACATATGATTTTCATAGAATATATTTCTCACTTGGAAAGGGTTCTGGTTTGAACATTTTTTTCCCTTCTAAACTCATGTTGGAAATTAATTCCCAGTGTAACGGTATTAACAAGTGAGGGCAACAAAACAAAACAGAACAAAACAAAGCAGGGGCCAGCAGGTGGCTTGGTGGTTAAAGGTGCTGAATTCCCTCATGGCCAACTGTAGTTCAAATCCTGGACTTCATGTCTTGCTTTCTCATTTTTTTCTCTCTCTCTGTCCGATCAAACTGATCAAATAATAATAATAAAGTTAAATGAAATCATTCTTAAAAAAATAAAAACACAAAATGAAGTGGAGTCAAATAAGAGGGTAAGGGCTCTGCTGTCATGCATGAGTAACCCACTCATACACTAACGTATTAACAGGGTATGGCGAGTGGGGTGCTATGAAGGTGGCCCTCTCCTGCTGACACATGCTTGCCTGCATCACATTATGATGCAGTAAGAAAGCACCACCAGATGCTGAACACATGACAGTGCCATGTCTTCTAACTTCCTTCTAGGACTCCACTAGGAAATAAAATTATTTTCTGTATCAATGACCTAGTCTTGAGTATTCTGTTATTGCAACCAAGAATAAGACAAAAACACAGTTGTAGAATTTTATATTATTTTTTCGTCTTGATAGTTACTAATTTATCACATCATAGGTATCACATCCTGCTGAAAGACAGATGGAAACTGCTGTCATACAGTTAAGTAGACTTTTTTTTTTTTGGAGAGGTTTTCGCTATAGGGCGCGTGCACTCGCCAGACAGAGAGAGAGAGAGAGACATAGAGACAGAAAGCGAGAAATCACCCCCTAGGGGGGATATTCACGCTGCAATCCCTCCTCCTCCATCTCCTCTCGGGATCTTGGGCACGCACGCACACGCGCCCGGCGTGAGTTTTAAGCCACCGGGTCCGGGACGCGAACTGCGGCGACTACATGGGAGTCCGGCGACATAGCCATTATGCTAACTGCTGGTTCCCTATTTAAGTAGATTTTAAAATATGGACATTTCCATTTGCACTTGCATTGAGGTCTGAAACTATTGCTGGAACTATAGTTTGAGGCTGGAAAATATATCTATTGAAAATGTATCTAGGGGCTAGCAAGTGGTGTGTAAAGACACTGGACTCCCACATGGCTGACTGCAGTTCGAGTCTTGGATCTGGTGGGTGGGAAATTATTCCAGGAACATGTGTGTGTTTGTGCCCCAAATCGCAGGAGAATGGAGAAGGGATTGCAGCAGGGCCATTGCCCCTGAGAGGGGGAGATTTTTCATTTTCTCCTCTCACTGTCTCTCTCTTTATCTCTCCAGGGAGCTCACATGCCCTATGGCAGGAATCTTAAAAAAAAAAAAAAAAAAAAAAAAAAAAAAAAAAAAAAAAAAAAAAAAAGATCTATCTGTATGGGTATGGAGTTCTCACTTTAATTTCCAAAGTCATTTGCTGTGTGATAATGGTGGTCATGGTGGGCAGGAGTTCTTCTCATTCTGAACTTAATACTAACGCTGAACTCATAAAGTCACATTAAGACTTTCTCATTGCTAAACTGCTGTGTGGTAAATCAAGTCAGGATATTCACTTTCTATTTGTCAAAAAATTCACAGAACTGATGATGAAGAAGTCTATAAGAACAAAGCTCACTAGTTACTCTATTAGTTTAATAACACATGACAAGTTCATGTATTTTAAAAATTTCATTAAATTATCTGCTAGTAAATAATACAATGACCGGGACCAGCAGGTGGCATGGTGGGCTAAGGCACTGGACACTCCCACATGGCTGGCCAGGGTTCAAGTCCTGAATCTGGTGGCTTGCTTTCTCGCTTCCTCTCTCTCTCACTCTCACCCTCTTTCTCTCTCTGGTCAAATTAAAAAAAATAAGTGAATGAATAAATAAAATATAAAATAAATAATTATTTAAAAATAATACAATGACCAACAATAGCCTTCAAACACCTTATATTTTCACAAATGATAAATCTGTGTAAGCCCCTTTTATTCTCCAGACATATTTTTTATCACCATCATTTTTGGCATATTTGGGCAGTTTCCACTGGATTTTTTCTCAGCTTGGAAATATTTTTGCTTATAGTGTCTCCACACTGACTATTTACAGAAGCTAATTCTTTAGTCACTTCTAGGGTGACAGACTGTCCATTTTCCCTGGGACTAAGGAGATTCTTGGAATGTGGGACTTTCGGTGTTAAAACCAGGAAGGTTTGGGTAAACTGAGATGAGCTGGTCATCCTGGCACTTCACACTTGATTAACTGAGCAGTATTGGTAACATCAGTTAACTCACGACAGCCAAGAAAAACCACTCTGGATCATGTATCCTGTTTTAAAATGCACTATTGATGTTGCTTTCTTTTTTTCTTTCTCTATTCTCCTCTTGGGATTTTGAGCATGCACTCACATGCACCTTGAGTATCTTTTCAAGCTGTTGAGTCTCCAACTCAAATCATGTGGCCATGTGGGATCCATCTTACTTAACCACACCACCAGAAGGCTCTGATTTTTTTTTAAATCTTTTTCTCTTTTTTTAATGTTTTTTTTCCATAGGATATGTGTGCTAGCTGGAGAGAGACAGAGGCAGAAAGGGAAAGTGAGAAATCACCCCCTGGGGGGATGGCAACACTACAACCCCTTCTTTATTCTCAAGATTTGGGGCATGCACATGCGTGTGACCAGCGTGATATTTGAGCCAACAGGAACGCTAACTGCAGTCAGCTAAGTGGCAGTCCAGCACCTTAACCACCATGCCACCTGTTGGTCCCCAACATTACTTTCTTAACTCTTCAAGCAACTGTCTTGATGAAAAGCCAAGCCTTAATAACGTTATTTTCTTTGGATACATTTCTTTGGCTGCTGCAATCAGGCACAATTTAATTACTTCAACATTGGGAAATCCAACTCCTTGCTTGACTAACAAGCCACCTGGAAACTTTAGTTATAGCTTCATTTTCACTTTTGTCAAGAAATTGCATGCTAAGGCAATTCGATTCTAAATATCTAATTATCCCAGTGCTTTCTTATGAGTTAGGAATATTGCAATGAATGATTAGTCTGGTAATATCAACATATGTGTTCTTTTTCTAGCACAGGTGGATTGTCACTGAAAAATAAAAATGTTTTACCATCTAATTCGATAACAAAAGACTTAAAAGTCATGGTAACATGATACATGTAGTTTTCAGAATGCATTGTTAAAATTACATTGCTGGGGCTGGCAAGTGGCTTCATGTTTAAAGGTGCTGGACTCCTACATGGCTGACTGCAGTTCAAGTTCCAAACCTGGTGGCTTGCTTTCTCACTTTCTCTCTCTCTTTCTGTCTGATCTAACTGGACACTAGTACTAAAAATAAAGAAAAAAGAAACTACATTGCTGGGGGTCCAGCAGGTACATGGTGGTTAGGGTGCTGGACTCTCACATGGCTGACCATGGTTCAATTCCTGGACCTGGCCCCTTGCTCTCTCTTCTTTCTCCCTCTGGTGAGCACATGTGCCCTATAGCAAACTTAATTTTTTTTTTTTTAAATTTACATTGCTGGGACCAGCAGGTGGTGTGGTGGTTACATTGCTGGAATCCCACATGTCGACTGTTCAAGTCTCAGAAATGGCAGCTTGAAACTCATGCTGGGCATGTGTGCATGCATACCCAAAATCCCAGGAGAATGGAGGAGGGGGATTGCAGTGTGGCTATCCTCCCAGGTGATTTCTTGCTTTCTGTCTCTCTCAGCTGAGTGCACGCATCCTATAGCAAAAATTTCTTAAAAAAAAAAAAGGGAAGTTACATTGCTGTTTGGCCAGCCAGTGGTGGTGGTTAAGATGACTGGACTGGGAACCAGCAGTTAGCGTAATGGCTATGTCGCTGGACTCCCACGTAGTTGACCGCGGTTCGCGTCCCGGACCGGGTGGCTTAAAACTCACGCTGGGCGCGTGTGTGTGCGTGCCCAAGATCCGGAGAGGAGAATGGAGAAGGGATTGCGGCGTGGCCATCCCCCCGGGGGGGTGATTTCTCGCTTTTTTGTCTCTCTGTCTCTCTCTGTTTGGCGAGCGCATGCGCCCTATAGCAAAAACCTCTCCAAAAAAAAAAAAAAAAAAAAAGATGACTGGACTCCGCTCACATGGCCAACTGCATGGTTTAAGTCCTAGGCACAGTGTATTGAAAAATATGGTGGGTGGGGCCAGCAGGTGGCATGGTTAAGGCTGCTGGGTTCCCACATGGCTGACTATGGTTTGGGTCCTGTACTGAGAGGCTTGAAATTCATGATGGGCACGTGTGTGGGTGTAACCCAACTACCGAGAAAGGAAGAGTTCTTCATATAGCAGTTACTAATATGTAATAGCAACATATACTTCCATTAAAACTTTTTTTTAAGAGGTTTTTGCTATAGTGCGTGTGCGCTCGCCAGAGAGAGACATAGAGACAGACAGACAGTGAGAAATCACCCCCCAGGGGGGATGGTCACGCCGCAATCCCTTCTCCTCCATTCTTCTCTCGGGATCTTGGGCACGCACACACACACGCCCGACGTGAGTTTTAAGCCACTGGGTCTGGGACGCGAACCGCGGTTGACTACGTGGGAGTCCAGCGACATAGCCATTACGCTAACTGCTGCTCCCTCTATTAAAACTTTTTAAAAATTTGCAGAGACTCCATCTCTGGTGGTGCAGGTGGTAGGATGGTGTGCTGTGTGATACTGGAGCCATATGGGAGGCTCCAGAGACCACAGGCTACCTGTCTCTGACAGAAATTTTAAAAAGCTAGGAAAGGGAAAAATAACCTGTAATTCTACAGCATTAGTATTGGCTTGTTGGAAAAGTCATGACTCACTTTTTTTTATTTGGAGAGGTTTTTGCCATAGGGCGCGTGTGCTCGCCAGACAGAGAGAGAGAGACATAGAGACAGAAAGCGAGAAATCACCCCCCAGGGGGGATGGTCACGCTGTAATCCCTTCTCCTCCATTCTCCTCTCGGGATCTTGGGCATGCACGCACACGCGCCCGGCGTGAGTTTTAAGCCACCGGGTCCAGGATGCGAACCGCGGTCGACTACGTGGGAGTCCAGCAACATAGCCATTATGCTAATTGCTGGTTCACATGACTCACTTTTTAAAAACATTATTTATTATTTTAATTGGATATAAGACACATGTACTTACCAGAGACTGAAAGTGAGAAAGCAAACTGCCAGGTCGACTTGAACAAGGGTTGGCCATGTGGGAGTCCATAGCCTTTAACACCATTATCACCTGCTGGCCCAAGATTCATTTTTGCAACAGATGGTGCTATTTCATTTTTGGAAGTACTGGTCATTCACAACTATGTTCTTGCTATGTCATCTGACAGCTGACAGTTTTAGCTTCATTCTAAAAATAAATTGATTTGGTTGTGTTTTGGAGATTTTAAAATAAGTTGAAGTTGGGAAACCAAACTGTGCATGCTCACCATATTTTACCATTTTACTTCTGTACATGGAAGAGTGCCTGTCAAGCTTGTGAGAAGTTGCGTAGTTTACAGTGACAATGCTCTACAAGTATGTCAGTGCCAACGATGGTTCACAAATTTCTGTGCTGATGATTTTGATCTCAACATTCCTTGGTCAAGGAGGCCCAAGGTTGACAAAATAAAGGCATTGATGGAGTCAAACCCACATTACACAACCCGAGATGGCAGAAACACTGAACATCCATCATTCAAGTGTTCACAGCCGCCTGAAGCCGATATGTAAGCAAGCTCGATATTTGGGTTCCTCAGGAACTCAAAATTCATTTGACGGCAAATATAAACATGTGCGACATGCTCATTAAACTTGAGGAAAATGATCCTTTTTTGAAGCAACTGATAACTGGTAAGGAGAAGTGGATTGTTTACAACAATGTGGGGCACTGTCTTGATCCTAATGTGCTGATGTGCCACAAAGAACATCCAAAGCAGACATTCATTAGTGGAAGGTTACGGTCTCAGTGTGGCGGGATTTTAAAGTTGTCATTTTGAGCTCCTACAAAGAACCCAACAAGCATTTCGAAAGTGTACTGTTGGCAACTGCAGTGCCTGAACAAATCCATCATCCAGAATTGTCCAGAAGTTGTTGATCATAAAGGAGTTGTGTCCCATCATGACATGAGAT
This sequence comes from Tupaia tana, assembly GCA_026018925.1. Lineage (NCBI taxonomy): Eukaryota > Metazoa > Chordata > Mammalia > Scandentia > Tupaiidae > Tupaia > Tupaia tana. Next base: position 123,390,014 of record JAKSZU010000001.1, read on the forward strand.
CACACACAAGTTTGGTTACCCATCAAAAAATTACTGGAGCTTGGGGGAACCAGCAGTTAACGTAATGGCTATGTTGCTGGACTCCCAGTCGACTGCGGTTCACGTCCCAGACCCGGTGGCTTAAAACTCATGCCGGGTGCGTGTGCGTGCGTGCCCAAGATCCCGAGAGGAGAATGGAGAAGGGATTGTGGCGTGACCATACCCCCAGGGGGGTGATTTCTCGCTGTCTCTATGTTTCTGTCTGGCGAGCGCACGTGCCCTATAGCAAAAACCTCTCAAAAAAAAAAAAAAAATTGCTGGAGCTTGGATGGAATGTTGCCACACCTACACTTCCACTTGTTTCTCTTCAAAACTCCTTGTATGGTGGGGCCAGCAGGTGGCATGATGGTTAAGGGCACTGGACGCCCACTACTGGGCGGTTCAGGTCTCAGATCTGATGGCTTGCTTTCTCAGTTTCCCTCTCCCTCTGTCCCTCTCTGGTCAAATTAAAATGAATAAAGTAAGTAGAATAATTCTCCAAAAAAACTCCTTGTATGGTATGTTTAATTCAGATGAAGCTGTAAATCAGCACCTTGTTCAGTTTTTCACCGATAAAGCCAGGTCTATGAAGAAGCAGTTAAAAAGCTCACTGAAAGATGGCAAGAGGTTATGGAACAAAACAGGCAAAATATATTCATCTTTGCATAAATGACCTCTGAAAAACAAAAAATGTCATGATTCTTCTGACAACACAATATTTTGATATCTTTCCATTAAGAGATGTGTCTTCGGGACCAGCAGCTAGTGTAATGGCTATGTAGCTGTACTCCCATGTAGTCGACTACTGTTCGAGTCCCGGACCTGGTAGCTTAAAACTCATGCTGGGCATGTGTGCGTGCGTACCCACATGCCCAAGACCCCAAGAGGAGAATGGAGAAGGGATTGTGGTGTGGCCATCCCCCCGGGGGGTGATTTCTCACTTTCTGTCTCTGTCTGGTGAGCACACACACCCTACAGCAAAAACCTCTCAAAAATAAAACCAAAAAGAGATGCGTCTTTGGGGGACCAGCAGGTGGCATGGTGGTTATAGGCGCTGGATTACCATATGGTTGGTCATGGTTGAGTCCCAGTTCTGGTGGCTCGTTCTCTCTTTCAGTCCCTCTCTGGTAAAATTAGAAACCAAATAATGATAATGATAATAAATGAAGTGGGGCTGGCAGGTGGCATGGTGGTTAAGAGTGCTGGAATCCTACATGGCTGACCATGGTTCAAATTCCGGACCTAGTGGCTTGCTTTCTTGTTCTCTCTCTGTCCCTCTCTGGTCAAATTAAAATAAATGAATAAATAAAGTTCAATAATTATTTTAAAAAATGCTATATATAGGAAAAACAAAATAAATGAAGTGAAATAAATGAAAAAACAAAAAAAAAAAAACACCAGATGTATCTTTGGGACCAGCAGGTGTGATGGCTATGGCCCCGGACTCCCACATACAGCCCAGACCAGAGGCTTGAGGAGCATGTTGCAATGTGGCCATCCCCCTAGGGGGTGATTTCTCAGTTTCTCTCTGGTGAGTGCTCATGCCCTATGGCAAAGACCCTAAGAAAACAAAAGATCCACCTTTAAGTTTTGCTATAGGGCATGTGTGCTCACCAGAGACCAAGAAAACACTCCCAGGTGAGGATGGCCACATTATAATCCCTTTCCCTTCAATCTCTTCAGGATTTTGGGGCTGCATGCAGACACAACCAGCCAGCTGGGTCTGACCTAGTCATCTATTGGCAAATTCAGTCATTTGGGGTTCAGCCACTTTAATCTCCACACCAACTGCTGGCCCCGAAAGATGCATTTCCAGGGGCATCTATAACCTGCAAGGTCACATAGCTGCTGGAAGGTTTCCATCCATGTTGACCTGAAAACATGACTGAGGGCACCAAGGATTCTGAGGAGCTAGAGGGCAGAAGAGTAATGTGGTATGGTAAGATCATGTGGTTTGCTTCTACCTCTGGCATGCGCATGTGTTACCCACCCTCCCCATTCATTTTCACATAGTTTTGAGTTATGCCCTTTCCCCCTTACTTGATCTATCTTACCTACTGAAAACCTTAATTATTGCTGAGTCTACGTCTTCAGACTCTGGCCAGGTTATCTACTACAAAACCTTTAAACGAAACCCTTACCACTTTAATAATGCTCTATGTAGGGCTGGCAAGTGGCATGGTGGTTAAAGGGGCTGGACTCCCACATGGGCGACCATGGTTCAAGTCTCAGACCTGGTGGCTTGCTTTCTCACTTCCTCTCTCTCTCTCTGATCAAACTGGAAAATAATAATGAAAATAATCATAAAGTTAAATAAAATAATTCTTTAAAAAAATAATGCTCTATGTAAATCACTTAACTTCATTAGAAAAACAAAAAAACCTCCATGCTATGACACACTAAGAATGTAATCTTGGGACCAGCAGGTAGCGTGGTGGTTAAGGTACTGGACATGCCCACATGGCTGACAGTGGTTCAAGTTCTGGATCTGGTGGCTTGCTTTCTCACTTTCCCTCTCTCTCTGTGTGTCTCTTTATGGTCAAATTAAAATAAATGAATAAATAAGATTGTGGGTTTTTTTTTTTTTTTGAGAAGTTTTTGCTACAGGGCATGTGCACTTGACAGAGAGACAGACAGAAAGCAAGAAATCACCTCCCGGAGGGATGGCCCTGCCACAATCCCTTCTCCTCCATGCTCCTCTCAGGATCTTGGGCATGCAAGCACACAAGCCCAGAGTTTTAAGCTTCCAGGTCTGGGACTCGAACTGCAGCCGACTACATGAAAGTCCAGCGACATAGCCATCATGCTAAATGCTGGTCCCATAAAATAATTCTTCAAAAAAAAAATGTAATCTCACCCTCCCCACTCCAGGTTACATAATGAACACCAATGAATAGTACCATACCTAAGAATGTGGGTTGGTGGGAGTTTGGGAAGGGGGGGTATATTTAGTTATTTTGCCAGGTACATGATGTCTATATACTGATCTGCTATGTGTTGGGAACTACTCTAGAGGTATAATCTGTTCTTTGCATATACTTAAAATAAATTTCATTTTGCATTTGAATCACAATACCTAGCCTAGTATTTCTTTTGGCCATAGGGTGTATATACTTACTGGAGACAAAGAGGTTAAGTGAAAAATAACCCTCCAAGGGAGGGCCACACTGCAGTCCCTTCTCCTTTATTCTCCTCTCAGCATTTTCCCAGGGCATTTTTTCAAGCTGCTGAGTTCCTGACTTCAACTGTGGAGTCGTCCATATTGGGTGCCTTAACCACCACAGCACCTGCTGGCCCATCTAGCCTAGTATTTTATATTAGAGATTTAACAAATACTGGTTGAAAAAAAAAATGCTTGTGGCAGTGGGTATTTTAACAAATCTTGGGACCAGCAGATGGCACAATGGTTATGTTGCTAGACTCCCATGTAATCAACTGCAGTTTGCGTTCCAGACCTACTGGCCTGAAACTTACTGTGGGGGTAATCTCTCGCTTTCAGTCTCTGTCTCTCTGGTGAATGCACACATCCTACAACAAAAATCTCTTTAAAAAAATACTGATTAATACAAAAACACATTTCAAGGGCATGAGAAATTTATAGGTGATTACTATATCCCCCATTCCACTGCTCAGTCTTCCTTACAAAAAAGTAAATCATAGAAAAAGCTTACTTGTTGGTCATTGTGGGAACTGGGAATATAATTCCACATTGATGGTACAGCCAGGAACTAATTTAACATTACTTCCAGTTTTAGATATCCAATGTTGAAGTCTAAAAGCACTCTCACGGGTTAACTGTACACAACTATGGGGACAACAATGAAGATGGTTAAGCAAGACTGGTGATCTTTATTTGGTGGTGCCAAAAAATGCTACAATTCAGTAGTTATACCTGCAATTAACGGTGACCCTTCTTTTTGCAGAGTAAGAAGACATATAAAATCTGAAAAGAAAACTGGAAGAGATGAGGACAGAGAGGCAGTGTTGAGAATCCAGCCACTGCCAGCTGCTATATGCCCTGTTTCAGCAAGGACAGACCAGCTAAAATTCTGGACTGCTTTCCTTACTGACTTGAACAGTGCATTTTCCTCTGAAAATCTTGTCAACGGTTACATCTCATGGTACATATTAAAAATCAGCTATGATAACAAAATCACATTTTTTAGAAGAAATGTACATAATCTATTCAGAATCATTGATTGCTTTTTCTTCGTCTTTTTTTCCCTGAACGTTTAGGTGTTTGAGTCTCTTGTGTTTCTTCCTTTACACTGGATACAGGCTGTTTGAAAACGATTTCATTATCTTTATCATCATCATTCATTTCAGCCACTTCAGATTTTCGTTTCTCCAAAAATGTTGGCGTACAAACTGGTGTGGGGCCCTGGATTCAAGAAGTAAGAAATTGTAATACATAAATATAGAGCTGTATTGGGAAAAACATCACCTCTGGTCTATTTTTACAAGTTGTACCATGTTACTTTAGATCTGTTTCCATCTTTTGAAAATACAATTTCGATAATAAGGAACTTAGGTGGTTATCATACTTAGTATAGAAACTCCGAATGAACTGTAATATTATATGCTCCCTTATAAGTAGAAATTGCTAAAACATGGGGCCGGCAGGTGGCATGGCGGTTGAGGGCACTGGACTCCCACATGGCCAACTACGGTTCAAGTCCTGAACCTGGCAGCTTGCTTTCTTACTTTCTCTCTGTCCCTCTCTGGTCAAATAAAAATAAATGAATAAATAAATAAAGTTAAATAAAAAATAATTCTTAAAAAAAAAAATGCTAAATTACCACTAAAAATCTACCAAAAATGTCACAAAGTTAAAAATCAAATCAATGTAAGCAACAGTAGCACTAACTGCTTTGCTTTTTTCAAATTAGTTTTACGATATCTGGTGCCCAGAATATTGATAATTTTACCTGGCTATCCACAGTCTTCTCAGGAGTGTTAGGGGTGCTTGAAACCTTTTTCTTCTTCTTAGGTAAAACCTTCAAATAAATTTTGATATATTTTTATCAATTTGCATATTTATCAGCTATTGTAGTCTTAAATGTATTTTCCTATTTATCTTCCTCTAATATCTGGCATTTAACACAAATAAAATTTTTACCTGGCTTTTTGTAGATTTCTGAAGATCAGTGTCTAAAAGCTTTTTCCCCTTTTTCTGTATAATCTTAAATAAAAATAAAAAGTTATAAATTGGCAGTCTCAACATCCTGACTTTTTTAAACTTACCATTAGATCCTCACACATGGTAAATTCTTCCTAAATGACAGAGCATTTAAAAAACAAAACCCATAAATACAAAGAATAATCTCAAGTAAAGGTCAAAACCAGAAAAGGGGCCTGAGGAACTGGCAGGAACTGCAGAGATTTAAGAGCAGGGCAAACCCTGGAGCTGATTCATAAAATCCTGCATTCATCGAGGCAGAACTAGGAAGGATATGAGAAGGTGGGTCCTGGAGGCCTGTCCTGGCTGAGTTCAGCTCTGTGGCAATGAAGCCCACTGACTTTTCTCCTAAATAATCAACAGGGCAGAGAAAAAGCAGTGCTTGCACACCCATTTCTAAGCTTCCCTGTTCCAATTCCCAAGTAGCTCACCAGAGTGCCAGGGTCTAAGGCCTTGACATGTGTCCCAGTGCTGTTAAAGGCTCTGGGGTCTGGGCAAAGAACAAATGTCCAGGAACTGAGGCAAAGAAAGACAATTCAAATGTCTAATTTCTGGGTAAAGATGAAAAGAGCTAATGAAACTTGGGCCAACTAATTATTTGAAAATAAGCTGACAGGGACTCAGGAAGATAGAAAACAATCTCAAGATGGAGTCAAGAATAGAAAAAAAGACCTTCGCCCATACTACCCACATTCTAAAGACCTGAATTCTTATTCTGTAGTAAAAAACATATAGCTCTTCTTACTTTGACAGAAGGAGGTAGATTCATTAAGATTCATTCATTATTCTTTTAAGCAAGGAGGAACTGGATGAACATCGGTGCTCAGTTATGTTCATGTACATAGCCTTGCAGTATTTTAATCCCTGCTCATTTAATTTACAGAAGCAGTGCCCACTCGGCTGGCCCCATAGCTCGGTGGTTAAGGGACTTGAATGCCACAAGGCCCACTGTGGTGTGAATCCTGGCCCTGGCAGTTTGAGAAACACAAGAGGGACTTGTGCATGTATGCCCTCAATCCTGACAGGATAGAGAAAAGCAGAAGGAACTGTGATATGATCATTTGCCACCATGGGTACTTGCCTCTTACTCCTCCTCTCTCTGGTGAGCCCATGTACTCTGACAATTGGAAAAAAAAAAAAAAAAAAAAAGGTGCTTACTGGCTACTTCTATTTTAATATTCCCAGGTTAAAAGAATATGGACTGGGACCAGCAGCTGTTGTAATGGCTGTATTGACCACAGTTCAAGTCCTGGACCAGCGGCTTAAATTCATGCCAGAGGCGTGTGTGCATGCCCAAGATCCCAAGAGGAGAATGGAGGAGAAGCGACTGGGGTGTGGCCATCTCCCCTGGGGGATGATTTCTCACTCTTTGTCTCTCTCTTTTTGGTGAGCGCACGTGTCCCATAGCAACCCCCCCCCCCCCAAAGAATATGGACCATTTTAACTAGAATGGCATAAAAAGTAAAAAAGGATGGTTAAGTTATATCTTGATAGTAATAGCACCTTTAAGGGTAATCTAAGAGTATTACAATATGGTTAAATAGCTGTTTATGGGACCAGCAGGGCATGGTGGTTGGGGTGCTGGACTCCCACATGGCTGTTCAGTTTGAGTCCTGGACCTGGTGGATAGCTTTCTCACTTTTTCTCTCTCTCTCCTTGGTCAAATACAATAAATAAATAAATAAATAAAATAAATAAAATATCCTAAATTTTTTTTTAAAAAAGTGGTTTAACGTCAATAACTTGACTTGCTTACAAGCTTTTAGGAGGGACCTACAATGCAATGTTTCCAGAAATCAGTCAAAACCTAGTATGTGATAAGCACTAGATATCTTATATAAAGATGTAGATATACGTAGTAAATAGGAACAAAGTCCACCCCATCATAAAGTCACACACACATAAAATCATTTCATGAAGGAATATTTACCAAGGAAGGAAAATTATAGTCAATTCCTTTTTTAGCTAATCTACTCCTGAGTAATTTTTCTTTCCTCTTAAAACGCTTCTCCATCCGTTGCTTTTGCAGAGGTGTCCGATCCTTATTATATCGTTTCACTGCTGGGTATGATGGCTGCTGAAATGGAGTATTCCAGTTTCTGAAAAGTTCTTTATGTACTTTTTCGGGTGGTACAAAATGACCTATTATAAAAGGTAAAGAAGAGGTTTTCAACTAAAGGGTAAAGAAAGGATTTTAATGTAACTTGAGCATCTCCCCAGTGCTACTCTTTGCACCATAATCAAGACGATGATGCTAATCTCCCATCAGAGTGAGAAGGGTCAGTTCTACCAATGGATTCAAAGCGTTAGTACAGAAGCAACAAACTCTACCGTTTAGGACTCTTATAGTTACTTCTCACAAGGAAGTCAGAGCACAGTGCTGATCTGGCATATGTGAAACACCCCTCAGGTCACCCAGCCAACCCATTTCCTCCTGCCAAGAGCTGTGCTTTAAATGTGAGAATGAACCTATGAACTCAACCAGGCTACTTGGATTCGTTCTCACAACAATAGTACCTGGAACAGGAAGATGCTACTAAAGGGCTGGCCCTATAGCTTAGTAGTTAAGGGAGTCGGATGCCACATAGTCAGCCATGGTTCAAATCCCAGTTCCAGTGGCCTGAAAAACATGCCAAGTGTATGCTCCAAATCCTGACAGGGTAGAGAAATGGAAGAGAAGGAATGGTAACCATGACCCACCAGGTGGGATGCTTTCTCCCTCCCTCCTGTCTGGTAAGTACACGTGCCCTCTGGCAATTAGAAAACAAATTTCAATTAGTACCTGCCTAGAAAATACACTTAAATTTTCCTTGTACCATTTCTTAAGAGAATCATCCCCAAAATGAAACACTAAGCCCTCTGCCCTTTGCCTCACAGCCCGCCCCCCTCCAGCAGCAGGGTGCAAGGAACCCTGTGGATTAAGACTAGAGCACGGAGGACCAGCAGGTGGCGGAGGACCAGCAGGTGGCGTGGTGGTTGAGGTGCTGGACCCTCCCACGTGGCTGGCCACTGCTGGAGTCCCGGACCTGGTGACTTGTTTTCTTACGTTCCCTCTCCCTCTCATTCTGGTCAAATTAAATGAATGAATAAATAAAATAAAATAAATAATTCTTAAAAACAAAAAAAAATCGACTAGAGTACGTACACTTCAGGAGTCTGTTACCAAACAGGTAGTTGTTCATGGTTTCAGCAACGATCTTGGCAACATCGTCAGATTCAAACTCTATAAAGGCATAGCCTCTGCTGTTTCCAGTCTGCAATGGAAAATTCACAAGAATTAAAACAACTAAATTCTAATATGTCAACAAATTCCTAAAATGCTATTAATTTAAATAATGTACATTAGTCCCTTACCAAATATCTTTGACACCTTTAGTTCAACCTCAACTCACATATTCTAAGGATTGTTATGAGAAAAAGAAAAGATCCAAAATAGTCTGAGCATGCAGGTGATTTGAGCCCCAGTGGCCATCTACCCATTTTCTATTTCATTAGTGTAAATATGTACTATTTATATATTCATAATTCCCAGGACATAGTATGATGCTTCAAAAGAGACAATATAATTCCAACTTCATATCTAAGAAGTAACCAGATACTAACCCTTCTGTGTCCCCCGAAACTAATAAAACACACGGTGCTCATTTCAACGTTTAGCAGTACTGTCCACTTTCATTGCTGGGGGCAAATGAACATTCTCTGAAAAGCATGACCTAAATTCCATGCCACACCACGAAGCACAACAGATTTTCTCACATGTCTTACCAACGTGGGTATGAGTTATAAAAACCATATGTCCAGTTTTGGATCCTGGCTCTGACACTTAATTGGGTAAACAATGCTTAAGTCTCAGTTTTTCATTCCGCAAAATGGCGATGATAAGGGACCAGCAGTTAGCGTAATGGCTATGTCGCTGAACTCCTATGTAGTCGACTGTGGTTCAAGTCCCGGACCTTGTGTTTTAAACTCACGCTGGGTGCGTGTGCACGCGTGCCCAAGATCCCGAGAGGAGAATGGAGGAGACGGGATTGTGATGTGGTCATCCCCCCTGGGGGGTGATTACTGGGACCAGCAGTTAGCGTACGGCTATGTTGCTGGACTCCCATGTAGTCGTCCGTGGTTTGAGTCCTGGACCCGGTGACTTAAAACTCACGCCGGGTGCATGTGCATACATGCCCAAGATCCCGAGAGGAGAATGGAGGAGAAAGGAATGTGGCGTGGCCATCCCCTCTTGGGGGTGATTTCTTGCTTTCTGTCTCTCTGGCGAGTGCACACGCCCTACAGAAAAAAAAAAATAAAATAAAAAAACTATGATAAAATAACCATTTTCAGGCTTGGTAATCCATAAATATTCAACAAAATGTCTGTCAAGTACTCAGTAAGTGTTACCAATATTTTACAATCTTGACATACATGAAATAATTTTGAAAATAAATCAAAATTGGTGATCTGATTCTAGAAATAAGAAACTACTTAAAAGTCACATGGCTTAACTGAGTGGGAGTCAGGAGGCTCATTTCTAGCCCAGCTGTGCCATTTTAAACAACCTGGACACTCATGCAACTCTGAATCTCAGTTTAGTTGTCTGCAACAGGTGACTTTGGTAAAATTAAGATGCTTGGGGACCAGCAGATGGCGTAATGGCTTTGTTGCTGGACTCTTACATGGCCGACCACGGTTCAAGTCCCAGACCTGGAGCTTTGAAATGCAGAGCATGTGTGCGTGCATACCCAAGATCTCAAGACAAAAATAGAGAAGGGATTGTGGCATGGGCCATTCTACCAGGGGGTGATTTCTCACTTTGTTTCTCTAGCAAGTACGTATGTCCTATAGCAATGCTCGCTCTCTCTCTCAAAAAAAAAAAAAAAAAAAAAAAAAAAAAAAAAAAATCATGCTTGAAAGTCCATTTATAATTCCAACTCTTGAGAGGGAGGAGAAAGGTAATGGCATAGAAGAAACATCATAAAACCCAATTCAATGTACCTTTACTAGACAGTGACATAAAGCTTCTGAAAAGTGACATAAAAATATATACTGTGTCAAAAAGCAAGCATACCAAAACTCCCAAACAACAAAATAAACCCCACAAAAACAGTCAATCCTGCAGTAGTAAATAAGCCCTGTGAACTGGGGGCTGGTTCCCACATGGCTTCCCAAGGTTAGGTACTGGTCTTGGCAGCCTGAGAAAAATGCCCAGCACATGCGTGTGTGTGCCCCAAATCCTGATGGGATGGTGAAATGGAGGAAAAAGAAAAGCAATGTGACCAGGTCCTACTTAGGGGGTGTTTTCTCTCTATCTGGCAAGCACACATGTCCTCTGGCAATGAAAAACAACAACAAAAACAAACAAAAAAACCCAACAACTCTTACCTAATAATGCCAGAATGCTGGAAGTACCAAGCAAATAGTCAAAACAGGGGTGGAGTGCAGAGGGCTTTACTGTTTAACAATTTTGGAAATGAACAATACTGGAGATGGTAAATTTTAGTGCTTCTCTTCTATGAGGGGGCTTCCTATATGACAAGAGGCCTGAATATTTCACAAAAGTCAATTAACAAGAAAGAATAAGGAGATACTGTTGTAGATAGGCAAAGAATTATAATATCATCTACAATGTAGACTGTCGTAGATAGGCAAAGAACTGTAATACCATCTGCAATGCAGACCTTGACTGAAACCCCAGAACAGAGAAAAAATAACCAGCTGAAGACATTTTGGGGACAACTGGGGATATGAAGATGGTCCATTATATACTGTTTTACTGTGGGAAAGGGAAGAGGACTGAAGATGGGTACAAAAAACCCTCAAGTCTACCTAGAATCTATTTTTTAAACAAGAGCTGAATCAAATACAATGACATCAAATCGACATTTGAGTAGTGGAAACCTAGGTAGTCACTACGATATTCTCTAATAGGAGCCTTATGATGGTACAGTGGTAATGCAACTGAACCCACACGAGAAGGTCCCTGGTTCATGCCCTGGGCCTCCCAGAACATGCTGGACTGGCTGGGGATGGATCAAAACCTGAAGACTCTGTTGCGGGGGTATGGCGGTTAAAAGCTTGGATTCCCACATGGCCAAGTGCGGTTTGAGTCCCAGACCTGGTGGCCAGCTTTCTTGCTTTCCCTTTCTCTCTACATCTGGTCAAATAAAAATAAAAATAATAACAATAAAAAAAGGAATTAAATAAATAATTCTTGGGACCAGCAGTTAGCGTAATGGCTACGTCGCAGGACTCCAATGTAGTCGACCACTGTTCGAGTCCCGGACCCGGTGGCTTAAACTCACACTGGGTGCATATGCGTGCGTGCCCAGGATCCCAAGAGGAGAATGGAGAGGGGATTATGGTGTGGCCATCTGCTCTGGGGGATGATTTCTTGCTTTCTGTCTCTCTGTCTTTTCGGCAAGTGCATGTGCCCTATAGCAAAAACCTCTCCAAAAAAAAATCTTAAAAACAAAAAACCTCTGTTGGGGTGTCTGTCTTTCTCTTTCATGGAAGAAGTACATTAATTTTAAACAAGTTATTCTCTAATAGACTTTAGGATGTATGAAATATTTACAGAAAAACCAACCACTACAAGTAGGAAAATGGGGAAACAAAGTCAGGGAGGGATACCAAGAAAATGTTATTGTGGTTATGAGGGGAAAAATACAAGCATTTTAAATGTTAAAATTTCCCTTTAATACTGCTGAGAGGGTCCTTGGATAAAAATTTAAGGCTGCCGGGAACCAGGAGTTGGCGTAACGGCTATGTCGCTGGACTCCCACGTAGTCGATCACGGTTTGTGTCCCGGACTCGGTGGCTTAAAACTCACGCCAGGCGCGTGTGCGTGTGTGCCCAAGATCCCGAGAGGAGAATGGAGGAGATGGGACTGCGGGGTGACCATCCCCCTTGGGGAGTGATTTCTCGCTTTCTGTCTCTCTGTCTCTCGCTGTCTGTCTGGCCAGCGCACGCGCCCTATAGTAAAAATTAAGGCTGCCCCCATAGCCCACTGATTAAGGGAGTTGGATCCCACATGGCCCACTGTGGGGTTTTAATCTCAGCCCTGGAGGCCTGAAAAACACATCAAGTGTGTGTCCATGCATGCCCTAAATCCAGACAGGATGGAGAAATGGAGAAGGAACTGCAGTGAGATCACGCCCCACTGGGAATTGTTTTCTCCCTCTCCCTTTGTCAAGTGCATGTGCCCTCTGACAATAAGAAAAAAAATACATAAAAATGAAAAATCCGTGATTTTATAACAACTAAATAATAGATGGATGTATGCCCTACCTCTTCCTGTGTTAAATCTAATACAAAAAATTTAACTCTGATCTACTATAACTCAAATGAGAAAATGTGGCAAGTTGCATCAAGAAAAGAGAAATTCCAGAGATTCCTCATGCTCCTGTGAACTAGTGATTCCAGGGTAAAAGAAATGAAGATTTCCTACTGGTAACTCATCCTCCAGCAAACAAGCTAGAGTGGCAGGAGAGGGGAGAGGCAGGCCTTCAGGAGAAGATTCCCCATGGCTCCTGCGAACTAGTGATTCCAGGGGAAAAGAGAAATGAAGATTTCCTACTGATAATTCAGCCTCCAGCAAACAAGCTGGAGTGGTAAGGAGCTCCTCTAGCCTTCTATCTCTGTCTCTGTCCCTCCCTGCTTCTGTCTTCTCCTTTTTTTGTAATTTTTACTTTAAAAAATATTTTTTTTTTGGGGGGAGAGGTTTTCGCTATAGGATGCGTGTGCTCGCCAGACAGAGAGAGACATAGAGACAGAAAGCGAGAAATCACCCCCCAGGGGAGATGGTCACGCTGCAATCCCTTCTCCTCCATTCTCCTTTCGGGATCTTGGGCACGCACGCACATGCGCCCGGCGTGAGTTTTAAGCCACCGGGTCCGGGACGTGAACCGCGGTCGACTACATGGGAGTCCAGCGACAGCCATTACACTAACTACTTGTTCCCACTTTAAAAAAATTTTTATAGGTAAAGTTTTCTCTTGCTCTCAGCTCCACTTTTTATCTGGTTAACAATCCCCTCTGCTCCTCCCACCCAGGCAGGAGAGGTGAGAGGCAGGCCTTCAGGAGAAGATTCCTCATGGCTCCTGCAAACCAGTGATTTCGCGCAGCGTGGCTTTCTATTTTTCTATTTTGGCTTTTTTATTTTTAAAGAAAAACAATAATTATAATTTAGTTTTCTAAATTTTTTCCTTCCTTTTCTTTTTTCCCTTTTCTTTGTTGTTGTTTCTCTCTCTCTTTTTCGTTTTCTTTTATCTTGTCTCTCCGTGCCTCAATATCCATTTACTGTGTTTCTAGATGGACCTAAGGGCACTGTAGCTAAACATCCAAATAATTATTAGGGTTAACATATTCCTCAATATCTACTGAATCTGCTGCACAAAGTGATCACAACAGAATGGCAAAGAGAATCCAGATCACCTCTTTCTGCTTGCTCCTGAATGTTCAGATTGAACTTCAAGTATTAGGAAGAAACAAACCACCCGTCAGATGACTAGAAATCACCGCAAAACCACAAGAAATATAGGAAAGCAAGGAAAATACCTCTCCTCCAAGGGAAAAGAATAAAACCTCTTCATCCACAAGCAGTTCAATGGAAATCATGGAAATGTCTGATAAAGAATTTAGAACATTCACAAAGGCAAAGCTAATAGAGATGGAAGAGAAGAGAGACAATTAACTGCTAAAGAGAAAGGAGAAAGAAGTTGACGAGTTCCAGGAGATGAGGAAATTCTTGCTAGATCTAAAAGAGGAATTACACACTTTACAAAAGAATCAAAGGGACCTGTTAGAGATGAAGGCTAAAATACAGGAAGTCAAAATCTCCCTTAAAAGTATTAAAAGCAGACTAGATCATATAGAAAATAGAATCTCAGACATAGAAGAGAAAATTGCTGGCCTAGAAAAATCTTACACGAAGACTGAGAAAACTGCCCCTCAAAATGAGATTAATATACAAGAAGTACTAGATACCATCAAACATCCAAACATCCGGATTACTGGCATTCCAGAAGGCAAAGAGACTCATAAAGGTATTTATAATCTATTCCATGAAATCCTACAAGAAAACTTTCGAGAGGCACTCAAAGGTCCAGTCCCAAGAAAGACAGAGGACCCCAAACAGAATCAACCCAAGAAGATCTTCTCCAAGACACATTATAGCCAGGTTGACCAAAACCACAAAGACAAGATACTAAGATTGGCAAGAGAATTAACACCAAGTTACCTACAAAGGATATCCCATCAGGCTAACAGCAGACCTCTCATCAGAAACAATGCGAGCGAGGAAGAATGGGAAAATATATTCAAAGTGTTAAGAGAAAAGCAATTTCAGCCAAGAATACTGTACCCAGCAAGATTATCTTTCATGTGGGAAGAAAAGACAAGAACATTCTCAGATAAACAAAACCTGAAAGGATTTACCAGCACTAGATCAGGTCTCTAAGAAGTTCTTGAGGGGAAGTGCTTTATCAGGAAAATTAAATACAGACACACAGAAATAAGAGATAAGAGTTCAAAAACTAAGAAAATGGCCAACTTAATCATAGGGACAAGTCTGGAATTGAATATTATATCCCAGAATTTAATCAGGAAAATCGAACCACAACAGAAGACAAAGTACCTGAGACTGAACTGGTGGAGTATAATTTTATGACTTTTGACTAAAATATTGATTTTCTTGTAGACTTTATTATCTGGTTGTAAGGATTTGTGTCCTGTCTTGAGATATGGATAAGTTCATGTACTACCATTTGAACACAATCCTAACCTGTTTCCTGGCTTTAAGTTTTAAGCAAAGTTCCTTAGCATTTCTTTGATTTAAGTTAAAACTGGTTTTCTTAATAATACCAAGTGAATTTGCTATTGAAAGTAGTTAGATTATTTAAGAAATTGTGTGATCAATAACAATGTGAGGGGCAAAGGAATGGAAGACAACTGTAGACACCAGAGATAGTGTGAGAAGAGGGTGGGAAAGGACAGAGGGTCAGAAATAGGGGTGGGACCAGCAGTTAGCGTAATGGCTATGTGGCTGGACTCCCACATAGTCGATCGCGGTTCGCGTCCCAGACCTGGTGGCTTAAGACTCACGCCGGGCACGTGTGCGTGCGTGCCCAAGATCCAGAGAGGACAATAGAGGAGAAGGGATTGCGGAGTGGCCATCCCCCTGGGGGGTGATTTCTCGCTTTCTGTCTCTGTCTCTGTCTGACGAGAGCATGCGCCCTATAGCAAAAAAAAAAAAAAAAAAGAAAAGAAAAAAAGAAATAGGGGTAAAAAACAATACTAGAAACTAGAAATGGAAAATTTTTAATAACATGCATGATTAAGCCACTATGCAGTACATTCTGGATGGGAAATCACATTTTGTATGCTGTGGTGATGCTTAGGGAATGAATGTAAATTAAGTTAAAAAAAAGTTTCAGAAAAAGAAAAACTACAACTGCTTTTCTTTTTCTTTCTTTTTTAAAAAATTATTTATTTATTTTTTTATTTATTCATTCATTTATTTCTTAATTTGACCAGAGAGAGACAGAGGGTGAGAGTGAGAGAGAAAGGAAGTGAGAAAGCAAGCCACCAGATTCAGGACTCAAACCCTGGTCGGCCATGTGGGAGTGTCCAGAGCCTTAACCACCACGCCACCTGCTGGTCCCACAACTGCTTTTCTTGAAATAAAAAAAAAACGCATTCAAAATACCTATTCGATGACTGCAGTAAGATATATAGCCCCAGTTAGGTGCTACTTTATAGGATGTTCATTCTACTCACTGAGGCTTATGCCTAAAGTTGGACTTGTGCTTGCTATGAAAATATTTAGATTAATTAAGATCTTTAGTGACTCAATAAAATGTGGGGAGAAAAAAGTATAGAAAGCAAACACAGATACCAGAGACAGTGTGGGAGGAGAGTGGGAGATAGCACAGGGTAAGAGATAGGGAATCAAGGATGGGGGGAAAAAAAAAAGCAAAACATACAGGAAACAAGAAATAGAAAATTATTTGTTGACGATAACATGTATGTTGATGTGCTTGATTGAGCCAATATACAGAGTACTCTGGATGGAAAATCTCATCTTGTATACTGTAATGATGTACAGTGAATGAATGTAAATAAATAAATTTAAATTTAAAAAAGAAAAGGAAAAGAAAAGAGAAATTCCAGTAAGATGTCTATTGCTACAACTAGTAAAGGTGTATGTGTTGGGAAAGAAAATAATGTGGGTTACTTTCCTATTTCTGAAAAACCACACACACTTTTTTAAACTAGAAGGTAAGTGTAACAGAAACCCTTAAATGCTGTTTGCTGTGTCAGACAATGCTCTAAGAACCTTATTATTACACTTCATTTAATGATCTGACTACTCCTAGAAAGTTGGTGTTACTTTACTCATGTTTTACAAACAAGAAAATTAAAGCACACAGAGATTTTACAACATATCCAAGGTGAGGTGACTGGTGAGTTGAAGGGCCAGGCCTCAATCCTAGATAGTCCAGCTCAGAGTCCTTAACCATTCACCATACAAAGTTTTGCTATTATAGGGAAACTTGTACTAGAAAGTAATACAAAAGGGGGCAGCAAGTGGTATTGGAATTAAGGTGGCTGGATCCCAAGTAGCCTATTGTGAGGGTTTGACTCCAGACCCAATGGCCTTAGAAACACCCCAGGTGTGTGTACATGTGCCCAAAATCCTGAGAGGAGAATGGAGGAAAAGGGATTGTGGTATGGCCATTCCCCTCAAGGTGGTGGTGCTGATTTCTCACTTTCTCTCTCTCTGTTTTGGGGATATTATTTCAGCAAAACAAACATTTATAGTAATACTTAGGGCCAGCAGGTGGCATGTTGGTTGAGGCTCTGGACTCCCACAGGGCCTGCCATTATTGAGTCCCAGGAACCTGGCAACTTGCTTTCTCACTGCCCCTCCCCTCAACCATCCCCATTTCTCTATGGTGAGCACATGTTCCCTATAGCAAATTAAAAATAAATAAATAAATATTTACTATAATGCTGATTTTGCTCTTGTGGCTTTTCAGAGTCTAAACCTCATCTACTTCCCATTCTGGAGTGAAGTATAACAAGCAGCAATAAAAGAACATATCTGTA
This sequence comes from Tupaia tana, assembly GCA_026018925.1. Taxonomy (NCBI): domain Eukaryota; kingdom Metazoa; phylum Chordata; class Mammalia; order Scandentia; family Tupaiidae; genus Tupaia; species Tupaia tana. Next base: position 123,407,307 of record JAKSZU010000001.1, read on the forward strand.
AAGTGTGAAGGCTGATATACACTCGGAAAACAAAACACTGCAAACATCTTACCCTTTTACTTCTGGACAGTCTAAATCTTGTAATAGTGCCAAATTGGGAGAAATATGCTTTGATCTGGGTTTCATAAAGTGCGCTAGGTAGGTGGCCCACGTAGATGACTCCAGGAGTAAGTTTTCCTTGTTCTCGTTGCTAAAGATAATAAAGACCAGGTAAATAAATATTTCATTAGAAAATCACATTGCAACAAAACCTGCAATCCTCCTAGCCCTTAGTCCAGGAACCTACCTCGTTATTTCCACAGATCACAGTAGTACCTGATCAGTAAGAATGAAGTGTTTAATGTCTACCTCCCCACAAGTACAATCCTCAGGCAGCTGATGGTTTTTGCAGCCTTGAATCCCAGCACCCAACACCATTTAAATGCCCATTAACTACAGCTGAATGAATAAAATCTTTGAACAAATCATCTAAAATCTTCTGTCTAGAGAACTCCATATAAATGTACCTTCAATTTTTTAAGTAGGTCTCTCTTTACTCACACCTAACCAACAATTTTGCGAACCTTAACCTTCACAATGCAGGTGACCCTTTCAGCATCTCAATCACACCCTTACTGGCTGTAACAAGAACTTTTACATTTTCTACAGTGTAGTGATATTAAAAACCAAAGAGCTGGGGGATGGGATGGGAGGTGCTCAGGAAAGATGTTTAATAGACAGAAGAGTACAAATAAACAAGGAATATAGGAGGCTAGTTAGTGTGGCCATTAAGGCAGTTGGATTCTGTAACCAACTAAATGGTTGGAGTCCTAGACCTGGAGACTTGAAAAACAAGTAGGGTGTGTGCATTAACATGCCTAAAATTCTGTGAGGAGAAAAGAAAAGGGAATGCGATGTGGCCCTTGAGGGATGATTTTTCACCTTCCTTCTCTCTCTCCCTCTAGTGAGCATAGGTGCCTCATACGAAAAGTAAAGATTCAAAAACAAACAAAAACAAGGCAAATAGGTTATGGAATGGCATACCACAACACAGTTTTAAAAAAGGGGAAGGGGGTGGGGATATACTGCCAATCTTACATATTTATTTTGAAAAAATCTAGTAAAACAAAAACTGAAATCACATAAAGCAGTGTTCTCTGCTGAAAACGAATTTTTATGGTAATATCCTTGATTTATCACATACCGCAAGCATGCTGTGAAAAACCATATTGTATCCCACAAAGAGGCACATTTAAACGTGAATAACAACTTATTAGGATTTTGGGGGAGTCAATAGTTATAACGGATTTTCGACCACCACGGTGAGTGGGGAGGTGTCAGTACCCTTAACCCCTGCAGTGGTTCAAAGGTCAAACTATAAACTTGATTTCAGGGGCCTTAGCCAGCAAAACTTGGCAATACTGTCTCTGAGGAATTCCCAGTCACCAACCCGCATACAGACCTCCCCCCAGGGTGGACAGGTCTGAGGTCCCCGTTTCTGGGGGCAAAGCGGCAGGGAGGGAGACGGCTCTACAGTGCGGCACAGGAGTGCCATCCCCCCCCTCCGGCTGGTTCTCCTCGTCTTCCAGATGAAGACCCTAAGGCCCGAGCTGACAAACGCCATCATTATTTCCCGTTCAGCGTAAACCTCGGACTTCACGCTCAGGATCAGAAGACCCCTGAAGTATCCGGAGGCAGCAGAAGCGTGGGGCGGCCCAGGCGCGCCCGGCGGGCGGGCGACCCGAGACCCTCAAGCCCAGTCCGCAGCCTCCCTTCGCCGGCTCGCTAACCTTGGTTATGCGCTGGCGAACGTGCGCGACCTCCTTCTGAAACTTGGTATCTTCCTGCGGATTCAGCGACAGGAGCGGCCCCGCCGGGACAACTAGACCCGCCATGCTGAAAGCTCCCAAACACAAGCGCTCCACGCGGCGCTCCCGGAAATCACCGGCCCTCAGCTCTTCGGAAGCGGAAGTAGGGGCGGGCGAGGGCGGGGCGGGGCGGGGCCTGGCGAGCTCGCGCGCCCCCTGCTGGCTGGACCACGCTTTCTCTAGTTCTCACCACCTCCTCCACCTGTCCGAAACTGAAAAGTCCCCAAACTATGTTCTCCCTTACTTTCAATGGGTTTATTAAAAATAGAGGCCGGGAGACCAGCAGATGACGTAATGTTTACGTCGCTGGACTCTCACGTAGTCGATCGCGGTTCGAGTCCCGAGGACCCCAAGATCTTCAGAAGAGAAGAGATTGGGGGGTCATTTCTCGCTTTCTGTCTCTGTCCTGGGTGCGCAGGGGGACCAGCCCCCTAAGTGGTTAATAACCCAAGGCTTCTCCAGGCCTTTCAAACTTGAGTGAAGACAACGGTTGCCTCAAGGCAGACGGTGATTCAGTGGGTTCGGAACAGGGCACCGGTTTTGATTTCTGCATTTTCTTTCTTTCTTTCTTTTTTTTGAGAGAGATTTTTTCCTATAGGGCACATGCGGTAGCTGGAGAGACAGACAGCGAGAAATCATCTTCTGGAGAGATGGCCACGCTGCAATCTCTTCTCCATTCTCCTCTTGGGTCCCTGTGCACACATGCACGTGCACCTGGCGTGAGTTTTAAGCTGCCAGGTCCAGGACTGGAACCTCAGTCAACTACATGGGAGTCCAGTGACATAACCATTATGCAATCTGCAAGTCTCTGATTTCTAACAAGCTTTCAGATGGGACTGATGCTTGATGGTCCACACATTAAAAGTAGAAATAGAGATTTGGGGCACTGATCACTGCACTGGGTTAAAGTCTGTTGCACCCCAAGAGATATGCTAAAGTCCTAATTCCTGGAACTTCGATAAATGTGAATGTGACCTTATTGGAAATAGTCTTTGCAGCTATATTCAAAATTAAGATGAGGTCATGTTGGGTTAGTATAGGTAGGCCTTAATCCAATGACTTTTTTTTTGGAGAGGTTTTTGCTATAGGGTGCATGTGCTCGCCAGAGACAGAGAGAGACATAGAGACAGAAAGCGAGAAATCACCTCCCCCAGGGGGGATGGCCACGCTGCAATCCCTCCTCTTCCATTCTCCTCTCGGGATTTTGGGCATGCACGCACACGTGCCTGGCGTGAGTTTTAAGCTACCGGGTCCGGGACTCGAACCGCGGTTGGCTACATGGGAGTTCAGCGACATAGCTATTATGCTAACTGCTGGTCCCACTTTTGGCCTTATGAAAAGAGGGAAATCTGGACCCATACAGACACAGGAGCCACATATGACCATGGCAGAAATTGGAGTGATGCACCTATGAGCTAAGAAACACGAGGGGTTCCTGGTGACTACTAGCAGCTAAGGAGAGGCAAAGAAGGATTCGTACCTTGGGCCTTCTGAGAAAGAGCACAGCCTTTCCAGCACCTTAAACCTGATTTCTGGTATCCAGGGCTGTGAGGGATTGAGTTCCTATTGTTTTAAGCCTCTCCGTTTGTGGTAATTTGTCTTGGCAACCTTAGGAAGCAAATACAGTGACCATGGTGGGTGCAGCCTGCATGGTTTACTGAGGAAAACTTTCCCTTAGGCCTTTTTTGGTGTGATGGGAGCCACCTGTTAGGGTAGGTCTTGGAGGAACTCATTCTGTACGGATGCCAGGCCACCCTCCTCCTTTCCCTTCCTTCCTGTCATTTTTTTTTTTTTTTTTTGAGAGGTTTTTTCGGTATAGGGCGTGTGTGCTCGCCAGACAGACAGAGAGAGACATAGAGACAGAAAGCGAGAAATCACCCCCCAGGGGGGATGGTCACGCCGCAATCCCTTCTCCTCCATTCTCCTCTCGGGATCTTGGGCACGCACGCACACGCGCCCGGCGTGAGTTGTAAGCCACCGGGTCCGAGACGTGAACCGCGGTCGACTACGTGGGAGTCCAGCGACATAGCCATTACGCTAACTGCTGGTTCCCCCTTCCTGTCATTTTTGTAAGTAGAAGAGGCAGGCTACTGATACTTTGGGTGGATGGTTCTTTACTGAGTTGGACTGTTCTATTCACCTACCTTTGCACCCCATCCCTTAGCACTCAATGTCAAGGCCACTCCAGCTGTTTTAACAACAGGGTCTCCAGGCACTTCCACATACCCTGATGGATGGTTGAGTGCTCAGTGTGTGTCACCCCTTCCCTTCCCCACTGACCACCCATGCCACCCCCCACTAGTATCCACCATCACCACCTACATACTAGAACACCTGTTGGGGGAAATATGAGCACAGGTGGCTGGGAAATGTGGGGCTGGGAACAAGGCTGGGCAAGCAGCAGGCTGGGCAGGGTATGCTGAGTGTCCAGGTAGGAGGCGGCTTTTGGGGGTGAACTAAATGATAGCAGAAGGGACACAGGTGGCACTGGGAGGGGCTGAGGTTCCCCCTCCTGCCTACCTTACCTCTTGTTTGTTCCCACAGCTGTAAGCAGAGCTCCATCTAGCATCTCACACCCTTGAAGACCCTCATTCTGAATTTAGTGCCCAGACAAATCATCCAGGCATGGCTGCCCTTATAAGGATGGTGCCTGGGACTTGGCCCAGCCCAAAGTGAGAAATCACCCCCAGGGGGTATGGCCACACTGCAAACCCTTCTCCTCTATTCTCCTTTTGGGATCTTGGGCACACAAACACACGTGCCTGACGTCAGTTTAAGCCACCAGGTCTGGGACTCGAACTGTGGTCGACTACATGGGAGTCCAGCAACATAGCCATTATGCCAACTGCTGGTCTCTAATCTGCTTTTAATAATTTCAAGGGAGGTTTTGATTTCCTGTATTACAGACTTCATCTCTAACAATTTGTTTCTTTTTTATGTTGCATATTTCCTCTTTCAGAAGGAGCAAGAACTTCCTCACTTCCTGAAACTCGTCTCTTTTCTCCTACATCTTCTGGAGTTTGCTTCTCTTCTCTTGCATCTCTGTTAACTTTGTCACTATGAATATTCTAAATTCTATATCTGACATTTCCTCGAGTTCCATGGTACTGCCTGTGGATGATGATGGGCTGTTCTTTTCCTTTGGGGGAGAAATTTTCTTGGTTTCCCATATTTCTTGTGCCTCTGCAGTGATTTCTGGTCATCTGACAGATTATACATTACTTTCTACTTTCTTGGAGTTAATTCTGAGTGTTAGAGGCATGCAGGTGACCTGCAATATTTCTGCAGTTCTGTTTCCCTGATCCTCACCAAGCAACTTGCACTTTTGTCAGTGGAACTGGATATTTCAAAGGCCTCCCAGTTTCTAAAGAACAGGTGCACTTAGGCTGAGCTGTGGGGTTTCAACTAAGAATTTAGAGGTATGTGGGAGATGAGCCATGCACTCTGCAGCTCCATATTTATCCCTGCTGCTCACTTTGCAGTTTGTCTTCTCTGATTTTTGGTCATTTGGTGGTATATTCATGATCAGCTAATTTTTCCAGCACTATTTTCAAGCTACTAGGTCTGGGACTTGAACCATGGTTGGCCATATGGGAGTCCATTGCCTTAACCACTACACCACCTACTCGTTCCTATACCTTATTTTCTTTATCCATTCATCTACTGATGGGCATTCAGGCTGATTCTGTATCTTGTGACTAGCATTGCAATAAACATCAGAGTGCTGGGGACAGCAGGTGGTGCCGAGGTTAAGGATCCCACATAGCTAACTGTGAGGTCTGAGTCCTGGATCTAGCACCTTGAAAATTATCCTGGGTGCATGTGCATATGAGCCCAAAAGCCAGAGAGTAGAAGGGATTTTGGTGTGGCCATCTTGAGGGGTGATTCTCACTTTGTCTCTCTCTCTCTCTGGTGAGCACATGTGCCCTAGGTGCAAACAAAATTGGAGGGCAGATATCTTGCAACATAGTGATTTCCTTTTTTTTTTTTTTTTTTTTTTTTTTTTGCTAAAGGGCATATGCCCTTGCCAGAGAGACAGAGACAGAAAGTGAGAAATCAGCCTCCAGGGGATTTGGCCACACCACAATCCCTTCTCTATTCTCCTCAGGATTTGGGCATGCATGCACATGCACCCAGAGTGAGTTTTAAGCTGCTGGGTCTGGGACTCAAATCGTGGTTGACTGTGTGGAAGTCAAGCAACATAATCATCACACCATCTGTTGGTCACACTTTTTGATTTCCTTTGCTTTTTAGTAATTCTACTTTTGGAATTCTGAGGAACTGCCACATTTCCATAATGGCTAGAGTAACTTATATTTCTACCAACAGTGTAAAAATTTTATTTATTTATTTATTTAAAGAAATGTTTGCTATAGGGCACATTGCTTGCTCAAGACACAGAGACAGAGAGACAGGAAGCAAGAAATCACCCCCTGGGGGGATGGTTATGCCACAATCACTTCTCCTCCATTTTCCTCAGAATTTTGGGCATGCATGAACACATGGCTGGAGTGTTTTAAGTCACTAGGTCTGGGACTCAAACTGTGGTTGACTACATAGGAGTCTGGCAATGTAACCATTATGACATCTGCTGGTCCCAAGTTTTATTATATTTTTTAATTCTAAAATTTTCTTTTAAAAAAACATTTGCTATAAGGTGTATACTATCATTGGAGAGAGACTAGAAGGGGAGAGAAAAAGTGAGAAAGCATGCCTCAGGAGAATGATCATACCACAATCCTCTCTCCTCCATCTTCCTTTCAGGATTTTCAGCATGCTTGCACATGCGCCTGGTGTGTAGTTTCAGCTGCCAGGTCTAGGACTTGAGTTGTGCAATTGGCCATGTGAGATCCAGCTGCCTTAAACTCTACTCCACCTAGGTGGCCCCCATTTTAAAAAATATTTTGTATTTTATTACCAAGAGTTTCTGTTTTTTTTTTTTTTTTTGAGAGGTTTTTGCTAGAGGGCGCGTGTGCTCACCAGACAGAGAGACAGAAAGCGAGAAATCACCCCCCAGGGGGGATGGCCACACCACAATCCCTTCTCTTTCGTACTCCTCTCGGGATCTTGGGCATGCACGCACATGCGCCTGGCGTGAGTTTTAAGCCACCGGACATGAACCGCAGTCGACTACATGGGAGTCCAGCGACATAGCCATTACACTAACTGCTGGTCCTGAGATTCTGGGTTTTGTGAGACTTAAAAATTTTTTTTTTTCATTTAACTATATTCATTATTGTTCATCAAATAACTTTTTTTAAAAAATATTTATTTATTCATTCATTTATTTTTTAGTTTGATTAGAGAGAGACAGAGGGTGAGAGTGAGAGAATGAGGAAGTGAGAAAGCAAGCCATCAGATTCAGGACTCGAACCCTGGTCGGCCATGTGGGACTGTCCAGCACCTTAACCACCACGCCACCTGCTGGTCCCATCAAATAACTTTTTTTTTAAGAGAGATTTTTGCTATAGGGTGTGTGGTGGCTGGGGGCGGGGGGAGAGGACAGGAAGAGAGAGAAAGAAATCACACCCTAGTGGTGATAATTATGCCGCAATCCCTTCTCCATTCTCCTCTTGAGATTTTGGGCACGCATGCACACGCAACTGGTGTGCTTTAGTTTCCAGGTCCAGGACTTGAACTGCAGTTGACTACATGAGTCCAGTGATGTAACCATTACTCCATCTGCTGCTCTCATATCGAAGATTTTTTTTATCATGATTATTTTAACATCTTTGTCAAATAAGTCTAACATCTCTGTCATCTTGGTATTGGCATCTACGTTAGTCTGTTCAGGCTACTATAACAGAATCCCCAAATCCGAGTGATTTACAAAAGACGGAAATTTCTCACAGTCCTAGCGACTGGGAAGTCCAAGATCCAGGCACTGGTAGAGTCAGTGTTCAGTGAGTATACTTCCTGGATCATAAATGGGCGTATTTTCACTGTGTCCTCATATGGCAGAGGGGCTAGAGAGCTCTCTGGAGCCTTTTTATAGGGTATCAATCCCACCCATGAGGACTCCATCCTCATTACCTAATCACTTCCCAAGGACCCACCTCCTAATACCATCATCTTGAGGTTACGTAAAGTTTCAACGTATGAGTTGGGGTGGGGCCACAAATATTCCGACTACAGCAGGATCTGTTGCTTGTCCTTTTTCACTCAGTTTGAGATTCTCCTGGTTCTTGGGATGACAACTGAATTTCTATTGAAACCTGAATGTTTACGTGCTTTAAGACTCTAGGTCTCACTCAAAGTTTCTGCTTTAACTGGTTCTTTCTGGCACTGCTCCTGCCTATTACTACCAAGTGGAGGTGTAAGACCAGGTTGCCTGCTTGGCCTGTGCTGACACCCAGGGGCAGAGGCTCCTCATTATTGCTGGATGGGGCTGGAAGTCCATCTCCCCACATGGTCTCCACTGACACTATGGGCTGGAAGGGATAAAAGTCCCAGCTCTTTTTTGTCCTTGGCACCCTCATGGCTGGGATGTTGGGGTGCTTCTCTAAGACACATGAGGATAGAAATCCTCACTCAGACCTTGCTGGCATTATGTAGAATGGGGCCAAAGTTTTTTTCTCTGTGGTGATTGGCTGGAGCAATTGTGTTATTATCTGCTATGTGTGTTATAATTTGGTCATGGATGCAATAACATTACATTACCAGTATAGGCTATTACTTCACAGACTGAGGCTGCATGGCAGGATGGATTGTGCCCATAGTCTAAGCTACTCAGGAGGCTGAGATAGGGGAATCTGAATGCAGAGACCCTGACTTTAAAAAACAAAACAGAAACCAAAATGCAGTAGGGGGTGCCTTCCAGAACAAAGGAAGATAACTTAGGGTACACTTGGAATTTAAGTATGCATGTGCAACCTATAGTGACCTTGTGGCCCGTCTCCACAGCAACTTAGCAACTCTAACTCTATGTATGCCTGAGTATCTAATAGCCCAGTAGCCCAGTGCATACCTGCATAATTCTATAGCAACCTTATCATGTTACTTCATGTGAGTTACCCAATCAAAGTATTTAAAAGTGTGTATAACCATATTAGCAGAGACAGAGACTAAAATGAATAAATGGAGGGACCCGTGGAAATTCAGGGCTCAGGCTTTGGATGCGAATTTGCTGAGCCAGTGTTAGCACACTAATTAATCGCTGTTTCCCTGCAAAAGCTTTAGTGTCCTCTCTCTCCCTCTCTCTTGCTGAATATCTTGCAACAAAAGCATTTGGTTCCTTCCTTCAGTAATACCTAACTAGTACACAACCTTAGACAAATCAATTATATCCATTATAATTTTTTTTGAGAGGTTTTTGCTATAGGGCGCATGTGCTCTCCAGAAAGACAGAGACAGAGAGACAGAAAGCGAGAACTCATTCTCCAGGGGGGATGGCCACGCCACAACCCCTTCTCCTCCATTCTCTTCTTGGGATCTTGGGCACGTGCACACACGCATCCTGTGTGAGTTTAAGCCACCGGGTCTGGGACTTGAACTGTGGTCAACTACATGGGAGTCCAGCAACACAGCCATTATGCCAACTGCTGGTCCGCCACTGTAATTATTTTATGTATAAAACAATAGTAGTATACAATTGCCAGGAATGTACTGATAATTAAACATGATCCTTCCTGTTAAGTGTTTAGAATAGTGTATGGCACAAAGCAAGCAAGTTATCCTTTTTTTTTTTTGAAGAGGTTTTTGCTATAGGGTGCATGCGCTAGCCAGAGAGACAGAGAGACAGACAGACAGAATGCAAGAAATCACCCCCAAGGGGGGATGGCCATGCCACAATCCCTTCTCCTTCATTCTCCTCTCCGGATCTTGGGCACGCAGAGCACGCACCCAGCATGAGTTTAAGCCACTGGGTCTGGGACTCGAACCGCGGTCGACTACATGGGAGTTCAGCGACATAGCCATTATGCTAACTGCTGGTCCTAAGCAAGTTATCCTTTAGTTGGTAAGAACCATTATAATTTGGGCCAGCAGGTGGGGTGGTTAAGGCGCTGGACACTCCCACATGGCCAACCACAGTTCGAGTCCCAGAACTGGTGGCTTGTTTTCTCACATTCCTTCTCTATGTGTGTCTGTTTTTCTCTGGTCAAATGAAAATAAATGAATGAATAAATAAAGTTGAATAAATAAATATTTTTTAAAAACCACTCTATTTAAAGAATGCATTCTACACTTTGTTAGGTGTATGAAGTAACTCTTCAAAGACAAGAAACTGTTACAGTTTTTTGCGAGGCGTTAGTTGAATGGAAGAAAAACTTCCCACTACACAGCCTAAAAAAATCCACTTAATTTGAAACTACTACTGGGGCCAGCAGGTGGCGCGGTGGTTAAGGTGCTGGGCTCCCATATGGCTGACTGTTGTGTGATTCCTGGACCTGGCGGCATGCTTCCTTTTTCCTCTGTGTCTGGTGAGCATGCGTAGCCCATGGCAAATGAAAAAATAAAGATAAATAAAATTAAATAGTCCTTTAAAAATACTACTAGTAATATAAAGCCAGTAATAGTCATATAGATGAGGCATCAAAGTAAAACAGACAGGCGTACAGAAAACTTTCATTCCCAATCCATCCCCTATCACAGGCCTACATACGTACTTGGACTTTCCCGTGCCTATTTTCAGATACGAAAGTATTGTTCCCCTACGTCTACACGAAGACTGTAAGCTCTCTCCATTGTTTGGTACCTGCCTTTTCAGGCATACTCCTGTTGTCAAGCGTATCTCCTACCGGCTGTCCTACAAAGTATAAATACATACGCATAAATAGTCCCGCTCACTGCCCACGCCTCCCCAGGCCCGCGCGCTCCCAGAGCCCCCTTCGCGGGCTGTTTCCGGCAATGCCTGTTCGAAAGCCCAGGCCGAAGCCACGCCCACTCCCCCATCTTGCCCTCCGGACGGGCGGCTGGGCGCCAGGCTCGACGGGCGGCGCCTCAGGCAGCAGGGCGGGCAGCCCGGCCTCCAGCGCGCCGCGGGCCTCGGAGGACCCCAGCGACGGCTTTGGCATAGGACCGGGCGGACGCGGCGGACGCGGCGGCCGCGGCGGGCGCTGCGAGTGATTACGCTGGTTGTCCGCGGGAAGCGTTTCTTTGGTCTGGCTGATTGTGGTGCAGCCGGCACCATGTCTGTGAGCGAGATTTTCGTGGAGCTGCAGGGCTTTTTGGCTGCCGAGCAGGACATCCGAGAGGCGAGCCCCCTCCCCATCCCATTTCCCTTTACTTGCCTATTGGGCCGCATCTCCTGGTCCTCCTCCGTCTCTCAGTCGCGGGCGGTGGGGACTCCTCCGAGGGTGGATTGCTTCCCTTGTAGTTTCAGGTTAGGGTACGCCCTCACGCCCCAGGTTACAACTGTCTGTCTTAATTTCCCGTGTTCGAGTCTCAGCTTCTCAGCATTATCTGCCTCATCTGATAAGTGTCACTTTTCCTTCTTTTCCGCACTTATTAATGTCCATGGCTTGGTTAGCGCCTGGGACTCAGTCTCCGTGCATTTCGTGTATTCGTTGTTGGTGTTAAAAGCTGTGACCCCTTCCTGCCCACCACAGGATAAACATCCAGACCCGTCTGTGGCCTATGTGGTCTCTCTCCACTCGTTTTATACTATCTCCTTTTCTATATTGTGTTCAATTTCCTTTTTGTTTTTCTAGTGCCCCGAAACAGTTTCCTGCATCAGGACTCTTGCACTTTTTGCTTTTCTCGGTCCCGTTAATTTCTTGGTTATCTTTCATCACCGTGTCCTCAGTCTAAATGATCACATTATGGTTCCTAGTAGCATGTTAACTTTTTTTTTATTTGTGTGGCGATTACTATTTCTAAAAAGATGTTTCATTTCCTCCATTATGTACTTAATATTCAAGGGGAAACGACTGTTTGCTTGCCTTCCCTGTAGTTCACAGTACCTGACCTATGAGTGTGCTCAGTGAATTTTGCAAAATGAATTGATGAAAAATACCCAATCTTTGTATTGCATTTAACTTTTTAATTTACAAGTTGCATTCGTATATGTCATCTATTTTAATTTTTATAGTGTTCCAGTTAGATACTTAGATATGGTGGGTCACTTTTATCCTTTAAAGGCTGTCAGAGAAAATAAGTGGAAAAGTCAGTTTTCAAACCTGTTTTTTTTTCCAGCAAGTTCAGTTCTTGTGAAGCTCATTAGTGTTTTGAGTGTGTGTAAAGTTGTGATATAGACCAGATATGCCATTTAGTGCTTGTGATAATGAGTTTATGATAATAATTATGTTGAATTTATCTGAGTTTATGATAATTATGTTGAATTTATCTGATTTTAATTTTTAACTCTCTTTAGGAAATCCGAAAAGTTGTACAGAGTTTAGAACAAACAGCCCGAGAGATTTTAACTCTACTGCAAGGGGTCCATCAGGGTGCTGGGTTTCAAGACAGTAAGTTCTTTATATTCTCTTTTGATTTTGAATGTTTTTACCCAGTTTATCTGCCTCTTTAGCAAGTTAATTCCTGCGCAGAAGACATGTTAAGTCTGTGTCATTTTATTATGAAAAAGCCCATTATGCTTGGTGAATAAAAACTAGAAAAGTAGATGATTTTGTTATTTTATAGGTTGATAGTAATCTTTGTGTTTTGATTGATTTTTTTTCCATTTCCACACAATGTGGTTTAAATAGGGATGTTTCTATTGTGATAGAATTCTGATAATAATTACAGTTGTTGAGTAACAACAACTTAGTGAATCTAGTAACTTTTATTTGGCCTGCGTGTATGTGTGTGTGTGTGTGTGTGTGTGTTTGATTCTAACCTTAGTGATTGAATACCTTTTAATATGCGTTTGTAGACATGAAGTGACTGCTATATGGTGTTCTTAAATTAACGTGTTTATAGTCAGTCTCCTGAATGAAAATCAAGTATGTCAAATGTAGGTATGTAACCTTCATTGTCCAGATGCAATTAGTATAGCTAAAATAATTGAGATATATTTTTAGATAAAGAATGATATAGTGATGTAATTTTTTGTGGTGATAAGGAATTGGTAATCCTTATTGAATAGTTGTTAAAGGCTCTTACTGGCCACATATGGGAGCTATAAGCAGTCTAATTTTAGACATCCTCTGAAGACTGAATAGGAGTAACAGCTACGTTTCCTGAGGTATTCCCCAAAACATCAGTTTTTGTTTATTTCTCAGTATGGTTAATCAATAGAGAACCTAAAGATGGGAATTTAGATCCAGGTTGAAATGCAGAGATGTGTACACTTGGTTGTGAGATTTCTTTGAAAAGTTGATTAATTTTCAGATAGACTACATAGATGATCAAGCAGAAATTATATTTGGAATTTGTGAGTGTCTATTATTGTGTTTGGTTATCTTTTGTAATCAGTTCCAAAGAGGTGTTTGAAAGCTCGAGAACATTTTGGAACAGTAAAAACACATCTAACATCTTTGAAGACCAAGTTCCCAGCTGAACAGTATTACAGGTTAGTAAGAAAAGTATCATTTTCTAATGTTAAAAAAAATATATATGTATATATACACATATTGAACGTTTGCTTACAACTAGGTAAAAATTTCTCTACATAGAAGAAACAACAAAAAGGAAAAGAAAGTGGTAATGTTGGTGATAAATGGGTGATTTTATCTTTCCTTTTCTTTCAAGTTTCTTGGGTAAGCAGGTGGCATGGACATGAAAGTGGCTGGATCCCACATGGCTAACCTCACTGTTTGAGTCCTAGACATGGCAGCTTGGAAATCACACTGGGCACGTATGCATGTGTTACTGAAATCCCAAGAGGAGAATGGAGGAGAAGGGACTACAGGGGGGCCACCCTTCTCACGGGGTAATTCTCATTTCTCTTCTCTCTCTCTCTCTCTCTCTCTCTCCAGCAAGCGTATGTGCCCTATAGCAAAAAAAGGAAAAATGTTTAAGAGCCATATATTACTTTTGTAATATAGTCATAAAAATATTTATAAAAGTCAGTTATTTGTAGGGTGTGTGTGCTCACCAGAGAGAGAGAGAGAAAGAGAGGGAGGGAGGGAGGGAGAGAGGGAGGAAGAGGTAGAGAAAGAGAGAAATTAAAGGGGATGGCCATGCTGTAATCCCTTCTCCTCCATTCTTCTGGGATCTTGGGCACACATACCTGTCTGGGGTGTTTCGAGCCACCGAGTCTGAGACTCAAACTGCAATCGGCCATGTTGGAGTACAACCATGTAACTACTATATTCTGGGGGCCATCTACTGACCCCCAAAATAACTTTTTGTCGTATTGCAGTGAAATTGGATGAACTATATATTATTAAGGTTATGGGATTAGGTGACAGTATATATGTTTTAGTCCATTTGTTTGTTGCTATAACTGAATACTTCAGACTGGTTAATTTTTCTTTCTTTCCTTTTTTTTTGGTAGAGATTTTTTTGCTATAGAATATGTGCGCTCGCCAGAAAGACAGAGAGAGACAGAAAGGGAGAAATCAACCCCCTGCCCGGGGTCGGGGGATGGCCACGCCGCAGTTCATTTTCCTTCATTCTTCTCTTGGGATCTTGGGCACACATGCACATGTACCTGGCGTGAGTTTTAAGCTGCTGGGTCCGGGACTTGAACTGTGGTTAACTACATGGCAGTCCAGTGACTTAACTGTTACGTCATCTGTTGGTCCTAGACTGGGTAATTTTTCATTAATAAAATTTTATTACCGCACAGTTCTGAAGTTCCAAGGTTGAGGAGCTGTGGCCGGTGAGGGCATTTTTGATGGTGGAGATGCTGTAGAATATAGAGGTGGCGCAGGACATCATGAAGCAAGAGGACAACAATGTTAGCAGCTCTGGTCTCTCTCCCTTTTATAAAACCACCAGGATTCAATCCTGGGGGGGAGTCCCACTCCAGTGACCTTACTAATTCTTTATTTTTTTAAAGAATTATTTAATTTTATTTATTTACTTATTTAAATTTGACCAGAGAGGAACAGAGTGGGTGAATGAGTGAGTGAGGGGATGAGAAACTAAGCCGCCAGATCCAGGACTCGAACCGTGGTTGGCCATGTGGGAATCCTGTGCCCTTAACCACCATGCCACCTATGGTCTGACTTGACTAATCCTAATTATTCGTGAGAGTTTCCCCTCTTCTCTCCAGCATTATTACCATCGTTTTAGGGTTTTGGTTCAAGTTTCTACCCTCTTGATCCACCAGCATCCGAATTTTAACACATAATTTTGAGGGGGCATATTTGAACTATAGCAGTGTACATGGAGTTGAGTTTTACCTTAAAGCTTGAATTTTGCTGCCAACTGACATATTTAGCTATTTTATGCCATATCTTGTTGAATCCACAATGTTGTTCATTTTAAGACACATTGTTAGTTTATATACCAGTCAAGAAGAAAACATTTTGCCAGTTGTAATTGCTAAGTGTAGATTCCTTTTTTTTTTCCCCTTTTCTTTTTTAAGGTTTTTGTCCTAGGATTGTGTGCTCACTGGAGAGAGGAAGAGAGACAGTGAGTGGGAAAGTGAGAAATCATCCCCGGGGGGAAGAGATTGCCAGCCATTCTCCACTTTCCTCTTGGGACTTTTTCTGTTTTTTCTTTTCTCTTCTCTTCTCTTCTCTTCTTTCTCTTCTTTCCTTCCTTCCTTCCTTCCTTCCTTCCTTCCTTCCTTCCTTTTTTTAAAGAGATTTTTGCTATAAGGGCATGTGTGCTCACTGGAAAGCCAGAGAGAGACAGAGAAACATTGAGAAGTCACCCCCCAGGGAGGAGGTGGCCACGCCGCATTCCTTCTCCATTCTCCTCTCAGGATCCTGCCTGGTATGAGTTTAAGCCTCCAGGTCCAGGACTCGAACTGTAGTTAACTACATGGGAGTCCAGCCATGTAACCATTACCCTATCTGCTGGTCCCAAGAACCAAGAATTTTCACTTTTTTTTTTTTTTTTAAACTAATTAAGGTGTTTTTTGCAGGAGGTTTTATGTGTGTGCATATGTGTGTGCACTTGAGTGTTGGAAGGCACAATGCTTGCCAGAGAGAAAGAGAGAGAGAGAATAAGAGGAGAAAACACTGTTCATGGGGAATGATCATTCTGTAATCCCTTCTCCTTTGTCTCTCCCTCCTTTTGGAGTTTTGGGCACATATGCCCAGCATATCATTCAAGCTGTTAGATTCGGCTGCCTTAGCTACCATGAAGCTAGTCCATAAAAGTTTTTTTTAGATGTATATGGGCAGTAAGTCATTATGATGAATGTGCTGAGTGGTGGGTAGTAGAACCTCACAAGAAAATGCCTTAAGACAAGTTGGCAAACTGCTGGTAGCTTGCTGCATCTGAGAGCTGGCTAATAATTGCTCTGGACCAGCCAGTGTGTGGTGGTTACGTTGGTTGGATCCCACATGGGTGACTGCACAGTTTGAGTCCCACACCTATCAGCTTGAAAGACATGCCAGGTGTGTTTGCATGTCCTAAATACTGAGAGGAGGATGGAGAAGGGGTTGTGGCATGGCTGTCCCCTCAGGGATGCTTTCTCACTTTCTCTCTGGTGAGTACATGTGTCCTATAGCAAAACTAAAAAAAAAAAAAAACCCAAAAACCAATTGCTTTTATATTTTAAAGTACTGATGAAAAAAGCAAAATAAAATTAATCCACCCAAATAAGAATATGTGGCAGAGAATGAAAGTGGCTACAGGGAGCTAGCAGTTAGTGTAATGGCTATGTCGCTGGATTCCCACGTAGTCGACCGCGGTTCGCGTCCCGGACCCGGTGGCTTAAAACTCACGCCGGGCGTCTGTGCGTGCGTGCCCAAGATCCCGAGAGGAGAATGGAGGAGAAGGGATTGCGGCGTGACCATCCCCCCTGGGGGGTGATTTCTCGCTTTCTGTCTCTATGTCTCCGTCTGTCTGGTGAGCGCACGTGCCCTATAGCAAAAACCTCTCAAAAAAAAAAAAAAAAAAAAAAAAAAAGAAAGTGACTACAAAACCTGACCTTTTACAAACCAGGTTCTCTGAGCCCCATTGAAGGATATTGGCTGGAGCACAGAGAAGTAGGACAGTACAACCAGCAGGGCCCTTGGAGACCATCCTCTCTGGATGTCACACACAGGCTGCTACTGGCTGGATTTGGCCCTTAGAGGTTTTTTTTTTTTTTTTTCCTGCTCTAGGGCGTGTGCGCTCGCCAGACAGACAGAGAGATACAGAGAGACAGAAAGCGGGAAATCACCCCCCAGGGGGGATGGCCATGCCGCAATCCCTTCTCCATTCTCCTCTCGGGATCTTGGGCACGCACGCACACGCGCCCGGCGTGAGTTTAAGCCACTGGGTCCGGGACTCGAACCGCGGTTGTTGACTACGTGGGAGTTCAGCGACATAGCCATTACGCTAACTGCTGGTCCCAAGAGGTTTTTTTGACCTGCACTGTGTTGAGAAATTCTTTTGAATTTGTTGTCACATTTGTAAATCGAGGCATAGCATAAATATCCAGGGAGTGTAAAATTTCCTATTCCATTTTCAGATTTTAACTCAGTATCCTGAGGTTTGCTTTTTGTTTGTTTAAAGAATTGTTTATTTAATGTTATTAGTCGTCATTTTTCAGTTTGCTGTAAGGCACGCATTCTCACCAGGGAGAGAAAAAAAGAGAGAGAGAGAAAATGAGACATCATCCCCCAGGGGAGATAGCCATGTTGTAGTTCCTCCTTCTTCATTCTCCTCTCAGGATTTTCAGTGTGCACACACACATGCTTCACGTGATTTTCCAGCTGCCAGGTCTGGGGCTTGAACCATGGTCAACCATGTGGGTGTCTAGCACCTTAACCACCACACCACCTGTGGGCCCTAGTCGTGACTTTTTTTTTTTTTTTTTTTAAGGTTCTTGCCATAGAGTGTGTACACTCTGTGTGGGGGAAGGGGGGGGGGAGAGGGGAGGAGAGAGAGAGAGAGAGAAAGAAAGCTAGCTAGCTAGATAGATAGTGAGAGGGTAAGTGAAAAATCACCCTCCAGGGGAGATGGCCATGCCACAGTCCCTTCTCCATTCTCCTCCTGGAATTTTGGGCACACATGCACAGGCCCCTGGCATGATTTTTAAGCCACTGGGTCCAGGACTTGAACCATGATTGGCCGTGTGAGAGGCCAGTGCCTTAACTACTATGCCACCTGCTGACCCCAACTCAGCTGATTTTTTTTTTTTTTTTTTTATAAAAAGTTTTATTTATTCTATGGCAGATAGGGGTGGGGGAGACAAGCACCCTCAGATGAGGTCCCCATGTTGTGATATAGCCCTAACCAGGCAGGATCCCAGTTGTGTGCCCTGTGTGGACAGAGAGACCTTGGGGCACAAACGGAGACCTTTGCATGAGGCTTCAGCATTGTAGTGTGTTGTGTTACTGACACACCACTGCAGCTGGCCCCAGTTATGAATTTTAATTTTTTTCAGTATCATTGTTATTGATTAAACTTTTGAGGCATAATTGCCTTTGTCATGTATAATCTTCAATTGTGAATTTTTATATTTATCAAAATTGGACCACGCTTTTCATGAATTAAACTTGTAAATATATGTTACATTTGAACGTGTAAAAACATTTTTTTTTTTTGTGACAAGTCTTGCCATGTCGCGATCCTCCGGCTTTGCCCTCCCAGCTGGGACAGTAGGCACATACCCCCATGCCTTCAGACAGACTCTTGCTGTGTTGTCCAGGCCAGCCTGGAGCTCAAAAGCCTCCATGTCACTGGCATTATAGGCACATGCCATTATGCCTAGCCTTTAGGTTAGACTGGAAATCAAACCTGGGCCTTCCATGTGATTCCTGCCTGTGGAGCACAGCTTCTTAGCAGTGTGTGTCACAGTACCTGGGCCATAAACTTGTAAAATATATACTAACTCCATTTAACGTACTGATTGTTAAATTACTTTTGGCACGTTCTACATATTGGGATGTCACATTAGATTTTATCTGAGAAAGGGCCATTTCTTTTATTTTTTGGGAGTGGTTTTTGTTATAGGGCGTGTGCGCTTGCCAGAAAGAGAGACAGAGAGACAGAAAGTGAGAAATCACCCCCTGGGGGTATGGCCATGCTGCAATCCCTTCTCCTCCATTCTTCTCTCGGGATCTTGAGTGCGCGCGCACGCACACACGTACCTGGCATGAGTTTAAGCCACCGGGTCCAGGACTTGAACCGTGATCAACCACATGGGAGTCCAGTGACATAGCCATTATGCCAACTGCTGGTCCCTCTTAACTGTTTTAACATAACTACTAAACTCATCTTTCTGAAGGTCCCTAACCTCACAGCCTAAATGTGCTTGCTTTCATGCAGATTTCACGAGCACTGGAGGTTTGTGTTGCAGCGCTTGGTCTTCTTGGCAGCATTTGTTGTGTATTTGGAAACAGAAACACTAGTGACTCGAGAAGCAGTTACAGAAATTCTTGGCAGTAAGTGTGGTCATTCATGGTTATCTGCTGTATCAGGCATGGCTGCTTTGTTTTTGGTGGGAGGGACCGTTGTTTCTACTTTTTACTTATCAAATGGAACTAAATAGAAAACCAGTTTCTTGAAAAAACAAAAACTAAAAATATGCAATGGCGTGCTCATTTGTACTTGGGCATTTACTTTAGACTTTTTAATTTATTGATTGATTGTGTGGTGTGCGTGTGTGAGGCGCATTTTAGGCAGGTTCTCCCTGTTGGTGATATTACTATTTCTACCTCTCGAGTAACTGGGACTATTGATGTATGCCACCATGGCCAGCTCTTTTGGACAGGGTTTTGATACGTTGCCCATGCTGTTCATGAACTTGCCACCCTTCTGCCTCAGCCATCTGAAGAGCTGGGACTCCAGGTGCATTCCACTGCACTTGGCTGTTTGGGTGGGCTGAGAATTGAACCTGGGCCTCCCATGTGGCCTCATCCTGCCAAGCAGCAATGTCCAGCATATGCTACTATGGCTGAACCGCTTTTAAAATTTAATGTTCAAAAATTTCAAGTGAATAGAAAAGTTGAAAGAAAGTGCAATGAGCACTTGCTTGCAACCCACTTAATCTCTCACTTGTTAACGTTTCACCACATCTGCTTGGTCTCATGGTACACATTCATATGTACCATTTGGAAGCTAGTTGCAGGTACTCTGACTTCTCCCTTAAATGCTTCAGTATACGTCTTCTAACAAGAACATTCACTGATGTAACTAGAGACCATTCTTGGTGGTATTACTTTCTGAAAGAAAAGTAGAAGGAAAAATCGAATTTTGCTCAAGAGCTTAAAATTGGGAACCAGCAGTTAGTGTAATGGCTATGTCGCTGGACTCCCACGTAGTCAACCGCAGCTCACTTCCCGGACCCAGTGGCTTAAAACTCACGCCGGGCGCGTATGCGTGTGTGCCCAAGATCCCGAGAGGAGAAAGGAGGAGAGGGGATTGCGGCGTGATCATCCCCACTGGGGGGTGATCTCTCGCTTTCTGTCTCTATGGCTCTCTCTGTCTGTCTGGCGAGCGCAGGCGCCCTATAGCAAAAACCTCTCAAAAAAAAAAAAAAAAAGCTTAAAATTTACAATAATTTGCAATAAAGTCTAATTTCCAAAGGTGTGAATACATTAAGAAACCAGTTTTTGAAGGATTCATCCTTTCTTCATTCACTTTTAGAGAAAATTTGTAAGTACATTATTTATTTTTCATTAGGCTTAACTTAGATTTACATGATGATTTTGTCCTTGTTTTGTTATGTTTTTTTAGTCGAGCCAGATCGGGAGAAAGGATTTCATCTGGATGTTGAAGACTATCTTTCAGGAGTTTTAATTCTTGCTAGTGAACTGGTAAGAAGCTCAGTAATTTCTTGTTTTTTAAAGTGGGTGCCAAAATTCAGGATGTCTGAATTACTTTCTAAGCTGCAGGTCACCAGATAGTCATTGACTGTGCACTGTATATGTTATAATTTATTGGGATCAGAGAAATGCCAGTTTATACGGTGGGGTGGCTGGGCATTTTTACTAATTAATGTGTGAATATTTAAAAGGTGATGGGGCCAGCAGGTGGCGTGGTGTTGAAGTTGTTGGACAATCCCACATAGCTGATCACAGTTCAAGTCCTGGACCTGGTGCCTTACTTTCTCACTTTCTTCCTCTCACTCCCTATCTGATCAAATTAAATGCATAAAAAAAAGTTAAATAAAATAATTCTTAAAAAAGAGTAAATAAATAAAATTAATTATTTTTTTTTTACATTTCTTAAAGGATTATTTTATTTAACTCTCTTTATTTTTATTTGACCAGAGAGGGACAAAGTGAGAGAGAAGGGATGGGGGGCAAAGTGAGAAAGCAAGCTGCCAGATCTGGAACTCGAACTAAGGTCGGCCACTTTGAGAGTCCAGAGCCCTTAACCACCACACCACCTGCTGGCTCCCAAATACATAATTCTTATTTTTTTTAAAGAATTATTTAACTTATTTAGTTACTTCTTTTAATTTGCCCGGAGAGGGACAGGAAGGGGAGAGTGAAGATTGAAAGCCAGCCACCAGATCTGGGACTTGAACCGTGGTTGGCCGTGTGGGAGTCCAGGGCCCTTAACCACCATACCACCTGCCAGCTCCATAAATATTTACAAAAAAAAAAAGATGACAATATACTTTTTTTTTTTTTTTGGGGGAAAGGTTTTTGCTATAGGGCGTGTGCACTTGCCAAAAAGACAGAGAGAGAGAGAGAGAGACAGAAAACGAGAAATCACCACCCAGAGGGGATGGCCACTCCGCAATTCCTTCTCTTCCATTCTCCGATCTCGGGATCTTGGGCACGCATGCACTCCCATGCATGTCCGGCGTGAGTTGAAGCCACTGGCTCTGGAATTCAAACTGTGGTTGACTACTTGGGAGTCCAGTGACATAGCCATTGTGCCATCTGCTGGTCCCGACAGTATACTTTTCTTTTAGAAGAGTAGCAAGACACATATTCCTAGTAACTATTAGTTCATGTAGTCTTTTTTTTTTTTAAAGTATCTATTGTATTTATTATTATTTTATGTTTGCCATAGATCACATGTGTTCATGAGAGAGTGAGAGAGCGAGAGAGAGAGAGAGCGAGAAAATGAGATTTCCAGCCACCAGGTCTGGCTGGACCTTAAACCGCAGTCAGGCATGTGGGAATCCCATACCTTAACCACCATGTCACCTGCTGGCCCTTCATGTAGTCATTTTGAAGAACAGTTTCCCTATACAACTAAGTTATTATCCTTTATCCTCTTAATCTCTTGGGAAATTATCCTATAAAATAATTATAAAGAAGAAAGAGAATGGACCAGCAGGTGGCATGGGGGTTAAAGTGACTGGATTCCACCTAGCTGACTATATGGTTTGAGTCTTGGACCTGGTGGTTTGATTCCTGAATGCAGTGGCTTGAAAATCACACTGGGTGCATGTGGGTGTGTGTGTGTACATTCCCCAAATCCCTAGAAGAGAATGGAGGAGTAGAGACTGGTGTGGCCATCTCCAAAAAACACACTCAAATGTGTATGCCTTATAGCAAACCAAGAAGAAAACAAAAACAAAAGCATATGTTGGAGACTGTATAGGAGAGGGTGGATGGTGAAAAGTGAAAGGGAGAGGTTCAGGAAAAAAATATATATCACACAAGAATGGACAGTTACATGCTCAGGATGTATATGATAATGTCTTTGACTTGATTGACTTGCAATGCATGCGTGCTTTGAAAAACCATATTGTATGCTATAAAGACACAAAGATTAAGAAAGAAAAAGGACTTCGAGTAGTAAAGTAGGTGTGTGACAGAGACTGTACAGCCTATAGTGGTGAAGATATTTACCATCTGGCTCCGTAAGAAAAAGTGTGCCTGTTCTTACTATAGTAGAAAGCAGCCTGGGGTTGTTTGATGATTTCCTCTTTGCCCTTGACTTCTAGCTTGTAGCTTCTCTCTCACATTCCAGAGCTATGCTCTGGCTCTGACCATTCATATCTTCATTCCACCCAGAAGGAGGAGGAAATCCAGAAAGAGGCAAAGAACATTTTTAAAAAGCTGTACATAGTAGCTTTTGTTTAATATTCTAATGCCTTGTTTGTATGGGAGGAATGAAGTCTATCACATTGAGCATGTGTGCAGTGAAAGTTTGAAGAATTCTCAATAAACAGAAGAAAGAAAAAAAAATTGAGGAATTATCACTGAGGAAGATGGGGAGAATGGAGACTGAGAGACTGTACCCTGGTAGGCTATACACTTGCCTCAGTTGTGGGAGACTCATGACTAGAAAATTTGAAGCACCTCATTGGTGGTAGTAGTTAAGTATGAGGTGTCTTTAAGACCGCATGTGTTGGGACTGCATTAAAGGAGCAGTTTAGAGAAGCTTGGAAGAGGCAAGATTTTATGGAGAAGGGGGCTCTTGTGTTGGGGTGAAATAAATCCCATCTGTCCTGCTTTAATTTTAGCTTACTGCCTGTCTCTGTGTTAATGGTTGTAGGTGACTGGAGTTGCAGGTCAGTAAGTGGATTCTAGAAAAGGGCTCAGTTGGCCTCGATTCAAAGAAACAGAACTGTGGTTACTCTGCCATTTCATTATTCTGTATGAACGAGTTGTAAGGTTGAGACTTGCATGATTTAACACACTTTATTGCACAATAGTGTGAGAACTTAGAGACGTTTTAGAGGATGTTAATATATGAAACCCTCATTTGGTAGCAAATGTGTCACTTTCAGTGAGAGTCTTTTCCAAGAACCTCCTGTTTTATCTGTGTGTACAACGTGCCCTGAGATAGAACATTAGTGTAGCTGTGGAGGCCTGTGCTTTTTCTAGTGAGTGGGAGGAAGCCATGCTATACGGGGCCATATTGTAACACACCCTTTTCTCTTTTTTTAGTCAAGGCTGTCTGTCAACAGTGTGACTGCTGGAGACTATGCCCGGCCCCTCCATATCTCCACCTTTATCAATGAGCTGGATTCTGGGTTCCGCCTTCTCAACCTGAAAAACGACTCCCTGAGGAAGCGCTATGATGGCTTGAAGTATGACGTGAAGAAAGTAGAGGAGGTGGTCTACGATCTCTCCATCCGGGGCTTCAATAAGGAGACGGCGGCAGCTTGTGTTGACAAATAGGAGGCTCTCCTGGCTCCTGGCTGTGCTGAGCTCAGCGGTTTGCCAGGGAGGGCTGAGCACAGAGTGCCTCGTTTGGTAGTTAGGATACCCAGTTGCTAAACACTGCGCTTTATTTTCTTAACCAGTTGTGTGGTGTGAATATCAGAATTGAAACACTTTTTTGGAGGTAAAAAATTAGCCTTTACATGGACAGAATTTTTGTTGTTGTTGCAGTGAATTTGCTCTGTAATTCAGTGTACTTCAGTTTTGTTAAAAGTATAAATGTCAGTCTCTTGGTAAAGTTCTTTTCTTGCTTACCCTGACTGTTGCTGTATTGATCGACAAGTTCATAGTATTGGTTGTGATTCTTTCAGATGTGAAAGTTTGATGTTTTCTATATCCAAGTTAGCCATTCATACCCAGGTGTAGCCTGGGTAGAGTATAAAAATGGATCATTAAAAAGAATGGTTACCAAGCAAGGAAAACTTATATTTTTCTTTCCTTATAGCCTTGTAAGTAAATCTCACATTGAATTTTTTTGCCAGAGGAGTTACAGCCCTGGGTTCACTCTCACTGCCATTAAAACAAAGATGAAATTACACAGTCAAGCTCAACAGATTATTTTGGAAAGCTTTTATGTTAAAGGGTTTAATAACACCTCTCATTTGGTTTGGCTGGGTGGGGAGTAGAACTTAGTATTTTAAAATGCTCTGCTTTTTGATGTTGCCTGATTGTGCAGTTGCAGCAACAAAAAGTCTTCACACACATCTTGATCTAACATTTTATATGACCTGTTCCTAAACTTCAAAACGTTTTCCTAACAGCCAGCTAGACTGTTTGGTCTGAGTGGGCAAAGTTGTCCACTTGAGTTAAATAGCAATACTCTTTGACTGGTATAGAGAACAGTGCTATACTTTGTCTATTGATAGAAGAAAGCTAAAACCTAGGATTAAAAAAAGTTCGTCTGGGACCAGCAGTTAGCGTAATGGCTATGTCGCTGGACTCCCATGTAGTCGACCATGGTTCCAGTACCAGACGCGGTGGCTTAAAACTCATGCCGGGCGCGTGTGCATGTGTGCCCAAGATCCCAAGAGGAGAATGGAGAAGGGATTGAGGCGTGGCCATCCCCCCCCTGGGGGGTGATTTCTCACTTTCTGTCTCTCTGTCTCTCTCTGGCGAACACACGCGCCCTATAGCAAAAACCTCTTCAAAAAAAAAAAAGTTCATCTGATCTTTTTTTTTTCCGTAGTAAATTTGTGATTCTTGATGGCAATCCCAGTAGTCATGTTTTAAAGTTATAGTATGGGGTAAGTTGTGTAAATTTTATTGGCACCTGTCCCTTTCCTATTTTCAGATAGTACTAAGAACACTTGCCAGGTAACTCTTGCTCTTAAGTTGCAATTGTTAAAATGCTGACTTTAATCCACAGTTATTTGGTGCCCACTGAAAGAAAGGTGCTAAATTTTTAGAATAATAAGAACTATTTAGAAGGATCACCTTTTCTTGATTATTACCAGTTTGGGCCTCCTGTTTGTACGACTCTTCAGCGTTGCCTTCACAGCTTTTGTCAGGCCAAGTTAAAGGCTGACTACATTTTCTGTTATGAGGAAAAATGTAGACATAGGTGCATGAGTTGCTGTGCACTGTTGGGTTTTAAAACAGTTTTCTTGACAGCTGTTTTTTGTGGTGAGTTTGTAGAAAAAGAAAAAGGTGTTAGGTTCTTAAAAGTGCCTGGGATGGTCACTTAAAATGTGCTCTAATAGTACTGTCTGGTTTGTGCATAAAATGCCTTTTAATTACATGATCAGACGTAGGCACAGTGAGTTTGGTAGTAGTTTTGTCTCTCGGTATTGATTTTGCTTGAGGATCTTAGAGTTGTTGCCAGAGTTGTGGATTTTAGTTTTAACAAATGCAATTTAAGTATAGGAGCACATTTTGGTCTTGTAATTTCAATAGGGAATTTAGAAGTGTCATGTTGATAATTATTCAGTTGTGTTTGTGGTTGGCTTGTTATAAAGCAATAAAAAAACCTTTTTTTGGACTTTTTGTAACTTAATGTGCTGCTGTGATAACTATTGTATATAGAGAGTAAATACTGAGTATTTTTTGAAGCCCCAGAAGACCAGGAGTGATATGCACATACTGTTCTGTAATGGTTACACTCACCAAGACCCTTAGAGTTCTGTACTATAAAGTGCAGGTGACATTTGTGTGGTCTACTTTGATTGGGGACTTCAAAGTATTTTAACTGAAGATGTTGAGAAACTGGCACTGGCTTTAGTAAACCAGAATTACTATTTTCAGTTTTAGAAAATCAAGCAGGTTAGGGCGAGTAGACATGAATTAGAGGATTCTTTTGTATAGCTTTATTTATAAGAAGAGGACAATCAGCCATGAATTTGGTGAAATTTGCCCTTAATACCTGAATAGTATGAGTGATGCTTAAGAGAAGTTAATAAAAGAGGAAATTCTTGGCAGTGCTATATGGTTTCTTAAACAGGTAGATAAAGAGATGAAACAGACCCACACTTTGTTACTGGCATAGTTTTGTAATTGCATACTCAGAAATTCTCTTGCTTGTGTCTTGGTCTGGACTGCATTATTTGTCCCTCTTTAGGGACAGTAATAATCTGTCCCTAGATAGAGCATGATTACTATGCCTAACACCAAAATAAGAATTTTCTTGAGCTTTAAATAATTTATTTTCTTGGTATCTTTTTTTTGGGGGGGGGGGGGAAGGGGAGAGGTTTTGCTACAGGGCACGTGAGCCCGCCAGACAGACAGACTTTTCTTGGTATCTAACTGGGACCAGTAGTTAGCATAATGGCTATGTCGCTGGACTCCCATGTAGTCTACCGCGGTTTGCGTCCCGGACCCGGCGGCCTAAAACTCACGCCGGGTGCGTGTGCGTGTGTGCCCAAGATCCCTAGAGGAGAATGGAGGAGAAGGGATTGCGGTGTGGCCATACCCCCGGGGGGTGATTTCTCACTTTCTGTCTCTCTGTCTCTCTCTGTCTGTCTGGCGAGCGCACGTGCCCTGTAGCAAAAACCTCTCCCCTCCCCCCCCCAAAAAAAGAAAAATCTCTTCCCCAGACAATACCAATAACAATGACTAAAGACATTTAAGGGTGGTAAAACATTTAAAGGATAGAGCTGGTTGGTTGAATGAGGGAGAGGGTAGAGAGAGTGCAGAGACTAACATGGCCATCAGGTTCTGGCCAGGTGACTAAAGGGATTAGACGTAATGAACTGCAGTGGATGTAGGAGGCTGAGAAGGGCTGGGTAGCTGATACACTTCCTTTTGGATGTATTGGATTTAGGATGTCAGTGTGGGGACAGGTGGGTAACCGAGAAGTGAGTGAATCCTCCCTGGAATGGGATGAGTGGGGAGCTCAGGACAGTGCTTTGGTTAACACCATGGTTTATGAATCAGGCAGAGAAAGTAGAGTCCAGGTGGAGAAGTGACTCAGAACACTTGACAGAGAATAGGGTGAGTGGCTTGTTGGGGAAACCAGGTGTATACAGGGCCTTAATACATTTTTGGGTGGGAGGTTTAAAATACAGGATTTCACTGCTGGAAAGCCCTGTGGCTTTGTCAGGCTAGGCTTTGCTATGGTAACAGCACTCAGAGCTCATGGGCATAGTACAAGGTGTGTTTCCCACTTAAGTTGTCTGCCCATGGTAGTTTGGGGCATCTGCTTTATAGTGTCTTCACTTCGGTTGGAGAGCAAGCCACCAACAGGACCATTGCTAGCTGTGGTGAGGAGGAAAAGCTACAGAGGGTCTTGCACAAATGTACTCTGGTTTGGAAGTGACACCTCACTTTCATAGTTGGTTGCTTAGAGCTAGACATGTGGCGCTGCTAAGCCTCAAGGGGGCCTCGATGTGAAATCCTGCCTTGTAGGAGAAGTGTCAAGGTGAGGAGTCAGACCAATTAAACACCAGAAGTTGGGGAGTGTTTAGTTCCATTTGGTAAATATGTAATAGAAGTGCTTTTGGCCACACAAACTTAAATAGGCTTGGGGAAGAGAAAGATATTCCCAGACCACTCTTGCCTGATAGATGACAGAAGAGGATCTGTAGTTGTTCCTGTTATAAAAGTTTTCTGTTTGAGAGATTCTCTGTGGTGTATGTGTGTTGGGTGAGTATATACATGTTTTAAGCCAACATTCAGTGAGCTTTATGTGTCTTAAGCACTGGGTTAATTAAATATTTTATCTAGATTATCATATCTTGTCATTATTTAAAAATTCAATGAGGGGACCAGCAGTTAGCGTAACGGCTATGTCACTGAATACCATGTACAGTTAGCGTAATGGCTATGTAGTTGGACTCCCATGTAGTCGACCGCGGTTTGCGTCCCGGACCCGGTGGCTTAAAACTCACGCTGGGCGCGTGTGCATGCGTGCCCAAGATCCCAAGAGGAGAACGGAGGAGAAGGGATTGCGGCGTGGCCATCCCCCCTGGGGGGTGGTTTCTCGCTTTTTGTCTCTCTGTCTGTCTGTCTCTGTCCGGCGAGCGCATGTGCCCTATAGCAAAAACCTCTCAAAAACAAAACAAAACAAAACAAAAACAAACAAACAAAAACTCAATGAGGTAGCTACTACTGTTTCTCCCATTTTAGATACGGCTTGCAGAAGACAATTTATGTGATAGGAGTTTATAGCTGTGAAATGGAAGAACTGTGATTCAAACTCAGTTACTCTGCCCTGACTTTCACATAGACTGTTTTTTCTTGATTCTCTTACGTGGAATCACTCCATAGCCTGACAAGGCAAAAATCAAATCCACAAGTAGTTGATAGCACACAGTGCATGTACAACTTTAGGCTAGCTGCAGTTTGTTATAAAATTAGCATGACTAAGTGAGAGGTATAATAGGTATACAACTGGACCTGCATGAGAAAGGCCCTGGGTTTGTCCTGGCACTTCTGTAAGCATGCCAGACACTCACATTCCCATGATCCAGGCTGGCTGAGATTGGGGTGGATCATGGCTTAAAAACCCTGTTGCGAGTTGCTGTCTTTTTTTTTTTTTTTTGGAGAGGTTTTTGCTATAGGGCATGTGCACTTGCCAGAGAGACAGAGAGATAGAAAGCGAGAAATCACCCCCCCCGGGGGGGTGGATGGCCATGCTGCAATCCCTTCTCCATTCTCCTCTCGGGATCTTGGGCATGCACACACACATACCTGGTGTGAGTTTAAGCCACCAGGTATGGGACTCGAACTGTGGTCGACTACATGGTATTCAGTGACATAGCCGTTACGCTAACTGCAGGTCTTGAGAATTACTCTCTCTCTTTCTGTCTCTCACTTTCACTTTCTCTCTGGGAAGAAATAAATGAATAAACTTAAAATTAGTGGGGGACTTTACTTCTTGTCCTCAAGATGTTTTAGATCTAGTTGTAGGGGAGAGAGTGGTGACAAAAGAATAAACAAGTAGGTTAAATATTAATATTTGAATGCCTGGTATTATATATATTAATTATTTAATTTTATTAGTTATTGTTATTATTATTTAAAATTTGACCAGAGAGACAGAGAGAGAGAAAGTGAGAAAGTAAGCCACCAGGTCCAAGACTCAGACCATGGTCAACCATGTGGGAGTCCAGCACCTTAACCACCATGCCACCTGCTGGCTCCTGTTTTATATATATTTAACAGCTTTATTGAAGCAAATTTTATGTATAAAATTGACTCAAATACATGATACAGTGACTTAATTTACCATGTGGTGGAACTATCCCCATAAATCGGTCTTAGATTATTGTTATTTTTAAAAGAATTATCTTACCTTTCTTTATTTTGATTTGACCAGAGGCGGGGGGGGGGGGGGGTTGGAGAGGGAGGGAAGGAGAGAGAGAGAGAGAAAGCCACCAGGTCTGGGACTCGAACTGTGATCAGCCATGTGGGAGTCCTGTGCATTTAACCACCGTACCACCTATTGGCCCCTCTTAGATTATTTTTATCTCCCAAATGATCTCTGCTCCCACTGCCAGCTCTTGGCAACCACTGATCTATCTGTAAGTTTACCTTTTCTGGACATTTCAGACAAATGGAATTGTACATGATATCTTATATGACTTTTTACTTAGCATGATTTTTTTTTTTTTTTTTTTTTTTTTATTACGTGAGAGACAGACAGGCATCTCCAACAGGGCCTTCAGGCTGTGATCCACCCATAGCCTCAGTCAGCCCAGATCACAGGCACATGCACACGTGTGCCCCGTGTGTACAAGAGTGCTTTGGGATGTGAACCAGGGACCTTCCCAAGCAGGGCCAGTATTGCAGAGCATTGTGTTATGTCTGTGCCACTGGCTGGCTCCAACATAATGTTTTAAGGTTCATTTGTGTTACGGCATTTTACAATGTGTCCTTTTTTATTGCTAAGTTGTAGTCCTCTGTATGGACATTCCACATCCTATTACATATTCTTCAGATGAAGATTAAAGGTTCCATTTTTTGACTGTTAAAAATGATACAGTCAAACATAGTGTGCAAGTCTGTGTGTGAGTGCATGTTTTCATTTCTTTTAAGTATACACTTAGGAGTCTGGCCAAAATAGTAATTTTTAAAAACTTGCCTGATAGCACATAAAATTGCTAGAGAGGAAGAGGGAGAAATCCCCTCAATGTAGTGTGGTCATGCCACATCCCTTCTCCATTTCTCCAACCTGTTGGGATTTGGGGCGTGCATGCACATGTGTCCAGCGTATTTTTCAGGTTGTTGTAGCCAGGATTTGAACACAGTTGGCCACGTGGGATCCAGCTCTCTTAACCACTGGCCTATGGGTCTGGCCTCCAAAATGTTAATTTTATGTTTAGCTTTTTTTTTTAAAAAAAAATATTTCCTTAGAGAAGCACCCTCGACAAGGTCATCACTGTGACCCTTTCTTGCCACTGTAGCCAGCCAGGATCACAGTCATGCTGGCATGTTCAGGCAGACCTGGGAAGTGAACCTGGAGCCTTCTCAGATGGTCTCCGGCACTGCACAGTGGCTCCTCTACCACCTGTGCCGCTGTGGCTGAACCTGTTTAGCTTTTTAAGAACTGTCCACTTATTTTCCAAAGTGGCTACACCATTTTATATTTTCTACTTTAACCAGAAATTTAAATTGAAAACAGTAGTAGACAAGATGTTGTAATAACTGTAGTAACAGTACTAGGTAACTTGCAAACAGTTGCTGTAGGAATTTAGAACTAGTTCAGAAAAGAGAATTATGATAAGCATAGAACTAGAAGGTCTTCTAGGCTGGGCAGAATGATTGAAATCAAAGCAAAAATGTATCATGTATATTTTTCCCCATGAATTAAAATATTAAAAAATTTTACATATTTAATCACTGTATATCATTATAGCTTGTAAAATGAATTTTCCCAGGATGAATACATTACATATTAGTCCAATTAAAGATATTATTGTACATATTATCATCAACAGATAATTCTCCATTTTTGTGTCCCTTAAATGTTTTGCTTCTTTTCCCTCTTGATTTCCTTCTCCTCACCTTTCCCCATTTCCAACCCTCTTTCTACACTGTCTCTAGTATCCATAGTTGTTCTCTATGCTTTTATATCCTAATCTTCCAGTTTCTGCCATAGAGAGTGGACATTCGGTCTATATTGAATGGGGACATACAATGTGTCTCTTTCATAGCTCCTACACTGTTGATCGGAATGTAGGTTAGTATAGCCAGTAGAGATCTGTATGTAGGTTCCTCAAAGAACTACAGATATAACTATTATAGGATCCAGCAACTCCACTCCTGCATGTCTGCCAAGAGGATAGGAATACTCTCAGAAAAGTACTTGCACGTCCATGTTTATTGTGTCATTATTCACAATTACTAAGACACGGAATCAACCTAAATGTCCATAAATAGGTGAATGGCTGGAAAAAGTGTGGCTCATATGTACTATAGAATATTACTTGGCTGTAAAAAACGAGACCCTGGCATTTGATATAAAGTGGATAAATATAGAAGATTTAGTGCTTTTGAAGTGAAGCAAGCCAGACTGAAAGGGAGATATTGAATGTATCATATTTAATTGGGATGGAGTTGTCGTCCATCTGAATGGAGGGGAAAATCTGACAAGGTTGGATTATTGCATTTAGAAATGCCTGAGTTCAGAAGTTAAAGAATTTGAACTCTGAATGATAGACATTGGAGGACTAGTTTATATGTGTGTATATATTTATATATATATGTATATATCTTTATATATATATATATATATTTGTATAAATATAAACCTATGAATATATATCTATATATATTTATATGTATTTTATTTTTATATGTTTTATATATATATATATATATACAATTTTAAAAAATTATTTAATTTAACTTTATTTATTATTTATTCATTTGTTTATTTCAATTTGGCCAGAGAGGGACAGAGAGAGAGAGAGAGAGAGAGAGAGAGAGAGAAAGTGAGAAAGCAAGCCGCCAGGTCCAGGACTCGAACCATAGTTGGCCATGTGGGAATCTAGTGCCTCCAACCACCATGCCACCTGCCGGCCCCAAAGATTATTTTATTTATTTATTTTTATTATATTTATTTATTATTTTATTTTATTTATTTTATTTAACTTTATTTATTTATTTTTAATTTGAACAGAGAGAGAGAGAAAGCAAGCCACCATGTCCAGGACTCGAACTGCAGTTGGCCATGGGGGAGTCCAGTGCCCTTAACCACCACGCCACCTGCTGGCCCTTGTTGTTGTTTTTTTTAAAGACGGGAGAGAACAGCTTTGGAATCAGTCCTAGTTTTGCATCCTGTCTTTTTTATGTTACTAATGGGGTGAGATCAAAGGCAGGGAGACCTATGAGCAAGCTCTCATCATCTTTGAGGTTACAAGGATCAGGTCAGGTAGCTGGTCATGAGCATGTTGGGAAGATGAGAAGTTCAGTTTTGCATGTGTTGAGTTTACTGTGACAGGGAGACATGTACTGATGGGGGGTACCTTTTGGACTAGAACTTCAGTCAAAGGCTGGAGATGAGGGAATCCTTTAGGTCAAATGGCTATTTGAACCTGTAACTATTGGAGGGGAAGTGAAGGAACAAAGTGGAAAGGTGAGTACCAGGAGTCAACCTACGGAGTCCAAGAGGATTGATGACTTTGAGGAGATGAATGAAAAGCTAGCGACTCCGTCCTGGTCTGCCTAAGCAGGAGCTGGGACCCATATGTATGGATGTGTGGTACTTGCTCCTACTGTACTAGAAATCCTTCACTTACTGTGAAGACTTTAAAGTCTTTTTTTTTTTTTTGGAGAGGTTTTTTGCTATAGGGCGCGTGCGCTCGCCAGACAGAGAGAGACATAGAGACAGAAAGCGAGAAATCACCCCCCAGAGGGGATGGTCACGCCGCAATCCCTTCTCCTCCATTCTCCTCTCGGGATCTTGGGCACGCACGCACACGCGCCCGGCGTGAGTTGTAAGCCACCGGGCCCGAGACGCGAACCGCGGTCGACTACGTGGGAGTCCAGCGACATAGCCATTACGCTAACTGCTGGTTCTCAAGACTTTAAAGTCTTTGACCAAAGGAAAACCTGTGAATACGTGTAAAGATGGGCTTATTAGAAAAAAGTAACGAAGCACTTTATTTACTTTGACCCTTACATGATTATTCGTGGTCATCTGGTGTCAATTAATATTAATTAACATTTACCTGCAGCCATCTGCTCTGGCTAGAATTCTGCATTCTTCCATTGTAGCTGTGTGTTTTCATGACAGCATGTTGGCCTCGCTAGCTGGACACACCAGCTGGACTTGTCAGCAAGAACAGTCCAGAAGTCAGAAAAGATGGCACCTCAGATTCCTCTGTCATGTCCCTGTTGTCAGACTTCGCGTTGAAAAACCTGTTGTTACTCCCTCCAACAATGGAAGTGAAGCCTGACTATTTCTCATGGTTGGGAAAAGCAAAGGGCAGTGTGTATGTGTGTGTTTGCTTTCTAGAGGAAGACTGCAAGACTTATACTATAAGGGGTTGTCTTGGGAGCACAGTCAATGGTTTGGACTCTTCTATTTTAATAGCAGTCAGACCCAGAAACTGGTACAATACAACGATGACAAATTCTTAATCCTCATTGTTAGAAACCAGTAAACTTTTGGGCTTTATGTATTTGCGTACAGAAGAGACCCCGGTTCTTTTCCTTTAACTATGTCTCCTAGCAGCACATTTTATGTTGCCCCAATTTTATGAAGCCAGCATTATTATGATTTAAAAAGTTCTAGAGGGTGCATACGCTCTTGAGAGAAAGAGAGAGGGTGTACACATACCACTTAATGTGTGGTCATGCCTCAATCCTTTTCCTTCCAGTTTTCCTTCCTCTAAGTAAAGGATTTCTAGTATAGTAGTAATAGCAAGTACCACACATCCAAAATCCTGTCAGGATTTTGGGCACACATGCACATCTGCCCAACATTTTTTTTTTTTTTTGGAGAGGTTTTTGCTATAGGGCGCGTGCGCTCGCCAGACAGACAGAGAGAGACAGAGAGATAGAAAGCAGGAAATCACCCCCCAGGGGGGATGGCCACGCCGCAATCCCTTCTCCTCCATTCTCCTCTCGGGATCTTGGGCACGCACGCACACGCGCCCGGCGTGAGTTTAAGCCGCCGGGTCCGGGACTCGAACCGCGGTCGACTACGTGGGAGTCCAGCGACACAGCCATCACGCTAACTGCTGGTCCCGTGCCCAACATTTTTTTAAGCTACTGAGGCTGGAATTTGAACCACAGTGGGATCCAGCTCCATGTGGGATCCCGCTCCAAAAGCATATGTCTTACCTACTGCACTATCAGGCAGGCCCTAATATATATAGTTAAGTTTATTTTTTCCATGGGGTGGGGGGAGAGATAGTACACTAAAAAGTTCTGATGCCATAATTCACTTCTAGCCTCTGCCAGCCTGGGGCATGGGCGCATGGTGTGCCCAGTATATCAGAGAAGCTGCCAGATGCAAATCCAGGACATTATCGTGTGGGTCAACCTTGCAGAGCATCATGTTTTACTCCATGCCAGTGTCTGGTCCCAACTCTGGCATTACTAAAATAAACATACAGTTAGAAATTCCTATGAAATTAGAAGAATTTTCTTTTTTTGAGAGTTTTTTTTATTTGCTATGGGCACATACGCTCGCCAGACAGGGAGAGACAGAAAGCGAGAAGTCACCCCCCAGGGTGGATGGCCATGCCACAATCCCTTCTCCTCCATTCTCCTCTCGGGATGTTGGGCACGCACACACACGCACCCGGTGTGAGTTTTAAGCCACTGGGTTCAGGACGCGAACCGCGGTTGACTACGTGGTCCAGCGACATAGCCATTACGCTAGCTGCTGGTTCCCGCAAATTAGAAGAAATTTTTGTGCTTTCTGGTTAGTCAAAGTATTTTACATGCATCAGATTATCTGACTTTTGGAGCTGTCCTCTGACCCTTTCTCTGTGAGGTCCAAACTCAGGATTGAGGCCCAGACAGATTGAGAAAAGGTGTTCCCACGATGTCACTAATTTTCCTCTTCAGCCAGTCCTTTGCCTTCATCCATTTGCATGTTGGTGGCTTGCTCTCT
This sequence comes from Tupaia tana, assembly GCA_026018925.1. NCBI lineage: Eukaryota > Metazoa > Chordata > Mammalia > Scandentia > Tupaiidae > Tupaia > Tupaia tana. Next base: position 123,442,727 of record JAKSZU010000001.1, read on the forward strand.
AGCCTTGAGTTCTGATCGGCAATTGAACTCCTCAGTGTCAAGTGTTCAAAATCTTGTACTGTTGTGGAAAACAGTCTGGTGAGTCCTCAGAGTGTTACACAGAGTTACCATGTAACTAGCCACACTCCTAGGGATATACCTAGGAGAATTGGAAATCTATGTCCACATAAAAACACCAGTGTTCATAGCAGCATCGACAGTAGCCAGAAGGTGGCTACCAATGGCAATGGCTACCAAAGGTGGCTAGATGGGGACCAGCAGTTAGCGTAATGGCTATGTCGCTGGACTCCCACGTAGTCAGCCATGGTTCAAGTCCCAGACCTGGTGACTTAAACTCACGCCGGGCGCGTGTGCGTGCGTGCCCAGGATCCCGAGAGGAGAATGGAGGAGAAGGGATTGCGGCGTGGCCATCCCCCCTGGGGGGTGATTTACTGCTTTCTGTCTGTCTCTGTCTGTCTGGCGAGCGCACGTGCCCTACAGAAAAAACCTCTCCAAAAAAAAAAAAAAAGAAAAAGAAAAAAAAAAAAAAGGTGGCTAGATGTCCATCAGCAATGAATGGACCAACAGCATGTGATATATCCATGCAGTGGAATATTTGCCAATAAAAAAGAAGTACTGACTCATGATAGAACAAAAATGACCCTTGTTATGCTAAGTGAAAAAAGCCAATCACTAAAGACCACAGCTTCTTATACAGTGCTACAGTTATAGTGGGCTTCTGCCTTGGCAGGAAGAAGGATGGGAAGGGCTACAGAGGAGACATTTGCGAGGAGCTGAAGGACTGCGTATACTCAGAATAGATAGATGGCAGGTTCAGATCAGGAGTTGTGCCCATTCTGGTGTCTAGGCTGGAACCAGCTATGGTACTTTCCTGGAGCATTGGGAAGAGGTTACTTGTTTTTTTTTTTTTTTTTTTTTTTTTTTTAAAGAATTATTTTATTTAACTTTATTTATTTATACACTTTTTAACTTTAATTTGACCAGAGAGAGAGAGAGAGAAAGTGAGCCACCAGGTTCAGGACTTGAACCGTAGTCACCCATGTGGGAATCCAGCGCCTTTAACCACCACGCCATCTGCTGCCCCCGTTAAGAAGTCACTTGTATGTGTCATGGAGAGACTTGGAGAAAGCCTGGGGTAAGGCTTGTATGCAGCTTTGCTGACTTTGGGCCACACAATTTGGGCTGCCTTTGCTTCTGTTAACTGGGGAACCAATGCGGAACAGCCACGTAAGTTCTGTAGTGCAGAGACAGTATCTTTGACACAGTGGAATGGCCTCTATATCCTGCCTGTGGGGCATGTGGTAACTTCTTGATTGTTACAGCCTTTAGTTGCAAGAATGCTAAACCACAGAGAAGGCATGTATTGGAAAGAGAGAAAGCAGTTCAATGAAGTTGTGCAGGTGCTTATGGACTGCACTTTAAAAAAATTATTAAATACACATAAAATTCACCAAGTTTAACCATTTTTTAGTGAACAGTTCTGTGACACTGTGCATTCACATTGTAGTACAACCTTCATCACCATTCATCTTCGCAGCATTTTCATCTTCTCTAACTGAAATTCTGTACCCATTAAACAATGATCCTCCACTGCCCCTCCCCCTTTTCCTGGTAGCTTTCAGTCTGATTTCTGTCTCTGAGTTGATTACGTTGGGTACCACATTTAGGAGGAATCATACAGCATGTGTCTTTTTTTTCTTTTTTGGAGAGGTTTTTTTTTTTTTTTTTTTTTTTTTTTTGCTATAGGGCGCGTGTGCTCGCCAGACAGAGAGAGACAGAGAGATAGGAAGCGAGAAATCACCCCCCAGGGGGGATGGCCACGCCGCAATCCCTTCTCCTCCATTCTCTCGGGATCTTGGGCACGCACACACACGCGCCCGGCGTGAGTTCAAGCCACTGGGTCCGGGACTCGAACCGCGGTCGACTACATGGGAGTCCAGCGACATAGCCATTATGCTAACTGCTGGTCCCTAGCATGTGTCTTTTTGTGACTGGCTTATTTCACTTAGTCCTCACACTCAGTCTTCTCCTGGGGAGAGGATGGCTCCTAGGGTGACCCTTGGACTGCTGCATGGGTTATGGTGGCCAGGCCTAAGGAGGAGGAGGGTCTGGTGCTGCCTGCTGGCCAGCTGGACTTTCTACCCTACAACCCTCCCAAAGACTGGCTTCTGGAGTGGCTCATGGTTGGTTTGTAAGTCTGGAGGATTAATACAATCTAAAAAGATCACAATAGAGGCTGTGCCTTGAAGTATAGGCTGTATGAGATAGGTAGACAATACATTGCTTGAATCTTTCCATTTATTTATCTATTCATTTATTTATGAGGTTTTTGCCTTAGAGTGCTTGCAGTTGCTGGAGAGAGAGAGGGAGACAGAGATAGTGAGTGGAAAAGAGAAATCACCCCCCAGGAGGATGGTCACACCACAATCCCTTCTCCATTATCCTCCCAGGATCTTGGGCATGCACACATATGCACCAGGTGTGATTTTCAAGCCACTTAGTTCAGAACTCGAATTGTGGTCGACCATGTGGGAGTCCAGCAATGTAACTGCTATGCTATGTACTGGCCCCAAATCTTTCCCTTTATTGATCAATTTTTCAGAATTATAAATTAGAGCCTACTGTGGTCATATTCCCTCCAAATCCATATGTTGGGATTTGGTTGTATCATAAAGGTATTAAGAGGAGACTTAATCCAATTGTGATGTTGAAAGGTGGAACCTTTGAGAAGTGATTAGGCCTCAGAGTGTGACCCCCAAAATTGAGCCCTGGGAGGTTTATAAGGAGAGAGACTGAGACTGGAGCAGAGACGCATGGACACAGAGACATGTTCTGCTCTGTGGGTTGTTGCTTCCCACCATGTTGTGATGCCTTGTACTCCCCTTAGCAAGAAGGCCCTCACCTGATGTGGCCCCTGGGCCTTGGCCCTCCAAACTTTGAGCTTAATAAATTATTCTCTTAAATTACCCAGATTCAGGTGTTTTCTGTTATTAGCACAGAATGAACTAAAATAGTGTCCTTATAACCCCCCAAAATGACCAGTTAGATTTCCTCCCTACTTTTTCTCTTCACTCATAAACAAAAAAAACCCCAAAGAAATGGCCTTACTGAGGTATAATTAGAATAAAATTCACCAGTTTTTTCTTTCCTTTTTTGCTAGTGAGTGCATGTGCTTGCCAGAGATAAAGGGGGAAGAGAATGCACCCCCTCCATGGGGAGTGGTCATGCTGTAATTGCTTCTCCATTTCTCCCTTCTTTTGGAATTTTGGACACATACACTTATATACCTGGCATGTTTCTCAAGCTGCCAGCTCTGAAACTTGAACTATATGGTCAGCCATGTGAGCTCTAGCTGCCTTAACCACCAGGCCACAGGCCAGCCCTGGAAAAGAAGGATTTTGAAAAAATTCACATTAGTATGAAAAAAATTGTACATCTGTTTTAAAAGAGTAAAATTATTATCAAAATTGTGGTTTAAGATTGGCACTGTGACCTGGTGGTTAAGGAAGCTGGATCCCACATGGATGACAGTGATTTGAATCCTGCCTCTGGAAGCTTGGAAAACACATTGGGGTGTGTGGGTATATGCCCAAAATTCCTGCATGAGTGGAGAAATAGAGAAGGGAATGCGGCATGACCATGCGCCACTGGGGAGTACTTTTTCTGTCTGTCTTTCTGGTGAGTACATACTCTTTGCTCCCTGTTGCTCATAGTGGTTTCAAGGAATCAGGGCCTAAATGTTTATCACAACCTAAAAAGAACACAATATAAGCTGTACCTTGAAATATAGTCTGCACAGGAAAGGCAGATAACTACTTGATTCTTTCCTCTTAATTATCAGTTTTCAGAAAAACAAATTGGTGCCTGCTATGGCTGTGTCCCCCCCAAATCTGTGTGTTGGAAATCATGCACTATGTCTTATAGAACAATCACAGATGAGAGTTTCCAGGGCCCTAGGAGGGTGCTTTTTCCCCTCTCTCTTTCTTGCACATGCCTTCTGGCAACTTAAAAAAAAACTTTTCAAGGGGCCAGTACGTGGCGGACTCTCACGTGGCCGACTGCAGTTCTAGTCCTGGACCTGGTGGTTTGAAACTCATACTGGGTGCATGTGCATGTTGCCCAAACTCAAGAGGAGAGTGGAGGAGAAGGGACTGTGGCCTGGCTATCCCCCCTGGGGGGTTATTTCTCACTTTATGTCTCTGTCTGGTGAGTACATGCACTCTGTAGCAAAAAACCTCTCTCAAAAAAAATACTCAACTCTGTACATTTCAGGTGAGATTAAAACATTTTATAGGATGATTCATTTTCAGTTATAACTTATTTAAAAAAATTTTTCTTTTTAAGATTTTGCCATAAGTCACATGTCCTTCCTGAAGAGAGAGAGAGAGACACAGAGAGAGGGACGGTGAGAAATTGGCCCCCTTGGGTGAACAGCCACAGACAATCCCTTCTCCTCCATTCTCCTCTCAGGATTCTGGGCATGCATGTATATGTACTCGGCATGCTTTTCAAGCTACTGGCTCTGGGGCTCAGACTGCAGCCTGTCATGTGAGACTGAGACTAGTGCCTTAACCACCATGCGACCTGCTGGCCCCAGTTTTCAGTGATAACTTTAAGGGCATAGAACATTTCTACCTACTCTAAGAGCTCCTTTGGGCCCCTTTGCTGTCACTCCCTTCTCCCAGTATCGGCCCCTGGAAACCACTGATACTCTTTGTCACTGTAATTTTGCCTTTTCTAGAATTCATGTAAATGGAGTCGCACACCATGTAGTCTTAAGTATCTGGCTTATTTCACTTAGTATAATATGTTTGAGTTTGTCCATGTTTTGAGTATATCAGTAGTTTGTTCCTCTTTCATTGCTGAGTAGATGCCTTTGTATGAATATACACCAATTATTTATCTATTCACTAGTAGATGGATATTTGGATTGTTTCTAGGTTTTGGATATTTGACTAGTGCTGCTATAAGCATTCCCACACAGGGCTCTGTGTGAATGTGGTTTTATTTATCTTGGATAAATACCTAGGAATGAGATTGCTGATTCATATGATAAATGTATGTTTATAGGAAACTGCCAAAATGTTTTCCAAAATGGCTATACTATTTCGATTCTCACTGACCACCTAGTAATATATGTTCTGTCAAGTGTATAGCTAGATAAAAATGTAAAAGTGTATTTCTCAAAAGCTTAAAAAAATAGGAAATCTCTATTTCTCTTTTTTCCCTGAAATCACTAGTTTTTAGGAGTCATGAAGGTGCCTTTTTCTGAAGGCCCACCCCTTGCCTCTCCTCTTTTTGAACAATATTACTTTGGCATTATGGGGTCTTTTAGGATCCCAGACCAATTCCGTGATTGTTTTTTGTAATTCTGTGAAGACTGTCTCTGGTAATTTGATTGGGATTGCATTAAATTTGTAGATTAATTTGGGTAGGATTGACATTTTGATTATATTAATCATTCCATTTTTTTGTATCATTTTCAATTTCTTTTTAAGAATTTTCACAGATTTCCTTGTAGAAGTCTTTGACTTCTTTGGTTTGGTTTATTTCTAGGCATCTTATATTTTTTGTGGCTATTGTAAATGGGATTGCATTTTTCAGTTTTATCTCAGTATGCTCTTTTTTTTTTTTTTTTTGGAGAGGTTTTTGCTATAGGGCACGTGTGCTCGCCAGACAGACAGAGAAAGAGAGACAGAAAGCGAGAAATCACCCCCCAGGGGGGGGTGACCACGTCGCAATCCCTTCTCCTCCATTCTCCTTTCGGGATCTTGGGCATGCATGCACATGTGCCCGTGTGAGTTTTAAGCCACCGGGTCCGGGACTCGATCCGCAGTCGACTACGTGGGAGTCCAGCAACATAGCCATTACGCTAACTGCTGGTCCCCCAGTATGCTCATTTTTGGTGTATAGAAATGCTATAGATTTTTGGATGTCGATTTTGTATCCTGCCACTTTATTGTATTCATTTATCACTTCCAGGAATATTTTTTTTTGTAGATTATTTTGGATTTTCTGTGTATATAATCATGTCGTCTACAAACAGAGATATTTTCACTTCTTTCTCTATTCGAATGCCTTTTAACTTTATTCTCTTGTCTAATTGCATTGGCTAGGACTTCTATTGGGTTGTCGGATAAGTCATAATGCATTCTTGCACGGAAAAACACAGAAAAGTATGTCATGACTTTCTTGACAACCTAAAGTCTATTGAAAAGGAATGGAGAAAGTAATCAGCCTTGTTTTGTTACAGTTTTTAGTGGAAAAGCTTTCAACTTTTCCCATTCAGTACATTGTTAGCTATGGGTTTTTCTTTTTCTTTTTCCTTTTTTTTTTTTTTTTTTTTGAGAGGTTTTTGCTATAGGTCGCGTATGCTCGTCAGAAAGACAGAGAGAGACAGAGAGATAGAAAGCAAGAAATCACCCCCCCCACCCCCAGAGGGGATGGCCACTCCACAATCCTTTCTCCTTCATTCTCCTCCTGGGATCTTGGGCATGCATGCACACGTGCCCGGTGTGAATTTAAGCCACCGGGTCCGGGACTCAAACCGCGATCGACTACATGGGAATCCAGGGACATAGCCATTACACCAACTGCTGGTCCCATCTATGGGTTTTTCATGTATGACTTAAAAAATATATCTTATTTCGCTTTATTTATATATTTGTTTATTTAATTTGACCAGAGAAGACAGAGCAAGAGATTGAGAGAGCAGGAGAGGGGAAAGTGAGAAAGCAAGCCCCCAGGTCCAGGGCTCAAACCACAGTTGGCCATGTGAGAGTTCAATGCCCCTAACCACCACTCTACCTGCCGGTCCCTCCTGTATGACTTTTACTGTGTTGAAAAATGTCACTTGTGGGGGACCAACAGGTGGCGTGGTGTTTTAAGGTGCTGGAGATTCCCACATGGCCAACCATGGTTCAAGTACTGGACCTGATGGCTTGCTTTCTCACTTTCTCTCTCTGTGGTCAAATTAAAATAAATAAATGAATAAATAAAGTTAAAAAAGAAAAATGTCACTTGTATGCTGATTTTGCTGAGAGTCTTAATCATGAAGGGATGTTGTATTTTATCAAATGTCTTTTCTGCATCAATTGATATGATCATATGGTTTTTATCTTTCTTTCTGTTAATATAACGTATTACATTTATAGTTTTGCATGTTGAACCAACCATGCATCCCTGCAATAAGGCCTACTTGGTCATGGTGTAATCTTTTTAATGTGTCATTGGATACAATTTGCTAGTAATTTGTTGAGAATTTTTGCACCTAATATTCATCATAGATATTGTTCTGTAGTTTTTGTTGTTGTTGTTATTCCTTGTTTGTTTTGGGGATCAGGGTGATGAAGGCTTCATAGAATGAATTTGGGAGGGTTCCTTCCTTTCAGATCTTTAGAAATAGTCTGAGTAGTATAGGGGTTAGTTCTTCTTTAAATTTTTTTTCTAATTTAGAAGTAAAGCCATTAGGACCTGGACTTTTCTTTGTGGAAGGCTCTTTATTACTGATTCAATTTCATTGCTTGTTACTGGTATATTCAGGCTTTCTATGTCTTCCTGATTCAAGCTTGGTAGATGATATATGTCCAGAAATGTGTCCATCTCATCCAGATTTTCTTGTTTGTTGGTGTACAGTCACTTGTATGATTTTTTGTATTTCTGTTGTGATATTGCCGGCCTTATTGCTGATTAGGTTTATCTGATTCCTTTCTCTGTTCTTAATTAGCCTAGCTGACAGTGTGTCAATCTTATTTATCTTTTCAAAGAACCAGTTTTGGGTTTCATTTACTTTCTGTATAGTTCATTTATTCTCTCTTTCATCTATTTCTGGTCTAACCTTTATTATTTCTCTTCTCCTTTATGTTTCCTCCCCAGTTTTTTGAGGTGTGTTGTTAGGTTGGCTATTTGCCACCTTTCAATTTTTTTCTTGTGAGCACTAATTGCTATGAATGTCCCCCTGTATGATTGCTTTTGTTATGTCCCATGCACCATTATTTCTTATATCCTGCTATCCAACTATTTATACCCATATATCTTAGTTTGTAATGCTTTCAAAGGACTGCTTCCAATGATGTTAACATTAAATCTGCTGAATGTGGTTTAGAATTTCTTTATGATTCTTTTCTGTCCTGAGGATATATTCAACTAGAGATACACAATTAAAAGGCTGGCTTTAACAGTCCTTGACATAATTTTTCTCTCTGTTGTTAGGCTGTAAAGTTAATATACTCTAAGGCTCACTAGTTTCAGCTTGATTGTGATCATTAGGATGGCTATGCTTATGCTTTTTAAAAAATAAATAAATGATTTATTTGGCTCATGATTCTAGTGGCTGCCAAGTGCAAAGGCATGTGGCTGGCATCAGGCTGCATTACAACCTGGCCAGTAGCAGAGGAGGGCAAGCACATGCCAAGAGAGAGGAAACTGAGTTCCCTACTTCCTCTGTTTGTCCTTCCATATCCCCAGTCAATTGGATGGTGTCCTTTCATTAGGCTTCACCTCCTAAAGGTCACAGCACCTCCCAGAACCAGGACACTGGGGTCCAAGTTTTCACAACAGGAGTCCTTGTGGTATAAACCATTTTCCAAACCATACCTTCCACATAATGGAAGATAATAAATCTTGGGATTTTATAATAAAATGGAAAACCATTTATGATACAATGTTGTGTGAAAAAATGGGATATACACTGATGTGAACACTTAATGCAGTAGATGTTTCTGAGATGCCATCAGCATGTGGAGTCAGCTGGGAAGCAGAACACCTGCAGCTCTGTTCTCCCTTCTCCCCACTCTACTCTCTTCAGTAGCCCCATGGAAGTTACTTTCTCTAGTCATAAAGGGAGGCTAGCCTTACAAACTGCCTTGTTTCCCATTAATCTAAGAGGGTCATGGTTTGAGAAAATGACCTGCCGGCCTATGTCTACTGAGCCCTTTGACAATCTTGCTCCTGAAGCCGAAGAGTTTTCTTCCCATCACCTGACTTGGTTCCAGTAGGAGCTGGGGGGTCAGGGTGCTGTGGGGGTGGAGAGGGTCCATGCGACCTACTGGGGCATGGCTACTTGCTGGATTCTTGTCCTCAGCCTCACCTCTACCAGAGGGACCAAGCCCTTGAGAACCACTGTGGATGGGCAGTGCCCACTTTTTACCATCCTTGCAGTCAGCACCATTTCTCTGCCCCTTCAATGGGCTTTATGGACCAGCAGCAGCAGCTCCCAAGGTTACCAGTACTCGTTTTCAGGGGGGAACAAGCTGATCTTTCCTTACATGTGAGATAGGCATAAAAAGAAGACTAGAAGGAAAACTGAAGTGTTAACAGCGATGATACTTAGTGAGGTTATAGGAGACTTTCTCTTCCTTCTGTTTATTTTTTTTATTTTTACTTTTTCAATAATGAGCATATGTGACTTTTAAAATTGGAGAAAAGAAAGAAGAGGGACTCAGAGAGGTTAGCTAATTAGCCCAAGGTGGCACTTGCTGTTTACTCACAGATAGGTACCTGGGACTCAGGGACACTGGTTGTTTTTTGGAGTCCAAGCCCAGGGAGGAGGAACACTTACCAATGACTTATACTGATCTTATTCAATCTCTTGACCCTTCTTGGGAGAGAAATATAGGTGAGGTCAGTGTAGCATTGTCATTACTCTGTGTTCTGCCCACACTCATGATAAGAGGGAGAGTTTAAAACATTGTGTTTCTTTTTTCTTTTTTTAAAGTTTATTTTTAAACTTTAAAAGTTTAAAGTTTATTTCTCCCATGAGAGAGAGAAGATAGCACTCCCAAAAGGAATTTCCCACTGTGATCCCCTCCCAGCCTCGGCCTGCCATAAAGCACCTTCACCTTGCTTTCTAGACCAGCAGAAACTCACATCTGGTATGTATAGGAACATGGGATGTGAACCTGCGACCTTCCCATGTGGCTTCAGCATCACTGACCATTGCATTACTGCTGCCTCTCTGCAGCTGGCCTAAGCTTTGTGTTTCTTGCTAGCTAGCTGAAGATGACTATTTCTTGTGTCCTGTGGGCAGGACTGGCTATGTAAATTGTGGCACTCAGTGCAGAATGAAAATATGGGATGCCATTTTCAAAAACTACAAGGGTTTTGAGATAATGGCAGTGGAACTTTAAGCCAAACATGGCGCCCTTCTAAGTGTGGCTTGGACATTCATGCAGACTTCGCCTGTGGACACTTAACTCTATACCCCTGTAAGCCATGCCCCCAGGGAAGGGAAGCCAGGGTATGCTTAGAAGGCAGAAAGAGATGGCTGACTTGAGCTGAGAGGGGAGGAATGGAAGAGAGAGAGCCCTCCCTACTTGCTGCCAAGACTCTCTGGCTAGTTTGGAATCCAAACTAGTCTTGTTTGAGACAGTAAGGAGGTAGGGGACTCAAGTTCTATTCTCCATCAGCATAAACAGGAATTAATTATTTCTCTTCTGTGGGTCTCAGTTTCCTTATTAGCACAATGAGGGATGTGGAATTGATCTCTAAAGTCTCTACCAGCTCTTGAAACACTCTGTAATTCAGTTTTTCAGTGCTTGTATAACTCATGTGACAGCAGCTCTAAATATGTTTATGAGGTCCCGAGAAGCTTTGTTGAAGGAGTAGTTTAGAGCTTTTACAAAGAAATATCATAGTGGCCTTGGAGATGGTGACAATGGTTAAAGGACAACGAGAGAGACAGCACAACAGATATTAGGGTCCATACCTCCCATACTCTAATATGGAAGTCATCTTTTTCTTTTTTTTCTTTGTATTTTTAAATTATTATTATTTTATTATTTATTTATTTACATTCACTGTACATCATTATAGCATAAAAAATGATATTTTTCCATCCAGAATACACTGTATATTGGCTCAATCAAGCACATCAACATATGTGTTATCATCAACAAATAATTTTTGATTTCTTGTTTCCTGTATATTTTGCCTTTTTCCTATTCTTGATTCCCTATCTGTCACCCTCTGCCATCTCCCACCCTCCTCCCACACTGTCTCTGTTGTCTATTGTTGCTTTCTATTTTTTTTTTCAAGAGGTTTTTGCTATAGGATGTGTGCGCTCGCCAGACAGACAGACAGAGACAGAGAGACAGAAAGTGAGAAATCACCCCGCAGGGAGGGGATGGCCACGCTGCAATCCCTTCTCCTTTCTCCTCTTGGGATATTGGGCACGCATGCACACGCGCACGGCGTGAATTTTAAGCCACCGGGTCCGGGACGCGAACTGCAGTCGACTACGTGGGAGTCCAGCAACATAGCCATTACACTAACTGCTAGTCCCTCTACTGTTGCTTTCTATGCCTTTCCCCCCAGCATTTTGTTGTTTCACTAAATATCTTAATTAATCTAAATATTTTCAATAGCAAGCATAGCTGATAAATACAAATCCATGAACACAAGTCTGACTTTAGGCATAAACCTCAATGAGTAGAATGAACATACTATAAAGTAACACCAAGCTGGGGCTATATAGCTTATTGCAGTCATCAAGTAGGTATTTTTAATGCCTTTTTTTAATTTAAAGAAAAATAGTTTTCAGTTTTTTTTCTGAAACTTTTTAAACTTAATTTATATTCATTCCCTAAGCATCATCACAGCATACAAAATGTGATTTCCCATCCAGAATATACTGCATAGTGGCTTAATCATGCATGTTATCATCAAAAAATTTCCATTTCTAGTTATATATATATATGTGTGTGTGTGTATATATGTGTGTGTGTGTGTGTGTGTGTGTGTGTGTGTATTCCCTATTTCTGACCGTCTGTACTTTCCCACCCTCTTCTCACACTATCTCTGGTGTCTATAGTAGTCTTCCATTCTTCCCCCCCCCCCACATTGTATTGATCACACCATTTCTTAAATAATCTAACTACTTTGAATAGCAAGTTCAGCTGGTAATTTCAAGAAAGCAGTTTTAACTTAAATCAAAGAAATCCTAAGGAACGTTGCTTAAAACTTAAAGACAGGAAACAGGTTAGGATTCTGTTCAAATGGTAGGTACATGAACCTATCAACATCTCATAACAGGACACAAATCCTTAAAGCTAGACAACAAAGCCTATAAGAAAATCAGCAATGTTTTAGTCAAAAGTCATAAAATTCTATTTCACCAATTTAGTCTCATGTACTTTATCTTCTGCTGTGGTTCGATTTTCCTGATTAAATTCTAGGATATAATATTCAACCCCAGACTTGCCTCTATGATTAAGTTGTCCATTTGCTTAGTTTTTGAACTCTTATTTCTGTTTGTCTGTATTTAATTTTCCTCATATAGCACTCCCTTGAGAACTTCTTGGAGATCTGGTCTGGTGCTGGTAAATTCTTTCAGGTTTTGTTTATTTGAGAATGTTCTTGTCTTTTCTTCCCACATGAAGGATAATCTTGCTGGGTACAGTAATCTTGATTGGAATTGCTTTTCTCTTAACACTCTGAATACATTTTCCCATTATTTCCTCACTCTTACTGTTTCTGATGAGAGGTCTGCTGTTATCCTGATGGGATATCCTTTGTAGGTAACTTGATGATTTTCTCTTGCCAATCTTAGTATTTTGTCTTTGTCTGTGATTTTGTTCAATCTGGCTATAATGTGTCTTGGAAAAGATCTTTTTGGGTTGATTCTATTTGGGGTCCTTTGTATTTCTTGGGACTGGATCTTTGAGTACCTCTCTAGGTTTGGAAAGTTTTCTTGTAGGATTTCATGAAATAGATTGTCAATGCCCTTATGAGTCTCTTCACCTTCTGGAATACCAATTATCCGAATGTTTGGACATTTGATGGTATCTAGTGTTTCTCATATATTATTCTCGTTTTTTTGAGCCATTTTCTCAGTCTTCATGGTGGATTTTTCTAGGTCAGCCATTTTCTCTTCTATGTCTGCGATTCTATTTTCTGTATGATCTAATCTGCTTTTAATACTTTCAAGGGAGATTTTGACTTCTTGTATTATAGCCTTCATCTCTAACAGGCCCCTTTGATTCTTTTTTAAAGTGTATAATTCCTCTTTTAGATCTTGCAAGAATTTTCTCACCTGGAACTCGTCAGCTCCTTTCTCTTTACTCTTCTTCAGTTCATTGACTCTCTTCTTTTCCATCTCAGTTAGCTTTGCCATTATGAATATTCTAAATTCTTTACCAGACATTTCCATAATTTTCATTGAACTGTATGTGGATGAAGAGGAGTTATTCTTTTCCCTGGGAGGAGAGGTATTTTCTTACTTTCCCATATTTCTTGTGGTCCTGTGGTGATTTCTAGTCATCTGATGGATGGTGGGTTTCTTCCTAATTCTTGAAGTTCAATCTGAGCATTCAGGAGCGTGCAGAAAGAGGTGATCTGGAATCTCTTTGCCGTTCTGTTGTGATCCCACTCAGGTTTGTGAGCTGGTGGTTGAGTTATCAGTAGGAAATCTTCATTTCTCTTTTACCCTGAAATCACTACTTCTCAGGAGCCATGAGGAATCTTCTGCTGAAGACTTGCCTCTTGTCTCTCCGGCCACTCAGGTTTGTGAACTGGAGGCTGAATTATCAGTAGGAAATATTCATTTCTCTTTTACCCCAAAATCATCATTACTTCTCAGGAGCCATGAGCACTTTTTTGTTTTTTAAAGAATTATTTTTATCTGGGACCAGTAGTTGGCGTAATGGCTATGTCGTTGGACTCCCATGTAGTCGACCGCGGTTTGAGTCCTGGACCTGGTGACTTAAACTCAGGTTGAGCGCATGTGCATGTGTGTCCAAGATCCTGAGAGGAGAATGGAGGAGAAGGGATTGCTATGTGGCTATCCCCCCTGGGGGGTGATTTCTTGCTTTCTGCCCCTCTGTCTTTCTCTGTCTTTCTGGCGAGCACACACGCCCTATAGCAAAAACTTCTCTCTCTCAAAAAGAAATTATTTTAATCTAATTTTATTTATTCATTCATTTTATTTTAATTTGACCAGAGAGAGACAGATAGACAGACAGACAGACAGACACACACACACGCAGACACACACACACACACATACAGAGAGAGAGAGAGAGAGAGAGAGAGAGAGAGAGAGAGAGAGAAAGCAAGCCGCCAGGTCTGGGACTCAAACTGTGGTCAGCCATGTGGGAGTGTCCACCACCTTAGCCACTACACCATCTGCTGATCCCCTGGAAGTCATCTTTAACTACTGAGTTGTCAGAAAAGTCATGATGAGGCGTGGAGCCCCAGGCAGAGGCTGGACTGACCCACTGACCGGAGCCACCAGAGGCGAGCAAGATGGCGCAGACTCAGGGCACCAGGGGGAAAGTCTGTTACTATTACGACGGGGATGCCGGAAATTACTATTATGGAGAAGGGCACCCAATGAAGCTTCACCGAATCTGCATGATTCATAATTTGCTGCTCGACTACAGTCTACCATAAAATGGAAATCTACTGCCCCCACAAAGCCAAGGCTGAGGAGATGGCCAAGTATCACAGTGATGACTACATTAAGTTTCTGGGCTCCATCTGTCCAGATTACATGTCAGAGTACAGCAAGCAGATGCAGAGATTCAGTGTTGCCGAGGACTGCCCGGTATTCAATGGCCTGTTTGAGTTCTCTCAGTTGTCTACTGGCGGCTCCATGGCAAGCACTGTGAAACTTAATAAGCAGCAGACGACATCACTGTGAATTGGGCTGGGGGCCTGTGCCATGCAAAGAAGTCTGAAGCATCTGGCTTCTGTTACATCAGTGATATTGCCTTGGCCATCCTGGAACTGCTAAAGCATCACCAGAGGGTGCTGTATATTGACACTGACATTCACCATGGGGATGGCTTGGAAGAGGCCTTCTATACCATAGACCGGGTCAGACCGTGCCCTTTCATCAATGCAGAGAGTACTTTACAGAAACTGGAGACTCACAGGATATCAGGGCTGGCAAAGGCGCATATTATGCCGTTAACTATCCACTCCAAGATGGGATGGATGATGAGTCCTGTGAGGCCATTTTCAAGGCAGGCAGATCCAAAGTGATGGAGATGTTCCAGCCCAGTGCGGTGGTCTTGCAGTGTGGCTCAGACTCCTTGTTTGGAGACTGGTTAGGTGCTTCAATTTGACCATCAAAGGGCATGCCAAGTGTGTGGAATTTGTCAAGAGCTTTAACCTGCCTATGCTGATGCTGGGAGGCGGTGGCTACACCATTCATAATGTTGCCCGGTGCTAGACATACGAGACGGCAGTGGCCCTGGACACAGAGATCCCTAATGGGCTTCCATGGAAGGACTACTTTGAATATTTTGGGCCAGATTTCAAGCTTCACATTAGTTCTTCCAACATGACCAGCCAGAACAGTAATGAATACCTGGAGAAGATCAAACAGCTGCTGTTTGAGAACTTGCAGATGCTGCTTCACACAAGCCATTTCTGAGGATGCTGTCCCAGAGAAGAGTGGCGAGGAGGACGAAGATGCCCTGACAAGCGCATCTCAATCTGTTTCTCTGACAAGTGGATTGCCTGTGAGGAAGAGTTCTTCCACTCCAACGAGGAGGGGAAAGGTGGCTGCAAGAACTCTTCCAACTTCAAAAAAGCCAAGAGAGTCAAAATAGAGAATGAGAAAGACCCAGAAGAGAAGAAAGAAGTTCCCCACAACCCTCAGATTTTATATTTTCTATTTCTGTGTAGTTATATAAAAATGTATTAAATATAAATACCCCTAGGGACTAGGCAGGAACCAGGGCCCTGAGCCCAGGGTAGCCACATTTGGCTAACTCTCCTAGCAGCTGCCTTGCCACTCATCCCTCTCTGGTTCTTAACTTTGAACCATAAAGGGTACCAGGTCTGGGTGGAAGGGATACTTTTATGCAGCTATAAGACAAAATTCTGAAATGCCAAGTGCCTCTTCAGTAGCTTTGGAAAGGTCCCCTTAGCATTCTAGAAGGGGCAGTCAGGTCTTCAGGGACCCTGTTCTTTTCAGGCTCCTAAGGTGACATCAGCCGTTTTTGGATGAGTTCTGGTTTCCTACCTTCCCACTTGGGAACCAGGACCCCCACACTGCCTGCCCCATCTTCCCCAGTCCTGCAGATGGAAGTGGTAGTCTAGTTTCCTTTTTGGAGATACTATTTTCATTTTTTGTGAGATTCTTTATAATAAATGGTACATTTCTATACCTAAAAAAAAAAAAAAAGAAAAGTCATGATGTATTTTTGCATAGAAAAACAGAAAAAATATGTCTTGACTTTTCTTATAATCTGGTAGTTAGTAACCCAGACAAAGCTTAAAATACTTTCTTTTTTAGCTGAGTGTGGGCAGAACACTGAGTGATGGTGAACTACAGAACAGAGTGGGAAGCCACTCCAGGGAAATGCAGAAACTGAGCACAGACTGTGTTGGTGTTGAAGGAAGCCACTCTTAATTACACTCACGTAGCACACGAGGTGTGTCAGATGAATTCTGTCTTACAATTTTGGCAGAGATTTCCTCTGTATTTCCAACAAGTAAAACTATGAACCTTGATTTAATTTCCCCCCCCAAAGGGCATGTGTGCTCACTGGAGAGAAACAGAAAGGGTGAGAAAGAGAGCACCCCACAATGGGGCATGCTCACCACAACCCCTTCTCTCCCAACTCTTTATTCTGTTGAGATTTTGGGCATGCACATACACATGCCCAGTGTGTTTTTTAAGCTGCTGGGGCTAGGATTCAAACTGTGTGGTGGGCCACGCAGGATCTGGCTCCCTTAACGACTAATTCACGAGACCAGCTCTGGGCACTGATTTTAATGAGAACTGCATCCTTGTGCACAAGACGTGGAAAAAGAACAAACTGAGAGGGGCAGTTTAGGGTTTTTACTGGTTCTTTAGGTAGAAGAACTGAAAATTAACATCAAGATCTGGCTAAATGCCTAGTTTGTGTATACCGATGCTCAGTTTTGTGTAGTTTCTACTTCGTAGAATAAATTCAGTTATTCATAACTCTTTCGTTGTTGTTGCCCTGGAATCTTGTGCTAATGAGCTCATCCTGTATCATTCTAGTGATGCGTTTTGAGTAGCTGGTGGAGATTCTGACACACAGAGGGCCAGGGGTATGGGTGTGAGACACATTGAATTTGCAAATCAAATTTGTGCTTCGATGGCATTTTACAGGAAGATAAAGCAAAAGCTAAAAAACAATCTCAAGTTGTACAGAGGAGAATGATTCTGGTGATTTATGTGAGGTAACTGAAATTTTGGGGGAGGTTTTGGTTGGCGATGTATTACATTTATTTATCAATATTTAGAATTTTATATAAAAGAACATTACATTTCCTTTTTTTTTTTGAAGTAAATTTTTTTTTGGTCGTTATTGTCATAAACTTGAGCCAACGCAGGGAACTTTCCAAGGAATGACCTCATTCGGGTAGATCGGATTTTCCTCTGCCTTCTCCTGTATCTCCTGTCTGTTTTGGTTCAACAATCTTTTTTTTTTTTTTTTCCTTTTTTTTGGAGAGGTTTTTGCTATAGGACGTGTGCTCTCGCCAAAAAGACAGAGAGAGACAGAGAGATAGAAAGTGAGAAATCACCCCCCAGGTGGGATGGCCATGCCGCAATCCCTTCTCTTCCATTCTCCTCTCGGGATCTTGGGCGTGCACGCACATGCGCCCAGTGTGAGTTTAAGCCACTGGGTCCGGGACTTGAACCATGGTCTACTACATGGGAGTCCAGAGACATAGCCATTACGCTAACTGCTGGTCCCGCTTTTCTGTAAACTTTGAATCCTACATGGATGTAATTTATATCCTCAGCTCTGAGAGGGGTCAAGAAAACAGCCTCCTATTTTTACTCAAGAAATGCGGACTTGGGGCCAGCAGATGGCATAGCAGTTATGTTGCTAGATTTCGACATGGCTGACTGTGGTTCGAGTCCTCGTGGCCTGAAAATCACGTTGGGCACGTTTGCATGGGTGCCCAAGATCCCAGGAGGAGAATGGAGGAGAAGGGATTGTGGCATGGCTATCTCCCTTGGGGGTGATTTCTCACTTTCCTTCTTACTGTTTTTATTTCTATGTCTCTCTGGTGAGCATAAGAGCTTTAAGGTAAACAAACAAACAAAAACTCTTAAAAAAAAAAAGAAATGTAGACTAAATTTGCACTCACCCTTCCCTCTAAGAATGCAGGAGCTCACATCCCAGAGGTCTCTCTGGGACTTATATGAAGAGCAGAATTGGGAGGAGTCAGGGTTTAGGCTGGCTTCAGATCTGCCCTCTGCCTCTTCTCGCCTAGGACCTAGAGGCCCCTCCTCGGGCATGGTGAGAACCAGGTGGCACATAAGTGATAGCTGGGGGTGGGGTGGCCTGTCTGGCACACTGCTCAGTGAGCAGGAGTTAACGTCATGCTCGGGCTGTCACCCCACTTGCTAGTGGTACAGACCCCTCCTACCCTCAGTGATGGGAGATAGTTGGATCCACAGCCAATTTATTGCCTTTCTTCCATTCTTTATGGAACTAGTTTTAATGAGCACCGGAGCAGAAATGCCTTTAACTCCTGGGCTGTGAATAACCATTATTAATAAAGGGATGAGAGGCATCTGAGACACCATTATTGCATATTTCCATATTAATAATGCCATAAACTCCCCTAGGGTGATTTCTCGGCCACTCAGAATGAAGAAGCTCATTTTCTGTGGGCTCTGGGACTATGGATGGAGCAATAGAGCCCTGAAGGGACATACCAGTGGGGCCTGTGTGAGGAGCCTGAGCTCTGAGTCCTGCTTCTCCCCAGCCCAGCTCTGTCATCTCCTCGTGTGTGTCCTCTAGGAGCAAAGAACTGATTCGAAGGGATGACTGCAGAGGGTTGGGAAGGAAGTCTGCTCTCAAATCTGTCCCACACCAGTCTGTCCATGTGTCTGAGATTTCATCAGTAAAGACTCAGTTTGAATCCTTGAGTTATCAACTCAAACTCCTGGTATCTGATATTAAAAGACAAACTTCAGGGACAGAGCATATGGATGTTACCAGTGTTCAGCTAATACTGTATTGGGGATTCGTCACTGATTCACTTAACATGTCTACTGAGAATCTCCTATGCTCGAGGAGTTGGGCTATGGCAGTGAACACGATGAACAAAACCTCTGCCCCTTACGGAGCTCACAATCTTCCTGATTATGAGGAGTGGCTTCTCCTTTCTCTCCTCCCAAACAACGATCTCAGCGCTTTCCTGACAACATCTCTTGCTTTCTTTTAAATAAAAAAAATTGTATTTACTTAGAAGCATTCAGAATATCAACAAAAGAGCTGCAACTTTTGTTGTTGTTTTTGCAATTACAGACAGGTATTCAGTTAACAGAACAACAATTACTTCACATTAAGCTGCATTAGAGACAACTGAAGATGAAAAACTACCATCCCCATGTATAACTAATTTGTGCTGTGCACCAACAAGAATGTGCTTTAAATTTCCATGCCAATTTACAGTCCCCATACTGTATCAGACAAGGTTAGTGGCTATAGAAAATATCACCAGGACAGGGCTATCTACAGACACTTTCTTAGTGTGTTAACGATACAAAAAAAGACACGGTATGCTTTAAAAACAAATCTTACACAGCCTTATGTTTCAATTTTTTTCTTTAAAAGAAGTGAGTTATGTACGGGGGCGGGGGTGTTAAATGCTTCATAGACAAGGGAAAAAAACCATGCTAGAACCAATTTATTCACCATTGTTATCTTCTTCATCCTCTTCATCTCCTTCTTCTTCCTCATCTTCCTCCTCCTCCTTTTTGTTGCTCTTTTAGTCTTGACAACTCCTTTTTTTTTGCTGCATCAGGCTTTCCTTTAGTTTGGTATGCAGCAATATCCTTTTCATATTTTTCCTTCAGCTTAGCAGCTTTCTTTTCCTAAGGCTGTTTATCACCTGCATCAGTGTTATCCCATCTCTCTCCCAGTTTCTTTGCAACATCACCAATGGGTAAGCCAGAATGTTCTCCTTTGATTTTTGAGTGATAGAACAGAACAAGAAAAAGGATGAAGGAGGCCTCTTGTGCATTGGGATCCTTGAATTTCTTTTTGCTTCCCCTTCAGGAGGGATAAAGGTTTTAATTTCTCTTTCATAATGGGCCTTATCCGCCTTTGCCATATCTTCAAGCTTTCCTTTCTCTCTCCTTTTTTTTTTTGAGAGGTACTTGTTATAGGGCACCTGTGCTCTCCAGACAGACAGAGAGAGACGGAGAGACAGAAAGTGAGAAATCACCCCTCGGGGGGATCGCCACACCACAACCTGTTCTCCTCCATTCTCCTCTCGGGATCTTGGGAACATGTGCACACGCGCCTAGTGTAAGTTTAAGCCACCAGGTCTGGGACTCAAATCACAGTTGACTACATGGGAGTCCAGTGACATAGCCATTATGCCAAATGCTGGTCCCAAAACTTTCCTTTCTCTTTAGCAGACATGGTCTTCCACCTCACTGAGTCTTCTTAGAAAACTCTGAGAAGTTGACTGAAGAATCTGGGTGCTGCTTCTTGTGGTCCTCCTGGCAAGTTTGCACAAAGAATGCCTGTGATGACATTTGCCTCTTGACTTCCTAGGTTCTCTTTTGCCCATGTTTAGTTATCTTTCCTCCGTGGTGTAGTCGCCCAGTGCCCATCGGGCTTTCACTTGCCCTGATGCTGTCTCTATGGAGCTCCATGTACTGCAATGTCTGTAGCCTCTCCCACTCTTCCCAGGGGACTTCTCATGCCCATCACTAGAGTACCAGCATCTTTACCACTTTGTTCGGCAAAGGCACTGTTAGTTTCTTATGAAATAGCTATTCTCTCTTTTTCCTTTAGCAAGGGAAAGTGAGAAATCACCCCCTCCCCGGGGGGGGGGGGGATGGCCTTGCTGTAATCCTTTTATCCCTTCTCCTTCATTCTCTGGAATCTTGGGCACACGCACACAGGCATGAGTTTCAAGTGATCCAGTCCAGGACTAGAACTCTGTAGGCTATGCAGAAGTTCAGCAACATAACTGCTATGCCATCTGCTGGTTTCTGAAAACTGGATTTTAGCAGAGAATCAAGGAGTCCCATTAAATACAAATACACTCATTTGCAAGACTACCTTGCAGGTGGGGTGGCCACATGACACCATTCTGAATAATCAGGTGGGTGTGGAAGTCACCAGGTGGTGCTTCTGGTAGAACTTTGCAAAAAGGACATATCTCAAGTAGCATAGCCATTGGCCCTTTGCCACCTGTATATCTCTGCCTTGATGACAGTGTATCAGTCAAGCACAGCCTAGAGGTTGACAACGGAATGGAATGTCAGGGCAGGAAAGTAGAAGGGAGTCCTGGGACCAGCAGTTGGCTTACTAGCTATGTCGCTGGACTCCCATGTAGTCAACTGTGATTCGAGTCCCAGACCCGGTGGCTTAAAACTCATGCTGGGTGCTTGTGCGTGCGTGCCCAAGATCCCGAGAGGAGAATGGAGGAGAAGGGACTGCAGCGTGGCCATCCCCCACCCCCCCCGAGGGGTGATTTCTCGCTTTCCATCTCTTTTTCTCTCTGTCTTCCTGGTGAGTGCATGTGCCCTATAGCAAAAACCTCTCAAAAAAAAAAAAAAAAAAAAAAAAAAAAAAAAAAAGAAATTTACACCGAAATTGTAAGTTAAAAACTAAAGAGAAAGAAAAAATGGAAATATTTAGAAAGCAGACATTACATATAAAGAAAAGAATGATTAGAATGATAAATAATTTCTCATCAGTAAATACAGAGACCAGAAGGAAGCGATACAATTTTTTAAAAAAGAATTAATTAATTACTATTTTTCACATGAGTTTTGCCAGAGAAAGAGAGAGAGAGAGAGAGAGAGAGAGAGCAAGTCACCAGATCTGGGACTTGAACTGTAGTCAGCCTTGTGGGAATTCCAGTGCCTTAACCACCATGCCACCTGCTGGCCCCAAGACATAATGCTTTTTTAAGTAAAAGGTTAATTTGCTCCAAAATACCTTTAATTGATTGCTTAAATTCACACCATTCTTTTTTTAAAGTTTATTTTCTCCATGAACCAGACAGATAAGGTTATGTGTGTGTGTGTGTGTGTGTGTATTTAATATTTAATATATTGAGATGAATTTTGTATATAAGCAACTGCCTAACAAAAGATCACCATGAGATATTGGGTCATTGGAAACATCATGACACATTTTGCATAGAAAAACATGTCATGACTTTTTCAATGCCCCAATATGTAAATATCCTTCTCTCTCTCTCTGTCTTTCTACATCTATAGAGAGATATTGAGTGGGAGAGAGACATCACCTCTAATAGGACTCCTATACCTATTTATCCATATCGATATAGATGCCTAAAGGGCGTAAAGGTCTGCTGTGTGTGCCCTCTGTGAAGTCCCTGAGCTTCCTCACAAGGAGAGAGCTCTATCTATGTATCTCCTCTATAGATATCTATCTATGTATCTCCAATATAGATATAGATATAGATAGATATATAGATATACTGGGTTGTCAGGAAAGTCGTGATGCATTTTTGCATAGAAAAACGAGTCAAGTATGTCATGACTTTCCTGACAACCTAATAGCTATCTATCTATCTATCTATCTATCTATCTATCATCTATCTATATATCAGATATATATATATGCCATATCTATCTAGATAGATATGGCATATATATTTATATGTGTGTGTGTGTGTGTGTGTGTGTGTGTGTATATATATATATATATATATATAGAGAGAGAGAGAGAGAGAGAGAGAGAGAGAGAGAATCCCCAATAGGGTTCCTATACATATATATATATATATATATGGCCATGAACATGTATATATCCATATCTATCTGTATCTATATCTGTATATATGGAGAGAAACAGAGAGAGACAGCACTTCTAATAGGGTTCCTATACTGTGATTCACCTCCAGCCATAGCCAGTCCTGGATCACAGGCATGTACATACTTGGCATGCATGAGAGGCTCTACCAAGAAAAGAGAGGGGAAGAAAATCCTTGTAGGCCGACCCACCTTCCAGAGAGGAGGTGTGAGGGAGCACTGTCCTACCTACAGCTCAAAAGCTGTGCAGTGTGACAAAAGAAATAAAAATAAAAAATAAAAGCCTTTTCATTTGATTTAACCAAGCATTACCAAAGGGATCTTGGAAACCATGAAGCACACTTCAGGAAACACCACAGCAAGGTCTTTAGATAGTGAGCCTGGAACCCTCCCATGCAGGTCAGTCTTGCAAAGCATTGAACTTTACTGCTGAGCCACTGTTTGGCCCTAAATTCACACTGTTCTTGCTTCCTTTATTTAAGCATTCCTTTCTCTTAGAGAATTATTCATAAAATGCAAAGTCTTATCTTACTAGTGGAAATATTAACTTTTTTCATTAAAACTATGTCTAGATAATTAAAAAATAATTAATGTGATTAAGTATGTTAACGTTTCTAATTGGTTATTGCTAAGCTATGGAAAATCTATTATTCTGAAAATTTAGTTTGTATCCTAGCTACATTGCTGAATTCCTAATTATTTCAGAGTTTATTCTTTCATAACTTGTAGTTAAACAAAACATCGCCCAACGATGTACTCTTTTCTCTGCCATTCTAAAAGTTCCATGTCTTATTTCTGTTTGATGCATTAGTATTGGCTAAGAAAAGATCTAGAAGAACATATAGTAATTGTTGGGACTGGGAGGTTGCATGGTGGTTAGGGACGCTGGACTCCCACATGGCCTACTGTGGTTCGAGTACCAGACCTGGCGGCTTGCTTTCTCACTCTGTCTCTTATCTTTCGCTCACTCACTCTGTCCCTCTCTGGTCAAATTAAAATAAATAAAGTTAAATAAAGTAGTTCTTTAAATAATAATAATAATAATAATAATTGTCATAGCAGGTAGTCTTGTTTTGCTTCTAATTTTACATAGAACGTAGTGTTTCCTGAAGTGCGTTTCATGAGATTCTAGGTTTACAGGACCTCTTGGGTAATTCTTGGTTAAATAAAATGAAAAGTTTTTTTAAAATTTTTTATTTCTTTTGTCACACTGCTCAGCTTCTGAGCTGTAGGTAGGACAGTGCTCCCTCCACACCTCTTCTCTAAGGAGGTGGGGTGGCCTCCTCCCTGGGACGTGGAAGGATCCTTTCTTCCCTTCCCTTTACTGGTAGATCCTCTTGCGGATCAGTTGTCTGGGGGCATACTTACAGTGATGGTCTTTAGGATTTCACTGTGATGTATGTAGTATGCAGTTGGGTTGAAATGGACATTCTTTCTACTATGTACTTAAAGAAGTACAGCTATCCCTTGGTGCCCATGGAGGATTGGTTCTAGGATCCCCTTTTCTCCTGTGGATACCAGATGTCATGAATTCTCCTTTTATAAAATGGCATAGTATTTGCATGTAATCTGCATCCATTCCTCCTGTACACTTTGAATCACTCCTAGAATACTTACAGTACTTAATACAATATAAATATGATATAAATAGATGTTACACTGTATTTTTGTTGAATTTTCTATTTTCTTTTCTTTCTTTCTTTCTTTTTTTTTTTTAGAGAAATTTTTGCTACAGGGCATGTGTGCTCACTGGTGAGACACAGAGAGACAGACAGGAAGTGAGAAATCACCCCTTGGGGGGATGGCCACACCACAATCCCTTCTCCTCCATTCTCCTCTTGGGATTTTGGGCACGCATGCACACGGGCCTGAAGTGAGTTTAAAGCAGTCTGGGACTCAAACTACAGTTGACTATGTGGGAGTCCAGCCCCGCAATCATTACTCCATCTGCAGGCCCCTGTATTTTATTTTTTCATATGTCTTTGATCTACAGCTGGCCGAATCTGTAGACCTGGAACTCATGGATGCAGAGGGTAGACTGTGTCTTCCTAGTTTCGAAATACTTTAGCTCTTATTGCTTTATGGAATTAGGTTGGGGGGCATGTGATTAAAATAAAACTATTATTTAAAAAAGATTATCAGTAGGCACATACATTCACCAGAGAGGGAGAGAGGGAGAGATAGAGAGGAAGAGAGGAAGAATCTCCTCCAGTGGAATAGGCTTGCATCACAATAATTTTTCCTCCATTTTTCCTTCCTGTCATGGTTTTGGGCACACACACGTGGTGTGCTTTTCAAGCCACAGGGACCCAGATTTAAATTGCACTTGTCTATGTGGGATTCAGCTTCTGTGCACAGCATTTAACTGGTGTGCTATGGGATTGGCCATAATTATTCTTTTTATTGTCTTATTATCAGACTGCTTCTAATACACATGTGTTAGCTTTAAAATGAAATAAAAAAAACCATAAAATGCAAATACTTTTGAACAGAGAGCATCTTCAGTGTGGATTTGATCAGAATTGTTCTCTCTGTGAGGGAAGAAGGTGCCCTGGGAGAGACCTGTGTGTGCGTACGGGGAGACGAGAGGGAGCCAGGTGTTGGCCTGAAGTACAGCGCTCAGAGTGGGCTGCTAGTCTGAGGCGTTCAGGATTGGGCTTTTTCCCTGCCTCTTTCTTCCTCCCTCCCTCCCTCCCTCCCTCCCTCCCTCCCTCCCTCCCTCTCTCTCTCTTTCTTTCTTTCTTTCTTTCTTTCTTCTTTCTATTTTTTTCAATGCAAAACCAAATTTTATTTAGAACACCTCATTTTCTGACTACAAATCATTAGTACTTATATTTAGTAAGTGAACAAATAACATGCCAAAACTTGTTTATATTTAAGGAATATAGAAACAAGTTGACAAAATTTACCCATCTTAAAGAAAAGCTGTTGAGACCGGGAGCAGGATTAGCTTTCCAGTGCACAGAAGGGCAACTCCTACTACACAGTCTCAGTAAAGAGCTCACTGCCAGGAACACTTGACCACTTAGGCCCTTGGCCATCTCTAGGCTTAAGACAAATACAAGCCACACAAAACCAAACTGAGCACCAGTAACAAAACCCCATTCCTTATCATAGTTTCATGCTTCTTCTGCTGTTTCGGTCTCGGAGTACATCCGGCACAGTGCTGCATTAGGGTGGCATCCAAGGGCATCCGTTTCCCTTCCTAACTCTGTTAACTGCTCCAGGGAAGACACACAAGGATAACGGTCTTTTAACATATCTGGCAATTTAGAAGTCTTCTCTTGAAGACATTGAGATGTCTCACTGGTGTCAGGAATTTCAGCTCTTTAAATGTAGAATTTATTTCATCAAATTGCACCTTCTTTACACTTTGCAAGTATGGAGTAGTAGACACATTATATTTTATTTTATTTCATTAAAAAAAATATTTATTTAAGGACAAATCTGGACACCAGAGGCTGTAAGGGAGGGGAGTGGGTAGTCGGGAGCGGGAGGTGGAGGGTGGGCATGGGGGGGAAAAGGAGGAGTCATTTGTCACCAGAAAATGTAGGGTTCTCTGTTGAAAACTGATACATGTATGTATACTGTACACATCATGATGAGAACTTTATGTAAAACGAATGTGATTGATCTGAGAAAGAAAAATAAAGGGAAAAAAATTATTTATTTATATTTTTGGAGAGGTTTTGCTATAGGGCGTGTATGCTTGCCAGGAAGACCGACAGAGACAAGAGAGACAGAAAGTGAGAAAATCCCCCCCCCACCCCCCGGGGGGATGGCCATGCCACAATCCCTTCTCCTCCATTCTCCTCTCGGGATCTCGGGCATGCACACACACATGCCTGGAGTGAGTTTAAGCTTCCGGGGGGGGGGGGGGGACTCAAACCGTGGTCGACTCCATGGGAGTCCAGCGACATAGCCATTATGCTAACTGCTGGTCCTCACATTATATTTTATTAAGCAACCTGCCCTAGTTTCTGTATTGGGAGTTTTAACATCACAGTTTGAATCTTTTGTTTTGTCATCTTGCTCCTTTTCACATTCCCGAAATACCACATTTCGATGATGTTTATTCTCCGTTTCTGGTTTTCCTGTCTGTAGATTTACACCTACATATTCAGCATCGACTTCTTATATTTGCTCTTTGGTTACACAATCATCCTCAGTATTTTTCTCCAAATTAACTTTTTCTTTTTCTTGATTCTTCATTGTGATAATATCTACAATCACATGCCGCATCTCTTCAATAGGCTGAGCCCCTGCCAGAATGGCCTGCTCATAAATTGCGATAATCTCTTCAATAGAACTTGTAATTGATTCAATACGTGCAAGACATATCCAATATTTAACAAGTTTTTTAGCATCTGGAATATTTTTAATCAAGTCATTCAGTGTAACCAGTATTTCTTCTTTTGGGCATCCCTCATTAATCAGGTTCAGGCGTTCAGAAAATGTCTTATTCGCTTTTTCAGTGAATAATCTTTGTTCATCTTCTCCTGCCATGATAGTCCAGAAGGACCCAACTGTTTTTGACTTTGTGCTTCAGGCTCAGGCTGGGTAACTACTGAATTAGGGGGCCTTTTCACCCTTCTTTTGTTGACTTTCCACTCACTCTGACGAGCTTTTCTCTCTTCTGCAGTGTCTTTGGGCTGGACTGATCTACTATCAGTAGCTGCTTTGGCTATAGTGTGTCTTCGCTGCTCAATGGATTTTGACTTCTCTATTAGTTTGGTATTAGAAGATGAAACAGACCTGGCTACAACATCAGATGTGATGCTTCTTGATAGTGGCTTCGTTCTTTTTAAATTTTTATTATTATTTTATTATTATTTATTTATTTATTTATTTAGAGAGGTTTTTGCTACAGGGCGCGTGTGCTCGCCAGACAGACAGAGAGAGACAGAGAGACAGAAAGTGAGAAATCACCCCCCGGGGGGATGTCCACACCACAATCCCTTCTCCTCCATTCTCTTCTTGGGATCTTGGGCCTGCACACACACGCGCCCGGCATGTTTAAGCAACCCGGGTCCGGGACTCGAACCGCCGTCGACTACGTGGGAGTCCAGTGACATAGCCATTACGCTAACTGCTGGCCCCGATAGTGGCTTCGTTCTTTTCATGTCCTCAGAAGAACTGGCCGCGACACTAGATAAAAGCCTTTTTGATTGTAATAATTCTTTTTCATGAGGCCCTTTCTGGATTGTAACATCGGCAGAGGTCCTACTGATGCCTTGTTCCACTGTGTCCCAGGTATCAGTGTGGTGATTTCTTACAGGAGGTCGAACAAGTTGTGTGCTCTGGGATGTAGTGCTCACAGATTTAGCGGTCATATTTGAGGAACTACCACTTTTTACTGTTACAGTGCTGCTGTTTCCAGATTTAGGCTTTGTGACTTTAGAGACAGTAGTTGAAATTCTTTGGGGGCCAGCAGTTAGCATAATGGCTATGTCGCCGAACTCCCATGTAGCCGACTACGGTTCGAGTCCCGGACCCGGTGGCTTAAACTCACGCTGGGTGCGTGTGCGTGTGTACCCAAGATTCCGAGAGGAGAATGGAGGAGAAGGGTTTGCGGCGTGGATATCCCCCCTGGGGGGAGATTTCTCACTTTCTTTCTCTCTGTCTCTCTCTGTCTTTCTGGTGAGCACACACGCCTTATAGCAAAAACCTCTCTGAAAAAAAAAAGGGAAAATTTCTTTGTTGTTGTAGAACTCTCATCTTTGACTTGTAGAGGTTTTCTAAACGAATTAACCTTAGACTGTACAATTTGGCCACGATAAGATCCAAGGATAGTTTTCTTGGGCACATTAACATCTTGCTTTGGTTTTTCTGTAGTGATTTGTTTCTTTTTATTATTATTCTTAAAGTGAAATGCCTGGCTTAATGTCATATGTTGATTTAGGGGATCATCTTTAGTCGGTAACAACTGCAGAGTTTGATTGGCATCGTCAAAATTGTGTGTATCAACTGGTGTAGTTGAATTGTTTAATTCATTTGAAGGTTTTAAAGGAATGCACTTTTCCTCCATTATTGCATTGTTTTTGCTCACTGTGGGTCTACTGGCATTTTCTTTATCAGTCATTTTTGTTTTAAGTTTCTGAACTTTTTTCCCTTCTTCAACCTGGACCTCAGGAGTCATCACTCTCTGGCCTCTACTGGATACTATCTGATTTTCCTGTTTGTGTGCAAAAACTATTTTTCTTCTTTTTTTTTTGAGAGGTATTTGCTATAGGGTGCATGCGCTCGCCAGACAGACAGAGAGAGACAGAGAGACAGAAAGCGAGAGAAATCACCTCCCGGGGGGATGGCCACACCGCAATCCCTTCTCTTCCATTCTCCTCCCGGGATCTTGGGCATGCACGAATACGCGCCCGGCATGAGTTTTAAGCCACTGGGTCCGGGACGCGAAACTCGGTCGACTACTTGGGAGTCCAGCGACATAGCCAGCTAACTGCTGGTCCCAAAACTGTTTTTCTTCTTAACAGACGTTCCTTGAATTTTTGTCCTCTTTGCCCTATGAACGCGGACTGGGTTCTTTGGCTCGGAGCCAGCTACAGGTGCAGGGGCACTGTTGGGGTGCTCATCACAGTCTGCGGTTGTGGGGACATCTCATGTGAGGAACCCTCCGACGCCTTCGGCCGGCTGCCACACTTTTTCTTCCCTGCCCATTTCAATTATAGCTAAATTCAACATCAGTGAGTTGAGTAAAAGATTTTCCAGGCCAGTTGCTGACAAATTTGCAGGATGAAATAAAATATTCTAATCACCTTTTCTGACATTACCAAACTTGACTCTTATGTAAAACCGTCTCCTAACTCTCCAAAAAGCTATTTATTTTTCTCATAGGAAGGCACAAGTTCAACACTCCCTTTAAAATGGATATAATTTCTTGAAAGCCAAAAATTACAGCTTTTAATGGTGTAATGGTGTTTTTCTTTCCTTGTGATGAAATCCCTTTGGTCTTGGGCCATTTGGTGGTAGCATTTAATTTTTTTTCTTGATCCTCTTCTCCTTTCTTCCCCTCTTCTCTTCCTTTTAACTTTCCTTCCTTTCTTCCTGGAGGAAGGGAGACTCTTGAAATAGTGTTTTCAAAATGCCTTTATTTAAATGACCAATAAACAGGACTTAAGGGACAAAAAATAAGAAAGGAGAGGAAGTAATAACAGCAGCAGGAACAGCTATTAATAATGGGAATGGTTTGAGGTCAGAGGTGGTGTGGTGGTGAAGACACTGGATTCCCCTACGGTTGTTCACCGTTTGAATCCTGGACCTGATGGCTAGAAAACTGCTCTGGGTATGTGTGTGTGTGCTCAAAATCCCAAGAGGAGAATGAAAGAGTAAAGACTGTGGCATGGCCATCCCTCCTGGGAGGTGATTTCTCACTTTCCGTCTTTCTGTTTCTCTGGTGAGTGCCTGCAAAAACTTGAAGAAAAAAAAAAAGATAATGGTTACTGTTAGTTCATTGAGCACTCGTGATATGGGAGGATGGGAGGAACTTCTTTTTCTTTCCTTTTTATTTTCAGAGAAATTTTTCTATAGGGCATGTGCATTTGCTGGAGAGACAGAGAGAGACAGAGAGACAGAAAGTGAGAAATCACCCCCTAGGGGTATAGCCACTCCACAATACCTTCTCATTTATTCTCCTTTCAAGATTTTGGGCATGCACACACACGTGCCCAGCTTGAGTTTTAAGCTGCTGGGTCTGGGACTCAAACTGCAGTCGACCACGTGGGAGTCCAGCAACGTTAACTGTTATGGCATCTGCTGATCCCAGGAGAGACCGTTCTCAGTGCTTTGCAAGCATCATCTGTTTTGAGTCACAGTCCTGTGAGCAGGAACTATCTTTATTTTAGAGGTGGGGAAACAGAACCTAAGTGATTTTCTCACAGTCACACAGTAAATGAGAGTCAGCCTTGCATGCATGTTGCTCTCATGGTTTCTAAGTAGCTAAATGCCCTGTAGAAATTAGAAATAACGAGTGATTTCAAATCAAAGAGTCTCCCTTGAAGGGAAAGAAAAAAGATGAAGCTGTTGGTGCTCAAGTGGAAAAAGAGAGCAGGAGCAAAGAGGGGAGGGAAATTCAGAAGTGAATCAACAAATGACCTAATGTCAATACTTGAAAGGACCCCGCTTTCCTTGCTTCACTGGTTAGGAAGCTGAGGCCCAGGGAGAAGAGGGTCTCACTTTTGGTCACAGCAGGTGCTGATTCAGAGCCTGGGTTGGAGTCAGGCTGGAGTCTAGGGCTGGTTGTTTCCAGCCCAGATCTCCTCTTCTTCCATCTTGCTAGGCTGCCTTCCAAATACAGTTGTCCTTTTTTTTTGTTTTGTTTTTGTTTAAGACTTATTTATTTTACCTATTATCATTATTTTTAAAAATTTGGCCACAGAGTGACAGAGAGGAAGAGAGAGGGAAAGTGCAAAAGCAAGCCACCAGGTTTGGGACTTGAATCACGGTTGGCCATGTAGGACTCCAGCACCTTAACCACCATGCCACCTGCTGGTCGCTAGTTGTCCCTTCTTATTCAGTTTCCCTTTCTGTGGTTTTAGTTACCCACAGTTAATCATGGTCTAAGAATATTAAATGGAAAGTCTCAGGAAAAACAATTTATAAATTTTAAACTGTGCACCCTTATGAGCTGCCTGATGAAATTCCTCTCTGCCAGGCCCTGTCCTGCCTGGGACGGGAATCACTCCTTTGTCCAGTGTGTATGAGCTATCCTACTTACCCATTAGTTACTTAGTAGCTGTCCTGGCTATTAAACTGAAAAAAGAAAAGCAAAGCAAAAAAAAAAAAAAAAAAAAAAAAAAAAAAAAAGAAAAAGGCAAAAACATCTACCAGCCAAACCATAGATTCAACCAACTGTGTATAAAAATATTTGAAAAAAACAATTGGTTGCATCTGTATCAAAGATGTACAACTTTTTTCCTTGTCATTAGTCCTTAAGCAACATGGGAAAACAACTATTTGCATGTTGTTTCTGTTGTATTACGTGTTATAAGCAATGCAGTGATGAATTAAAGTATACAGGAGGATGCACACAGGTTAAATGCAAATACTGTGCCATTTTGTAAAAGGAAATCGAGCTCCCAGGGTATCTGTGTTGGAGCCCATGTCTTGCAATACCAAGGGAGACAGTATGGGGTTTGGTACTATCTGGTTTCAGGCATCCACTGGAGGTCTTGGAATGTTTCTCCTGCCAATTAGGAGAAATGACTACAGTATATATTTTTTGGTGCCAATTCAGTTGTTTCTGGAATGTCTAAGCTGTCGGAAATGCCAAGTGATGGAGTGAAATTAACAAGGGCCTATTTGCCCTTTCAGAAGATGGCAGGACCTACCCGATTTGCTATGAATGCTCGAGGATATGGACTGTGGTCCTGTTTACAAGTACAACTCCACTTTCCCTTTGACTTTGTGAAAATAACTGGAACCCGCAGAAGCTGAGGAGCCCAGTTGTTCTGTAGTTCAAAGATCACATGCAGTGTTTTGTGCTGTCTTTTTGACTGGGGTCAAAACCAACAGATTTGGAACTTCCTAACTAGAATTCTAACAGAAGCTGCTGGGTCTGTTGCAGAACCAGGCAAGATTTTTCTCCCTTCTAGGATATTTTTTTCTCCCTACTTTGGGGTTTTATGGTTTCTATGACATCTGGGGCTTCTCTCTCTCTTTTTTTTTTTTTTTTTGCACAGGATCTAATTTTAACTATACTGCTTAGTGTGTCTGTGTGACTTTTATTAATCACAACAACAAACACTTATGTAGCAGGTTATTTTGTACCAGATGGTGTTCTCTAGCACTCCCTGTGTATTAACTCATTTATGCTTTTAACAACCTTCTCAGGCTGGATAATAACCCCCTAAAGAGGTTTGCGTCCTAATCCCTGGAACCTGTGAATGTGTTACCTTATGTGGCAAAAGGAAGTTTGCAGATGTGATTGAATCGTGGATCTCGAGATGGGGAGATTATCCTGGATTATCCAGATGGGATCAATATAAGCACAAAGGTTCTTTATGAGAGGGAGGGAGCAGGTCGGGGAGAAGAGAAGACGCGATTTCCCCTGGAGCCTTCAGAAAGAGCCCGCTTTGCCGATGCCCTGATTTTAGCCCTGTAGGACTCCTTTGGTCCCAAAGGACTTTCAGAGCAATGGAAGAGAAGACATGGGTTGCATTAAGCCAGTCAATTTGCAGGAATTTGTTATAGTGGTAATAGGAAACTAATGGTAGGTAATACTACCATCTCGGTTTCACAAATGAAGAGACTGAGAGGTTAGGTACCTTATTCAGGTCTCACAACCAGAAAATGGTGCGACTTGGAGTCAAATGCTCGTCTGGCTCCAGAGAGGGTGCAGTGGACCACTCCTGCTATTTGATTTAAGGCGAGTTACTTAACTTCCATCATCCTCAGTTTTCTACTCTCTAAAATGGATCTATTGATCCCTATACCACCAGGTGTTCAGTTGAATGAGAGAGTGCATCCTGTCCACAGTGTAGTGGTGGTGATGACAATGGTGATGCCAGCGATGACAGATGCCAGTTGGGAGGTGCAGGCCGACAGCGTACAAGCTCAGAGGAGGACTGTGTAGGTGGGATAGACCTGGAACATTGCCTGAAAGATATTTGTGCTGTTGTCTTCTTTTGGTCTCTTTCTAAGCCGTCAAACATCTTTTGTTCAAATTGCCCTCTAAACACCTCTCTTCACCGTATGAAGCCTCCATCCAGCCCAACACACATATTCACAATGAGCTCAGGTTTTAACCAGCCCCTTTGTATCAGGATCACTGGGAAGAGCAGAATGCCTGAGATGCCATCAGCCCCTGGGCTCAGGGTGGCCTCAGAACCTCCTGCTTGCTGTCACAGCAGCTCCTGGTCAAGCTGCAAATTCAAATTGGAGTTAAGGGGGACATTCTAACATGGGAACCAAACATTTTTTAGAAAATTATTTATTTAATTTAATTTATTATTATTATTTAAAAATTTGCCATGGGGTACATGCACTCACCAGACAGAGAGAGAGAGAGAGAGAGAGAGAGAGAGAGAGAGAGGGAAAGGGAGAAATCAAGCCACCAGGTCCAGGATTTAAATCGTAGTCTAGTCGGCCATGTGGGAATTCAGTGCCCCAACCATCACACCACCTGTCCCCCCATAAAAGGGTTTTGAGAGAAGGGGCCAAAGCATTAGGTTGTTGGTAAAGTCATGACATATTTTTCTGTATTCTTCTATGCAAAAATGCATCATGACTTCCTAGACAACCCAATAAATACAAGCATGTGAGAAACTTTTCTAACCATAAGAGGACTCTTTGTTCATTGTTCAAAATATAGAACTAAATGAAGAAGAAAAGTTTTTGGCTGGTAAATAGTGTGGAGGTTAAGGCAGCTGGATCCAATATGGCCAGCTCTGTGGTTGTAGTCCTGGACTGGTGGCTTGAAAATCACACCGGGTGCGTGTGTACACATGTTCCAGATTCTGAGAGGATGGAGAAGGGATGGTGGCATGGCTGTCCTCCCTGGGGGGGTGATTCTCACTTTCCCTCTCTATGTCTTTCTGGTGAGTGCATGTGCCCTATGCCGAAAACCTAAAAAAATTTTTCTTCTTCTTTTTAAAAATGTATTTCTTCTGAGAGAGAGAGATGGAAAAAGATCACCCCTAAAAGTGCCCCAATGTGACCATCCACCCCCAGCCGCAGTCAGCCTGGAATTTGGGCATGCACACACCTGGCATGTATAGGGAGACTTCAGGACTGAAACCCAGAACTCTCCCATGTGGGTCCACATTGCAGAACATTGTTACCACTGAGCCACCAGCTGGCCCCCATTGAACTCTTCTTATGGGGATAAAAAACCCCAAACAAACCATGGAGTTGTTTTTAGATTTAAGATTGAGTTATTCGGGACCAGCAGATGGTGTAATGGTTGTTGGACTTTCACATAGTCGACCACAGTTTGAGTCTCGGACCTGGTGGCTTAAAACTCACACCAGGCATGTGTGCGTGCATGCCCAAAATCTTGAGAGGAGACTGGAGGAGAGGAATTGTGGTGTGACCATCCCCCCGGGGAACGATTTCTTACTTTCTGTCTTGCCAGCAAGCGCATGTACCCTATAGCAAAAAACTCTCTTAAAAAAAAAAAAAAAGAAAGAATTGAATTATCTGGGTAATGTGAGGATTGAGCTACTTGCTCGAATCTTAGTCATTAAGAAACTTTCTGGAGTTTTCTTTCTTTCTTTTTTCTTTTCTTTTCTTTCTTTCTTTCTTTCTTTTTTTTTTTTTTGCTTTGTAATCAGTGTATTAAAAAGACATTCATACATTTCAAGAATTGCTTAAATTCTGTTAATCCAGATTTAAGCATGTGAACATATGACTTTATAACATACAACTAAAGCTATTCATCATAATCTGCTATCCTACCAACATC
Source organism: Tupaia tana (assembly GCA_026018925.1). Taxonomy (NCBI): domain Eukaryota; kingdom Metazoa; phylum Chordata; class Mammalia; order Scandentia; family Tupaiidae; genus Tupaia; species Tupaia tana. The sequence goes on from JAKSZU010000001.1 coordinate 123,477,883, forward strand.
AAATTACAGTTACTTTGGAGCATAAGTTAAATGGTTTAAAGTAAATCTGTAATACCTAATAACAGCTTTCTATACCACACATGCAAATTACTTCTCCATGTAAAGGTTGTTTCACTTTGTAAGTTACCCAGCTCCAGAAGTCACTACTCGGGGGCTTTTCATGGTCCAAAGAGAAGGGGAGTGGGGGAGTTGGGAGTAACCAGGACTGGTCACATATACATACATATATATAATATATTTTTATATATGTATACAAAAAAAAGATGGCACAACAGAAGGGAATGCAGTTCTAGAGGTGTAAGCCCTCAAGAAGCAGCACATTATGATAAACCCTTTTAGAAAGGTATCATTTCTATCACTGATGCCACAGGCTAAATTATATTATGCCATCCATTTTCAAGTTGAGGCAATAGAATAGACGCAGAGACATCACAATAAGTCTCACTTAATACAAATAACTATACAGACCATCACACACTTTCCTACTAAGTTGTGTCTCCTTCTGATTACCAGTTATATACAGGATTTTAATTTTATAGCTTGACAATGAGGGATCATACACTGAAGTCAATACATATATCTAGCATTTCAGTCTAAGCTCATCCATGTACATAGCTGAAATCAATTACAAGGAATGGCCTAACAAATGCTAGGGGAACTTTGTAGTTTTTACAGCTATCAAAACTGTATCTTGCACATTGAAGTCATCATACATACAGGGCAAAGTCAGCTTTTATATTTGCATTTATTCTTCATTTAACTTTTAAAAACACTACTATAGATGAATATTAAAACAAAAACAATAGCAAGTAGTGAGCATATTATGATTACAGTCCTTCACTCATTCACTACTGCATATAAAATGCTAGCAGTGTTATTCACTGGCCCCATTAAGAGGTCTGACACTGAACACCACCTTGGGGAGGATGATCATCATCCTCATATGCTTCTCCATTGTAATGGCACCGTCTTTCCTGATTTGGATCAAAGTCCACCAGTTCTACCTGGTCCATTTCATCGGTCTCTTCTATTTCCTTCCTTTCAGGTAGAAGTTTTTCCAGCAAAGAGAATTTATCAGGAGACAGAAAGCCATTCTCAGGGAAGTTTACCTTAAATTCAGTGATTAAGTGACCCTTTTCACATGGTCTACGATAAATTGGCATGCCTTCATTTAACACACACTTGATATCTCCATGATTGACAATCTGACCCGGATGAGAGGTGATGACTATGGTTCGGTTGTTGAGTGTGGAAATTGGCCTCTGGAAGCCACACAATGCTTCAGCCAGCTGTATGTCCATACACATGGAAAGGTCTTCTCCTCGCCGAGTAAAAACAGCATGATCTTTCTGATCTAGTACAATGATAATATCTCCTGGCTCCAGTCCTGGTTCTTGGTCTCCTTCACCATGGAATATTATCTTCTGGCCATCTTTCATGCCTTTGTCAATATGAACTTCTAGAATCTTTTTCTCTCGAACTATCTTCCTTCCATTGCAACTTTTACATCTATCTTTAGGACTGATCCGCCCTCCATGGTCTTGGCACTCCATGCATACAGACCGAATTTGCTGAACCATTCCAGGTCCTATCTGATGAATTCTTATTTGCATTCCAGTACCTTGGCAATTGGGACAGCACTCTAATACTCCTTTCTTACTACCTCGGCCTTCACATTTGTCACAAGTCACATTCTTTTGCAGGGCCAGTTTTCTTATTGTACTATTATATAAATCTCCTAAGGTTACTGACAGCTGATGTAAAACGTTTTTACCTCTTCTTTCTCTCTGCATCCTTCCTCCTCCTCCAAAAGACATATCAAAGATGTCCACTGAGGAGCCAAAACCACCACCTGCTCCACCCTCTTTAATTGTCTGCTCTCCTCCTTTGTCATATAATCCCCTTTTCTTCACATCAGAGAGAACTTCATAAGCTTGAGAAATCTGTTTAAACTTCTCGCCTTCATTTGGATTCTTATCAGGGTGGTACTTCAAGGCCAGTTTCCTGTAAGCCTTCTCCAATTCTTCCTGGGTAGCATTAGGTTTGACCCCCAAAACATCATAGTAAGTCGTTTCTTTCACCATTTTCTACAGCCGGTGAGCGGGCTGAGGCCAGCGTGGGGGAGCAGGAAGGTGCATGTAGCTGTGCGCAGCTCGGGCAGCCGCTGCTCCTCAGCTTCTCACCGAGCGTTCTGGAAAGTTCTGCCTGGCGTGCCCTGGAGTTTTCAAAGAAGAATAGATAAAGGTAGGTCCAACCTACCTTTTGATTTTGAAAGTTTTGAAATATCACTTAACACACAAATGGTCTCGAGCTTCGGATTTCACCCAGTTAGACTGGTCTTTTCCCCAAACTAGAAGTAGTGTCTTTTCAGCGTGGAAAGTCCTTAGACACATTACTTTAGCTCCATAGGTTGCAGTTCTTTCAAGTGGCCAAAAGATGGCACTAGACACAAAGGATTCCACCTGACTCCAAGGCCATGCTGCTTTCAGAGATGCCTCAAAGCCCAGGTACTCGCCTTTTTAAAGCTTCTGAAGCACATAATCCCTAGTAGAACATGATGTTAATAAGGAAGCCAAAACTGGGAAAGGAAACAGAATGAGATCAAGCCAACAAACAGAACAATACTGAGCAAAGGAATAAAGCATTTTTGTTCCTGTGTCAGAGGAGGCTGCCATTTGGGTAGCTTTTCCTGCCCCCAGGGCAGTTCAGAAGGCTCTTATTCAGGTATCTTGGGGTAGGGGCAGGTGGTGGTGGCATACGTTTTCATTCTGGAGCTCCTAACCAAGGCTTTTCAAAGTGTCCAGCCCTGCACTCACCTTCGTTAGCACTTACCCACGCCCTCGGTGGCTCTGGCCCTAGAAGCCATGGCCTTGGTCTGTCTGGCATCCTGCATCCTGATTCACTGCACTGCTTGCCGCCATCACACTCTGCCCAGAGCTTTGCTCCCCTCATCTCAAGGGGCCTCCAGTCACCCAGGCAGTCTGGTGGCTCCAGAGTAATTCCTGAGAGTCAAAACTGGACCCTCCACCCCTGGCTGTGAAGGTGGTGGTGTCAGAGACTGCAAATGTGACTGTCTTGGCATTGGCCGCTCATTAGTGTCTGCTGAATAAACCAAGGGGATGGGCAAAGGACTTGCAGAGGTGATGGGGGGAGGCAGGAGAGGAGAGGCCTGGGCAGCTCCTTACTGTCTCCTGACCCCTGGGCTTGCTAGAAATTGCCTGTGTGAGAGCCTCCAGGGGGCTGTCGATGGCAGCTGCCAGGAGCCTCACCTCAGTTCTCTCTCTGCTTCTTTCCTTCCTCTTCCTCTTTCACTCCTGAGTGCACCAGCCTTGCAGAGGGTGGAAAGCCTGGACATGGGGCAGAGCCATGTCCTGTGAGCCACAGGGCAGAGGGGCCACACCTGGAGCCAGATCTGTTAGCTGGAGTCTTCCTTTACACAAACCTAGGTGGCGGGGGGGGGGGGGGGGGGGGGGGGTGGGGGTGGGGGTGGGTGGGTGGGTGGGGTTAGGGGGAGGGGGGAGCGGGGATGCTTCTGGCTAAATAGAACTGGCTGAGGTGTGGGCCATGGTCTGAAGACGCTGCCCACACTAGAGTGTTGTCCCCCTGCCCCACTGGGTGGTGTATCTGTCCTGAGGAAGAGGGTATACATGGCCTGCCCCAGAGAAGAGGACGCTAAGGCGAGATTTTAGGTGTAGACGACAGTCAGGGGAGGGAACTCAGACCCCTAGGGGGCAGCCACCCTCCACCACCTCCACGCGGCTTGCTCCCTCTTGTTGATGGTGGCTGCTCTGGATTCTGCTCCACTTCCTGCGAGCACAGCCTGATGCAGGAGGAGGTTTGAGTGACATCCAGGTCATGCTATTCTGACACCCAGGTACTCTGTGAGAAGGTTAAGGGCCAGCAACGTTAATCAGACTCCAGTCTTCATTTTAGTTGGACACGGAGAGAGGAGAGGAATATGAAATACGGAGGGGTGGGGGTGGGGTGACAAAGTGAAGTCTTCGGATGTGTGGTGAGCCTGCCATCCAGAGCGGGGCAAAGCGCAGGAAGTGAATCAGAGACCCGCAGAGATCCTGGCTCTCAAAGACCAGAAATTTCCTTGTGGCAAAAAAGGACAGAGCTCTCCTATAAGGCAATGCTTTTATTACTTCTTACAAATGCCTGGAGTATTAACCAAAGGGGTGAGAAAGCAGTGCAGCCTCACATACAGCTTCTCCAGCGGGCTAGGTCTGGACCTGCAGCAGCCCTGAGCTGGGCGGACATGGGGTAACTGACGGAGCTCTTAGACTCTGTCTGCTAAAGTGGGTAGCAATCACCATGTAGCAATGCAGGTTTGGGTGCTAAATTTTGTGTATACATCTTCGTTGAGTGCTGGCATTACCTCTGTGAGTTAGGTTCCACTGTCGTCCCCATTTTACAGGCGAGGTCACTGAGGCTCGTGAGGTGGGTTACTTGCAGGAGTCCTGGTCCACAGGCAGGTTAGAAGTCAGCACTGAGCTCCAGAAGCTCCAGCCAGGACTGCTTTCATTGGGAGTGAAATGGCATCTTGTTGCTTTTGCTTGAAGCCGTACCTCTATGCATCCAGAGAAAAGCAGGCACTGAAGTTTTGGGAAAGAAGGAAACGTACTGCCCTGCTCCCCGCCCTCACTGCACTCTGTCCTGTTTCTGTTCTGACCTTCTGCGGCTTAATGGCTCTCCGTTGGCCCCTTCTCCCTGGGGAGAAGAGGTGGCAATTTGGGGTTGACCAGAAACATTCGCAGGTTTGAGAGAGAGATGGGGAGTGGGACCAGTCAGATGGCCCTTTGCTCTCCCCAGTGAGCGGGAGGTTTAGCTTTCTGCTGCTTCACCCTCCTTCTCTAAAAGCCCCTGTCTGTCTGTCCTTCCCGGCCACCCTCACTGCCTGCTTTGCCACTGCTCTGCTCAGGCTTCAAGTGCTTCTGAATGGCTGTTCTCTCAGGGGGCTCACATTGGGAAGATGGCAAATGGGGCCTTAAGGTAACTGCTCAGGGAGGGCAGGGTTGGTCCCCCACCCCCTTGAAAGGGTGTGAGCAGGAGGGAGCGGCGGGAATCTGGCACCTGTCATGTCCCAGGCACAGAGCCAGGAACCACCTTTTCCCATCTGCTTAAGCCTGAGACAGCCTGCAGCTGTGGGGAAAGGTCGCACACACCCACGGGGCCTTCTCCTCCCAGCAGGGCACAGCCTCTGCCCACAGCCCGGTTGGCTGGGTGGGTGCAGTATTTTATCACACGACCCTTCTGCTACGTCTCATTGGTCTGGGAGTGGACCCGTGACTAAGGCCTGGCACAGCAGGCTGTGCTGGACCAGATTCTGATTTCAACTTAAACTTGAACTACAAAACAGAGGGCAGGGTAGCCAGGTGTTTGAGGGAAACGGCCTGACTTTAAAGAGGGCTGTGGTGACCTGGATGGCCAGATGGACACTGAAGCCTGGTGGGAACAGAAACCCGGATAAAGCTAGCTGGCAGAGAGGAGAGAATCAAAGCCTGAGAAGCAAGTGGAGATTAGAGACAGCCTGGGTGTGTGTGGGTTCTTCCCTACATGGAAGCACTGAGCTGTGGCTGCAGGCTCTGGCCCTCCCTTGATGCCCCTTGTCCAGGTTCTGCCCAACAGTGGGAAGGGCCCTGGAGGGGATGTAATTGCAGCTGGTCCCTAGGCCTGCCCCTGCCCCTTCCACCCATGGGACATGTCTGCTTTCAAACTCCAGCCCTGTGTTCTGGATGAACCACTGCTTCCTCCTGTGGTCAAGGAGAGAGGCTGTTTATCCTGTGGCCACCTGACCCTACTGTCTCCACCTCACAGCTGGCGAAGCGAGGCTCAGAGGCTGGCTCTCAGCAGCGTGGCCGGCAAGTGCTGGCCTTTTCTGGCATTCTATAGTAGCTGAGAAGTTCCCTGAGGTTTTGCAAGTGAGTGTACTGTCAGTGCATCCAAGAGAACAGGGCGGGGAGGTAAGAGCCGTGGGAGAGGGTGGTCGACTCCCAGTGCCCGGCTCCTGGTCCTCTCTGTGCAGGGCCCAGGCCTTTCCCTTCCCCAGCTGAAAGAGGCTTGTGCACCTGTTCCCTGGCCACCTGGATCCAGTGGCTCTTCTCAGGGAAAAGAATTTTGGTTATCTTATCTTGGCATGTGCTTCCTTGGGATTTTCAGGTTAAATGGGGCAAAGCTCCAGGTGTTCAGAACTAGTAAGAAATAAGGACACCAAACCCTCATTGCTGGTTTCCTTCCTTGACACCCCAGGCCACCAGGCCGCAGCCACTGTGAGGCGTGCCCCGGAGCTGTGTAGCGGGTGCGTGGGGTCCTCAGCCTGTATTTGCAGCGGGAGTCACGGCTCCCAGACTTGCAGAGCAGCAGCCCCTGGACAGCTTCCTGTATCATGCTCTCCGCCCCCCTCCGCCCCTGTGCCTTGTGGCTGGGGCAGATGGAGCCCTCTCCACAGTGTGGACCTTCTACACTAAGAACCCACAGCTGGCCACAGCACCCTATGAAGACCTGCTGTGGGGAGATGGTGGCCCTCCGTGCTGACAGCTGAAGGTAGAGGGGGACGCTGTCAGTGGCTGAGAGAGGCCTTCTGTACCCTCCTGGCCCCCCTGGTCCACCTGGCGGGAGGGCAGGAAAGAGGGGGCAAACAGCCTTGGGCTGCCCTGTGCTCCAGCTCAGAGATGGAAATTTTGATCTGATGATCACAGAGCCTAACGGTGTCTATCTGTGACCAGTTTACCTGTGGTGGCTCCTACCAAAAGTGACTGAGAAATTATCAGAAGAGTCAAAAGCACATTTACTTGGGAAAGCCCAGCTTTCTTCCCTTCTCCATCCTCTTACTACAGACTACTCTTTCCTTACTACTGCGAGGATGGGGACTTAGCAAGATCACTATGGGTCAGCAGAAATAAGAGGGTTCAGGAGCTGGCCCTGGGGCTTGATGGTTAAAGCAGCCAGATTCCAAATGGCTGACTGCATGGTTTGAGACTCAGATTATGGTGGTTTGAGAAACATGTGCATGTGTGTTCAAAATCCTTAAAAGAGGGAGAGATGGAGGAAAAGAGATTGTGGCATGACCATTCCACGGAGGGGCTTTCTCCTCTCCCTCTGGCAAGCATATGTGCTCTCTAGCAAAAAAAAAAAAAAAAAAAAAAAAAAAAAAAAAAAAAAAAAAGAAAAAGAAAAGAAAAAAGTTCAGGTATGCACACAGCTGAGCAGGGACTGTTCAATATGTATGCTTTCTATCTGGGGGTCCCGTTAGGACTTCCTAAAAAGCTGGGGAGTGTTTACGTGTACCATAGGCAGCTTCCAGTCCTGAGATTGGAGGGGCTGGTCACTGTGAGGCCAGGGCTAGGCCTGGGAGGGAAAGCAGTGCAGAGGCAGATCCTGGGGTATCGCCAAAACAGAGAAAGTAGCGGGCAGGGAAAGTTATCAAGAGGTCCTTCTCCGCTGGAACATTATGTTGGTGCAAGGCAGGTGTGGTTTTGGGGGACCAGCAGTTGGCGTGGGACTGTGAATTATAAATCATTATAACTAGTCTCAAACATATCTTTATTAATCAAAATAGGAACCATTACAATCAACATATTTTGCCAACAAGAAATAAGTTTGTTTATTCCTGTAATGTAAAAATCCATGCTTTGGGGTTTGATGAACTCTTGGAAAGTACATTCTGTACATCGTCCTGGTTGTGGAAGTGCTTTCCCTGCAAAAAGTTGTCAAGATGCTTGAAAAAATGGTAGTCGGTTGGCGAGAGGTCAGGTGAAAATGGTGGATGAGGCAAAACTTTGTACGTCAATTTGTTCAACTATTTTTTTTTTTTAAGGTTTTTGCCATAGGGCACATGTGCTTGCCAGAGAGATACAAAGAGAGGGAAAGTGAGAAGTCACCCTCTGGGCCATGCTGTAATCTCTTCTCCTCCATTCTCCTCTCAGAATTTTGGGCATGCACACATATATGACCAGCATGATTGTTAAGTCACCAGGTTTGGTGGTGGGCCATGTAGGAATCCAGCACCCCAACCACTACACCACCTTCTGGCCTCTTTGTTCAACTTTTGAAGCACTAGTGGTACGATGTGCAGTCTGGAATTGTCAAGAACAATTGGGCCCTTTCTGTTTACCAATGCTTGCTGCAGGCATTGAAGTTTTGGGTGCATCTCATTGATTTGCTGAGTGTACTTCTCAGATGTAAAGGTTACGCTGGGATTGAGAAAGTTGTAGTGGATCAGACCCCACTAAACAGTGACCGTGATCTTTTTTGGTGTAAGTTTGGCTTTGGAAAGTGCTTTGGAGCTTCTTCTTGATCCAACCAGTGAGTAGGTCATTGCCTCCTATAAAATTCACTTCACCTGTCACACCTAACAACCCAATCAAGAAATGGCTTCTTGTTGCATAGAATAAAAGAAGATGACACTTCAAAATGATGATCTTTAAAAAATTTTTGGTCAGCTCATGACCACTCATTTATGGAGCTTTTTCTCCTTTCCAATTTGCTTCAAATGCCAAATGACCATAGAATGGTCGATGTTGAGATCTTTGAGTTCTTTGTTCATGCAGTTGTAAGAGGATCAGCTTCGATGATTGCTTTCAATCCATCGCTGTCAACTTCTCATGGCTGGCCACTACATTTGTCATCTTCAAGGCTCTTGTCTCCTTTGCAAAATTTCTTGAATCACCACTACACTGTACTTGTGTTAGCAATTCCTGTGCCAAATGCATTGTTGATGTTGTGAGTTGTCTCTGCTTCCTTATGGTCCATGTTGAACTTGAATAAGAAAATAGTTTGGGGCCAGCAGGTGGCATGGTGATTGAGGTGCTGGACTCTCACAGGGCCAACTGTGATGTGATTCCTGGAAATGGCAGCTTGAAAATGATGCAGGGCATGTGTGCTTGGGTGCCCAAAATCCTGAGAGGAGAGAGGAAGAGAAGGGTTTCAGTGTAGCTATCCCCCCCGGGCAGGCGATTTCTCATTTTCCGTCTCTCTGTATCTCTCTGTCTCTATCCTCTCTGGTGAGTCCTGAGGACAAAAATCTAAAAAGCTCAGATTTGCTTTTTGTCTAACATCATTTCCATAGTCTAAAATATATATAAGATAAACAAGAAGTAAATAGCAAAAAACGTGAGAAATGTGCATTAAAATGATGTATAACATGAGCATTTATTTAAGAATGCATCTAATAACAAGTAGAAAATTACAACAATGCAAAACCACAATTACTTTTACACCAACCTAATAGTTTAAGGACAGTCTCAAAGAGAAGAGGGAAATCAGGCCATGAATATGGAGACCTGGACTCAAGAAATGTGTTGGCCAGGCCTCAGAGTTTGGCCAGAACGAGATTTTTTTTCCGTAGAGGTTTTAGCCTTAGGGTGTGTGCACTCACCGAAGACAAAGTGAGACAGAGATAGTGAGAGGGAAAGTGAGCAATCACCTTCAGGAGCGGTGGCCATGTTACAATCCCTTCTCCTCCCAGGATTTTGGGCACACGCCCCTACACGCCTGGCATGAATTTCAAGCCACCAGGTCTGGGACTTCAACTGCAGTCAACCATGTGGAAGTCCAGTGATGTAACCGCTGTGCCATCTGCTGGCCCTCAGAAAGAGAATATTAATAGGAGGACCAAGGCCCAGAGGAGCCAGCCTGGAAAGAGCCATGAGTCTCCTGAGCTGGCCATTCTGGAGTGGGTCAGACACTGATTCTAGGGGAAGGGAACAGGGTAGAAGATAGAGACTGAGATCCCTTGCCTTTATTGTAGAAAAGTCAGCTGCCCACCTAAGATGCAAGGCCTCTAGAGACTGTTCCCTGAGGCTTGGATATGCTGCTCCCACTTGGCAGGGCCAAGCAGACCTGGTTTGGTGGTGTTGGTTGGAACCAGGGGGTAAAACCAAGGAGCTGGGGGTTGCATTGTGACTGCCAGAATTTGCAGGTGACAACATCACCTAGTGCCTAGATTTGCCTAGCCAGGCCTGGAGAGTTTGGGAGGGAAACATTCTGTCCAGGCAGGCTCTGCTCCCACTTCTTGGAAACAGGAGGCATCCGGTGAAGCACACGTAACTTGTGGCTGCATAGTTTACTACAGGAACATGGACCAGGGCTGGATTGAGTAGTTTCTTTTTCTTTTTAAAAATTATTTATTTTTAATTAATTAATTAATTACTACTACTACTACTATTAGCATTCACCAGAGAGATGAGAGAAAGAGAGAGACAGAAAGTGAGAAAGCAAGCCACCAGGTTTGGGACTTGAACTGTGGTCAGCCATGTGGTAGTCCAGTGCCTCAACCACTGTGCCACCTGCTGGCCCCTCAGTAGTTCCTTTTCTGTGAGTCCATATTTAGATCCCTTCCCTGGGGCTGCAAAGTGTAGGATTTTCTCCATGGTGAAGAGAGAAAATATTTTCCTTCTAGAACAGGTTTGTTTGCCGCCATAGGAAGGTGGAGCATTTGACAGGAGCGCCTTAGGCAGGCAGAGGCATGACGACAGCCTTCTCCTTCCCAGGGAGGCAGTCAGTGTCGGGGACCTGGTCTCTCCCCCCTGGCAGGGTCCTGGAATCCTGCCATGGTGTTGTGCAGCTTGAGGAAGCATGAAGCAGAGGGGCTTTGCTTTCCTCCCAGGGGACCTTCTTACGGGGCACCTCTTCTGTGCACCAACACTGGGGCACCTATCAGGGCCTAATTCGTCTGCAGGACAGAGGGAGGGTCTGAGCTGGTGCTCTGGCTCTCCTTGGAGACCACCACACGATATGGCGGTGACTCCTTGTTCCTGTGTCCCTGAGGACAATGTAGCTGAGTGAGTAGCAGTGGAGCTGCCCGGGACAGGGGCAGAGTGCAGTGTCTGTCCATCTGCCTTTTGTCTGCCCAGCTGCAGGGCTTGTGGATCCAGGCTGCCTGGACTAGCAGGCAGACTCTGCCCCTCCCATGTCAGCGTCCTGAGGTTTCTCCACTGTGGTGAGTATTGCTAGTCCCTGCAGTGGCAAACTAACAGGAAAGTCCCCTCTTTCTCCTATCTGCAGGTCTGTCTGGGCTTGTGTAGCCAGAAATTCCTTGGCTAGCACCGTCCCTGGGGATGTCTAGGAGGAGGGTAGGGTTGTTTTCCACAACATCAACCTCCAAGAGTCTGGGATGCTCCTTAACAACCTGCTATGGATTGACCATGAATTTATTTAAGCCCTCCCTGAACCTGTTTATGTTTCATTAAACTCTTTTATTGATCCTCTTAATTTTTCCCTTTGCTGATTTACTCTATCCTGACTTCACGCCCCTCTCCCTGGTGCTCACTTTTAAAGGTTTCCAAAGAGTGTCAGTGTCCCCGCCCCAGCCATAACCAAAGCTCCGGCCCCTCCCATTTTTCTCTTGCTCCAGGAAATCCAGAGGAAGGTCAGACCTACCCCTCCTCACCTTTGAAATGCTCAATCTCAACCCATGAATCTTTGTTGGTGAAATTTCAGACCACCTTATCTAGTGGTGGGGATATTTTGAGACAAGAAGGCCTTTAAACTCCACTTTCTATGTGACTTTCTATTTTGCTTTTGGCAGAAGTTAAGGTTCATTAAAGCCACCATCCATCGGGATGGTTGGGAGGTGGACAGTTTGCAGAATGACTGAGGAACAGCTTGGGAAATTTACTGATGACCTATTTTAATCCATTCTCCCTTGTTTTTCCAAATTGAATTCTATTTACACCTGGCATTTAAAAATAAAAAGAAAGGGGCCTTGTTATGTGGACAGAAAAGAAGGGGGCACTGACCACCTGCCTGCTCATGTGGTGGGTGCTTTCATCATTCTGCTCGTTAGACCGGGAAAGAGTTTTCCTAGTCCTGCTCCTCTGGGGTGGCTACTTATTTCTCCTCCATGTACTTCCTCCTAAGCGCCATTTGGGAAAGGGGTTTCCAATTACTGTTTTATCTGACTTACAGAAAAGATGAAAATATAGCTGATTAAAAATATACTCTCGCGTCTATTGCTCTGGAATCTCTATGCATTTGCAGTGGAAGGGTTTTATATTAGCTTATTTTGCCATTTCACTAGAACAGAAATTCTAGGCTTCTATTTTTCTGAGGAGAGAAATGTATAAAACAGTTGGTAAGAAAATTCTCAATACACAGGCTGACTAACCTATGTTACCTTTTTTCTTACACATATATGGTTACATAACTCAAATAAGAACATACAAAATCTCCAGAGAGAGGTGATTCATCTCTAGTCAGGGGCTAGGGGGCCTGTCTTGCTTCTTCTCTCCAGTCTGTGGTTCCAGCTCAGTGGACTTGCTCCCATGGGTTCCTGGGTCTGCTGTGGGCCGCCTGGCTGAGCTTTGCTCCCTCAGACCCTGATCTGCTTCCCGACTACACACACCCTCTAGCAGCCATTTCCAGTGCACATCTGTGCTCCATGCTGTACACCTCCAGGGGGCTGCTCTGGAAATCACAGCATTGTAGATGTGGGAGTTACCATAATAATTTTTTGGCAGATGGTATAGTAAAGTGTCTTGTGGGAATCTTTTTCTAATTTGCACCAAGTCCCCTTTGGGACAGTGTAGGGGCTGCTCAAATATTTCTTTAAATGTGATCTTCATTGATTCCCACAGAGTTTTGTTCCTTCTGATAGGCTCTATAAACTGTTCCTGTTTGGTGGTGGCAGGTGCAGCAGCAGCAGCAGCAACAACAATAACAAACACATATTGAGCCCTTAATAACATTGTTAACATTTATTGAGTGCTTGTTATGGAATAGGCATCATGCTAGATGCTTTTAAAATAATAGCTTTGTTGAGACAAGCAGATGATGTAATGGTTACGTTGCTGGACTCCCATGTATTCAACTGAGGTTTGAGTCCTGGGCCCAGCAATTTGAGTCCTGGACCCAGTGGCTTAAAATGCATGCCGAGGGATCAGCAGTTAGTGTAATGTCTATGTCACTGGACTCCCATGTAGTCAACCATGTTCGAGTCCTGAACCTGGTGGCTTAAACTCATGCCAGGCACGTGTACGTGCATGCCCAAGTTCCCGAGAGGAGGATGGAGGAGAAGGGATTGTGGTGTGGTTATCCCCCGGGTGTGTGTGTGTGTGTGTGTGTGTGTGTGTTTGCTTACTGTCTCTCTGTCTCTCTGGCAAGCACATGTACCCTATAGCAAAAATCTCTCTTTTTTAAATTTATTTTTTATTTATTATCATCATAATCTTGTTTATAATACATTGAATTGCATATAACTTTACAATGTATTACATTGCTTTTTCTAAAGGGAATGCCATGCATGTCAGTCAATACCAAGACATTAAAATCCCCACTTCATCATTCAATATCTTTTCATTGTTTTTCTTGTTCATTATTATTATTATTCCAATTATTTTTTTAACCAGTCAATCACTATTTCTCATTTTGCTTGTAAAAAGACTTTACCCGTCATGAAATACTTCTCAGACCAATCCAGTTGAGAATACATACACATCATCATCAACACGTAATAAGCCATATCTGTGTCTCACTAATGTCATGCCTCTCTATTTGTTCTCTTGCTATCTTTCTCTATCCTCTTCTTTTCACCCCCCATTCCATTCTGTCTTATTCTCCTTAAGTATTTTCACTGCTTTTATGTCCTCCAATATTTCACTCTCTACCATAGAGTGCGGATAGTTGGTATATATTAAGTGGATACATACAATATCTTTCTTTCATAGCCTGGCTTACTTCGCTCAGCAATAGATCCTCCATATCTGATCACTTTCTATGAAATGCCAGGGTCTTGTTATTTTTTATGGCTGAGTAGTATTCCATAGAGTACATACGCCACACTTTTCCAGTCCATTCATTGGTTTGTGGACATTTAGGTTAGTTCCATGTCTTGGCAATCGTGAATAATGCTGCAATAAACATTGACATGCAAGCACTTTTCTGACTGAGTGTTCTCCTGTCCTTTGGGTAGATACCCAGAAGTGGGATTGCTGGATCAAATGGTAGTTCTATTTGTAGATCTTTGAGAAACCTCCATATTGTTCTCCACAGTGGCTGAACCAGTTTACATTCCCACCAACAGTGTAGGAGAATTCCCTTTTCACCACATCCCCGCCAACATTTATCACTTTTTATAATCTTAATCTTTGCCACCCTGACAGGGGTTAGATGGTATCTCATTGTGGTTTTTATCTGCATCTCCCTTATGATGAGGGCTGTTGAGCATTTCCTCATATGCTTTTTGGCTGTTCGTATGTCTTCCTTAGAGAGATTTTTGTTCAGCTCATTTTCCCATCTTTTAATTGGGTTAATCATTTTTTTTTTCACATAAGGCACTTGAGTTCCCTGTGTATTCTGGTTATCAGTCCCTTGTCTGAGGCATATTTAACAAAAATATTTTACCATTCTGAGGGTTGTTGGTTCACACTAATTACTGTGTCTTTTGCTGTGCAGAAACTTCTTAGTCTGATATAGTCCCACTTGTCTATTTTAGGGATTATTGCCTGTGCTTTGGGAGTCTTATTTAAGAAGTCTTTGCCTACTCCAATGTCTCCCAGAGTTTCCCCAGCATTTTCCACCAGTAGTTTTATTGTTTGAGGTCTTAGGTTCAGATCTTTGATCCATTTTGAGTTGATTGTTGTTAATGGTGAAAGATGGGGGTTCAGTTTCATCTTTCTGCAGGTGGATACCCAGTTTTTTCAGCACTATTTACTAAAGAGGTTTTCCTTTTCCCAATGGATTGACTGATATCCTTTGTCAAAAATCAGTTGACTGTAAGCTTTGGGGTTATTTCTGGGGTCTCTATTCTATTCCATTGGTCCACATGTCTGTTTTTGTGCCAATACCATGCTGTTTTGATGACCACAGCTTTATAGTATATCTTGGGATCAGGGAGTGATATGCCTCCTACTCCATTCTTCTTGTGCAGGGTTGCTTTTGCAATAAGAGGTCTTTTATAATTCCAGACAAATTTTTTTCAAGTTTTTTTTCAACTTAATTTACATTCTTTCCCTAAGTATCGTCACAGCATACAAAATGTGATTTCCCATCCAGAATATACTGCATAGTGGCTTAATCATGCATATTATTATCACAAATTTTCCATTTCTAGTTTCCAGACAAATTCTATGATTGTCTTTTCTAGACCTGTGAAGAATACTTCTGGTATTTTGATTTGACTTGCATTAAACATGTGTATTAATTTGGGTAGAATTGCTATTTTGATTATGTTAATTCTTCTAATCCAGGAACATGGGATGTCCTTCCACTTATTTTTTTGTCACTTTCAATATCTTTTTTAAGATTTTCATAGTTTTCTTTATAAAGGTCTTTGAATTTCTTAGTTAGGTTTATGTATCTTATACATCTTGTGGCTACGGTGAAAGGGATTTCTTTCTTTAGCTCTACTTCGTTCAACTTGTTCATATATAGAAATGCTATAGATTTTTGGATGTTGATTTTGTATCCTGCCACTTTACTGTATTCACTTATTGCTTCAAGAAGTTTTTTCATGGAGCCCTTTGGGTCTTCTAAGTACCATCATGTCATCTGCGAATAAAGATATTTTCAACTCTTCTTTGCCTATTTCAGTGCCTTTTATATTGTTCTCTTCTCTGATTGCATTAGCTAAGACTTCCAGTACTATATTAAAGAGCAGTGGAGAAAGTGGGCAGCCTTGCCTAGTACCTGTTTTTATTTTATTTTATTTTATTTTATTTTATTTTATTTTTTTTATTTTTTTATTTTTTTCTTTTTAAATGTGATGCCAATTTTATTACTGCCCCATGTTTGACCATGTATTTTTAGGCAAGTCAAATTTTGGCCACTTTTTTTTTTTTTTTTTTTTTCTGTTATTATCTATTTTTTTATTACATTGAATTACATACAACTTTACAGTGTATTACATTGCTTTTTCAAAAGGGACCTGTTTTTAGCTAAAAGTTTTTCCCCATTCAGTAGAATGTTAGTTGTAGGTTTTACATCAATGGCTTTTATTGTTTTGAGAAATGACCCTTCTATACCAATCTTACTGAGGGTCTTAATCATAAAAGGATATTGTATTTTATCAAATGCTTTCTCTGCTAAATTGAAATAATCATATGGCTTTTATCTTTCTTTCTGTTAATGTGGTGTATTACATTTATGGTCTTGCGTATGTTGAACCACCCTTGCATCCCTGGTATAAAGCCTACCTGGTCGTGATGAATAATCTTTGTTATATGTTGTTGGATATGATTTGCGAGTATCTTGTTGAGAATTTTTGCATCTATATTCATCAATGATATTGGTCTGTAGTTTTCCTTTTTTTTTGTCATGTCCTTATCTGTTTTGGGGATGAGGATGATGGAGGCTTCATAAAATGAATTTGGAAGGTTTCCTTCCTTTTGAATCTTTAGAAATAATTTTAGTAGTATAGGATTAACTCTTTCTTAAAAGTTTTGTAGAATTCAGAAGTGAAGCCATCTGGACCTGGGCTTTTCTTTGTTGGGAGATTATTTATTATTGATTCAATCTCCTGGATTGTTATGGGTCTATTCAGATTCTCTATGTCCTCCTGATTCAATCTTGGTAGATTATATGCATCCAGGAATTTGTCCATCTCCTCCAAGTTATCTTGTTTGTTGGTATATAGTCTCTCATTGTATCCTCTAATAATATTTTGTATTTCTACTAGGTCTGTTGTAATATTGCCTGTTTCATCACATATTTGATCAATCTCATTTCTTTCTTTCTTCCTTTTTTTAAATTTTTTTGAGAGGTTTTCGCTATAGGGCATGTGCGCTCACCAGAAAGACAGAGAGAGATAAAGAGATAGGAAGCGAGAAATCACCCCCCCCCCCCAGGGGGGATGGCCACGCCACAATCCCTTCTCCTCCATTCTCCTCTTGGGATCTTGGGCATGCACACACACGTGCCCAGCTTGAGTTTAAGCTGCTGGGTCCAGGACTTGAATTGCGGTCGACTACATGGGAGTCCAGTGACATAGACATTACGCTAACTGCTGGTCCCTTTCTTTCTTCTTCTTGATCAGTCTAGCCAATGGTGTGTCAATCTTGTTAATCTTTTAAAAGAACCAGCTTTTGCTTTTATTTATTTTCTGTATGGTTTATTTTCTATTTCATTTATTTCTGCTCAAACCTTTATTATTTCTTTTCGCCTGGCATTTTCGGGGCTTGTTTGTTGTTGTTTTTCCAATTCCCTGAGGCATGATGATAGGTTATCTATTTGCCATCTTTCCATCCTTTTCTTATGTGCACTAATTGCTATGAATTTCCCTCTTATGACTGCTTTTGCTGTGTCCCATTGATTATGGAAACTTGTGTACTCATTATCATTTGTTTCTATAAATTTTTTGATTTCAGACTTAATTTCTTCAGTAGTGAAGAAGTCATTCAGAACTAGGTTGTTTAGTTTCCATGTGTTTGTTTATTTTCGAGGTTGTTTCTTGAAATTAATCTTGAGTTTAATTCCACCATGGTCAGAGAAGATGCTGGATACAGTTTTTATGCCTTTAAATCTGTAAAGGCTTAATTTGTGTCCTAACATATGATCAATCTTTGAAAAGGTCCCATGCTGGGGTGAGAAAAATGTATATGTTTTGGACGTAGGGTGGAAAGTTCTATAGATATCTGTCAAGCCCATTTGATTTATAGTATCATTTAGGTCCTGTATCTCTCTATTTTCTGCCTAGAAGATCTGTCTAAAGTAGACAATGGGGTGTTGAGGTCTCCAACAATTATAGTTTTTCTCCCTATTTCTCCTTTTAGTTCCAGCAGTCTTTCCTTCACATATTTAGGTACACCTGAATTGGCTGCATAGATACTTATAAACGTTATGTCTTCTTGCTGGATTACCCCATTTACTATTATATAATGCCCTTATTTGTCTCTTCTTACAGTCTTTGTCTTGAAATCTATTTTGTCTGAGATCAATATTGCTACTCCAGCCCTTTTTAAATTTCCATTTGCATGGAATATCTCTTTCCAGCCCTTCACTTTTAGTCTATGTATGTCTTTATCCATAAGGTGAGTTTCTTGTAGGCAACAGATAGAGGGTTTCTGGTTTTTTTTTTTTTTTTTTTTTATTCATTTGGCCAGTCTATGTCTCTCAATTGGAGAATTTAATCCATTGACATTCAATGTAATTATTGATATTTCCGTATCTGATCCTATGGTTAAGTGAGTCATTTTCTTGGTTGCTTTTTGTTCTCGTATAACTCTCTATCTGACTTTTTAGTTTTCCTGGAATAGTACTCCCTTCAGAACCTCTTGAAGAACTAGTCTGGAGTTAATAAATTCCTTCAAATTTTGTTTATCTGAGAATGTTTTTATCTTTTTTTCCCATATGAAAGATAATCTTGCCGGGTATAGTATTCTTGGTTGAAATTGTTTTTCATTCAACACTTTAACTATATTTTCCCATTCTTTCCTTGCCTGCATTGTTTCCATCGAGAGATCCGATGTTAGCCTGATGGGGTGACCTTTGTAAGTAACTTGACGTTTCCCTCTTGCCAACTTTAGTATATTGTTTTTATCTGTTGTTTTTGCCAGTCTGGCTATGATGTGCCTTGGAGAGGATCTTCTTGGGTTGATTCTACTCGGGGTCCTATGTATTTCTTGGGTCTGGATATTTGAATGCCTTTCTAGGTTTGGAAAGTTTTCTTCCAAGATTTCATGGAATAAATTATCTAGGCCTTTATTATTTTCTTTCTCTTCTGGGGTACCAATTATCCATATGTTGGGGCACTTGATGGTATCCAGTATTCCTCGTATATTATCCTCATTTTTCATGGTTGTTTTCTCAATCTTCTTGATACTTTTTTCTAGGTCAGATGTTTTGTCTTCTACATTAGAGATTCGATCTTCTGCCTGATCTAACCTACTTTTATTACTTTCAAGGGAGGTTTGATTTCCTGTATCACGTTCTTCAACTCTAGAAGTTCCATCTGGTTCTTGTTTAAGGTATCTATTTCTTCTTTCAAATCATGAAAGGACTTCCTCAGCTCCTGGAGCTCCTTGTCTCTTTTCTCTTCCATCTCAGTTAGTTTGGTCACTACAAATATTCTGAATTCCTTACCAGACATGTCCACAACATCCATTGTATTGACTGTGGGTGATGTAGGCTTGATGATTTCCCTTGGGTGAGAGGCTTTTTGTTGGTTCCTCATACTTCTTAAGAATCTGCGATTGTTCCTAGTCATCAGGTGATCTATATATTGCTTCCTAACTTATTTAAGGTATCTCTGAGTGTTAAAAGTTGTACAGTATTAGAAAATTGATGATTTCTCTTATGGTTGGCCTACCTGTTGCTCAACAGTACCATGTACTGTTGTCTCTGGTCCTGGGTGACCCAAAGTCCTCCCTGGTTCTAAGATGTAGTGAGCCTACAACTGACCTAATAAGCAACACCTCAAGAGCAAGGAAAATAAAAATAAAACAAAATTGCACAGCGCACAACGCGTGCTATTCAAAACTCTAAAATTCAGAGAGTCCAAAGGCAAGTGGGGAAGGGCCAGAGGATGTGCAACAGGTCCTGGGCAGAATGGCCTGCAGCTGCAGGCTGCCTAGTGTCTGGAACTGCTGGCCGGCTTGATCTGGTTTTCAGGTGGGGTGTTTGGGGGCGTGTGAGTTCGTCTTAAAGTCCCACGAGAGCAACCTGAAGTCCAAAGAGGAGCAGGGGTGGGGATATGCGAAGGACCTGGGTGGGAGGGCCTGCAGCCGCAGGCCGCCTTGTATCTGGACTGTCTTAAAAATATATATACATATATAGCTTTGTTCAAGGCTGGTCTTGTAGTGCAGTGGTTAAGCGATATGTAGGGAGCCAGATCCCACATGGCTGATGGTGGTTCAAATCTAAGCTCTTGAGACCTGCAAAAGATGCCAGGCATATGGATGTGTACATGTGTGTGTGCCCCAAATCCTGACAGGATGGAGGAATGGAGTAGAAGGAATTATGGGGTAGCCTTGTTCCACTGGGGGCTCCTTTCTTTCTCTTTGGTGAGTACACATGCTCTCTTGTAATTAAAAAAAATATATACAACTTTAACTTACTTCAACCCGCAAGGTAGTACTAGTGCGATTTTCATTTTGTGATTGAGGAACCAAGGCTTGGCAAGGTGCAGGAACTTGTCCAGGTATCACAGAGTGCAAGTAATGGAGCTGGACCTACACCTGTCTGACTCCAATCTCACATCCTTCTCCTGCTGTGTTGGATCCTTGGGACTCAGAGATGGAGAAGTACACAGTCACTTTGGGCATTGTCAGGCTAGTGGTTTCCATTTACTGAGCTAATGATGTGCTGGGATTACCTCTGGGGCAGTGGGCTACCAAGAGAGGTGACCAGGGGCAGCTTCACGAATGTTGGGTGGGGAGGATGCTTCTCTATTAATCTGTGTGTATAGAAAAAGGACAGCATCTCCTCAGAATCTCCCTCTTACCTTTCTCTAGTCATTACCTCTCAAGGGCAAACAATACCCTGATTCCCACAGCATGGATCTATCTTGGTTATTTTTGAACTTCAGATATGTGCATCAGATAGTGTGCATTCAGAATGATGTTGTGAGATTTATCTGTGTCATTGCATATAGCAAATTCACTTTTAAAAAGTTTATTTATTGGGACCAGCAGATGGTGTAATGGTTGGTTACACTGCTGGACTCCCACGTAGCTGACTGCGGTTTGAGTCCTAGACCCAGAAGCTTGAAACTCACTCTGGGTGGAAGTGCGTGCATGCCTAAAATCCCAAGAGGAGAATGGAGGAGAAGGGATTGCAGCATGGCCATTGCCCATGGAGGGGGTGATTTCTCACTTTCTGTCTCTCTGTCTCTCCGGTGAGTGCACACACCCTAGCAAAAACATGAAAAGTGTACTTACTTATTTCCTACAAGAGAGGGAGCAAAAGGAGCACTTCTACAAGGTCTTCAGGCCACTGTTCTGCCACTCTGTAGCTACTCAGGATCATGGGCACACCTGTGGGTATGTTAAAGGAGACCAGAGACACAAACATGGAACCCTCCCACATAGGCCAGCATTGCATACAAGTGTCCTTACTGCCTGAACCCCCAGGCTGAGTCATTTTACTACTGGTTAACGTCCCAGTGTATGGATGTATTTGTCCACTCTATGGATGACAAACATTTAAATCATTCTTTGTTTTGACTGCTACAAGAAGCTTTGCTATGAATATTCATGTACACATGAAGCATTTATGTAGGGTGTGTTCCTAGCAGTGACATTGCTGGGTTACAGATTTTGCGTATGTTTAGCTTTAGCAGATACTGCTGGCTTTGTAAAGTGGCTGTTCCAATTCCTACTCCCACTGGCAGCATGCAAGAATTCCATCTGCTTTTCATTCTGTCAACACTTGGGATTGTCTATCTTTCTCCTTTTGGTCATTCTTATGTTTAGTAGTATTGCACTGTGGTTTAGCTTCTATTTCCTTGATGACTAATGAGTTTAGCAAATTTTTATCTTCACTACCGTTTGAATATCTTCTTCTGTGATGTAATCATTGAAGATTTTTGTTAATTTTTCTGTTGTGTGTCTTTTTAATAATGTGCAGTTCTTTAAATATTCTGGATATGAATAACTGAGAGACAAATATAGTGTAGATATATTCTCTTGCTCTGTGGTTTACCTTTTATCTTATTATCAAAATTCTTAGTGTAGTCCAATTTATTTTTCCCCTTATAGTTTTAGTAATTTTGTGTCATGCTTATAAAATCTCTGCCTAGCCCCAAATCATGAAGGTACTCTATAGTATTTCCTAGAACTGTTGTTGTTTTATCTTTCACACTTAGATCTACAATTCATTTGGAATTGCCTTTTTTTAGGGAGAGATTTTGCCATAAGGCGTGTGCACTTGCTGGAGCTACAGAGAGAGACAGAGAGACAGAAAGCATTAAATCACTCTCCAAGAGGGATGGCCATGCCCCAATCCCTTATCCTCCATTCTCGTCTCAAGATTTTGAGCACACATGCACATGTGCCTGGTATGAGTTTGAAGCTGCTGAGTCTGGGACTTGAACCACAGTTGATTACGTGAGAGTCCAGTGATGTAACCATTATGCCATCTGCTCGTTCCTGGAATTGCCTTTTTTAATGGTGCGAGGTAGGGGTCAATATTCCTTTTGCAATGAAGTGCCACCTTTGACATAAATCAGACTATGCATGTGGAGGTTTTTTTTCTCTTTTATTCTGAGAATTTTTGGTATAGGGTGCGTGCACTCGCTGGAGAGACAGAAAGCAAGAAATAATCCCTCTAGGGGGATAGACATGCTGAAATCTCTTTTCCATTCTCCTCTTGGGATTTTGGGCATGCATGCACACATTCCTAGCATGAGTTTCAAGCCTTTAGGTCTGGGACTCGAACTGTGGTCGGCCATGTGGGAGTCCAGCGACATAACCATTATGCCATCTGCTAGTTCCACTTGTGGAGGTTTCTATTCTGCCCATTGGTCTATTTGTCTATCCTTGCACCAATACAGTCCTGACTCAAATACTCAATCTTTACTAAAAAGATCCTGATGTCTGGTAGCAGGAACCTTCCACCTTTGCTCTTCTTTTTCAGAACTATTTTGCTTAGTTTTGGCTGATTGCATTTTCATATACGTACTAGAATCAGCTTATCAATTTCCACAAAACATTTGCTAGGATTTTGACTAGAGCTTTATTGAATCTATGGATCCATTTGGAGAAAATGGACATGTTTATAATATTAGGTCTTCCAATAATATATCCAACTGAAGAGTATTTGCTTTTGCTAAATCTCATGGGGCATCATTAGCTGAGAACCAAATGTTATGTTACTTTTTTAGCTTAGGGGTTCCCAGACCAACTTGAATTGTATAAATTTGAGCCCCAAATCTATGTGAAGGCAAGTTTGTGATTATGAATTCCCAGGGAAATATTTTATTTATTTATTTATTTATTTATTTATTTATTTATTTATTTATTTATTTTTCACCCTAAGTCTAGGCTACTTTTTATGTATTTATTTATTTATTTTTATCATCAAACTGGGTTGGTGAGAATTTTTTTCCAGCTTGTATTTCTTTTATTGCATTTCCACGTAATCGTTGATTCCCAATCCCTCCACCCCTAGGCTTTTTTCTTTTTTTTAATGTTTATTTATTTCCTCCATGGAAGAGAGACAGAGAAAGAGACAGATAAACAGACTGCCCAAGAGGGTCTCTGTACTATGATCCACCTCTAGCCTCAGCCAGCCTGGATCATGGGTGCATATGTGTATCTGGCATTCACAGGGAGACCCCCAGCATGCAAACCTGAGCCCTTTCCACGTGGAGCCAGTCATGTCACTGCTGTGCCACAGCCTGGCCTGCCCCTGGGGTCTGAGAGCTCATGCCATGCCTTTCCCCCTCCTCCTGAGCCAGGCTTTCACAGCAGCAGTTGTTCATGCTCTTTTTGGTCTCTGGGGAGTTTTACTTCCTGCCTTTGGGGTTCTGTCAAGATTTGAAAGGGTGCTTTTCGTGTTTACCCAGCATCTCTTGGTATTTATGCTAGGACGTAGAGTTCTCTGACAAACATTCTGATCAAAACTTTCAGAAGATAGCTATTGATCTCAAGTAGTCATATAGAGAGGGGCCCTGTAGGGGGTATTCTCTCCCTTATTTTTTGCTTGCCAGACTTTGTCCTTAGTTTTAAACCTGGAGGGGCTGGCTTTTTAAAGTTTTCTTTAACAAATGCTCCCAGAACTGACCCAGTCTGAAGCCACCAAGCATGGAATAGTTTCCAAGGTGGAAGGGACCACGTTGTGAGAGTTTCTATCACAGGACATTCACCTGCAACTGAGTGATTGCTTCCAATCCTCTCCCTTTCTCAAAGCCCACAGTCAGAAATGGCTTTATGTAGAGATGAGATTAGTAGATATTGATGTAACATTATGAGTTAAGTTAACCATAGGTATAAGGAATCCGTACTGTGGATCAGTCACTGTGCTAGTGGTGTACAAGACATGCAGGAGGTACAGTATAAATCATTGTGACACTTGTTAAAAATGGCAAGGAATGGGACCAGCAGTTAGCGTAATGGCTATGTTGCTGGACTCCCATGTTGTCGACCACAGTTTGAGTCCTGGACCTGGTGGCTTAAACTCACTCTGGGCACGTGTACATGCTTGCCTAAGATCCTGAGAGGAGAATGGAGGAGAAGGGATTGTGGCGTGGCCATACCCCCCTGGGAGGATGATTTCTCACTTTCTATCTTTCTGGTGAGCGCATGAGCCCTATAGCAAAAACTTCTTAAAAAAAAAAAAAAAACGACAAGGAAGGCCAGCCACAGTGGTGTAGTGGTGAGTGCTCTGTGATGCTGAGGCCATATGGGAAGGTTTGAGGCTCACGTTCTGAGGTCTCCTTGTATTCACTGGGTGCAGGTGTACCTGTGTGCCCACAATCCTGGCTGGCCGAGGCTGGGGTCAATCATGATGTGAGGACCCTGCTGGGGATGCCTGTCTCTATCTCTCATGGAATAAAGAAATGAACTTAAAAAATTACTAAGAGGTGGGTCAGCCAGGTGTGTAGTGGTTAAGGTGTCTAAATCCTTCATGACTGACTGTGCAATTTGAGTTCCAGACCCAGTGGCCTGAAAAACACACCAGGCACATGTGCATGCATATCCAAAATCCTGGGAGGAGAATGGAGGAGAAGGGATTGTGGTGTGGCCGTCTCCCTGAGGAGCAATTTCTTACTTTCCCTCTTTGTCTCTCCTTCTCTCTGGCAAGCGCAGGTTCCCTATAGTGAACAACAACAAAAAAACAAAACAAAACCAATTAAACCAGACCAGTTATTAAGAGGAACCTGAGTAGATGTTAAGGTGTAGGATTTTAATAAATTGATGTAGTAGGTTTCTTTGCTAATTCTCGATTTGGTGGGCCAGGGCCTACTTAAAAATAAAGCTGAGGGAACCAGC
Organism: Tupaia tana; assembly: GCA_026018925.1. Lineage (NCBI taxonomy): Eukaryota > Metazoa > Chordata > Mammalia > Scandentia > Tupaiidae > Tupaia > Tupaia tana. Next base: position 123,502,749 of record JAKSZU010000001.1, read on the forward strand.
AGTTAGCGTAATGGCTATGTCGCTGGACTCCCACGTAGTCGACTGCGGTTCGCATCCCGGACCCGGTGGCTTAAAACTCACACCGGGCGCGTGTGCGTGCGTGCCCAAGATCCCGAGAGGAGAATGGAGGAGAAGGGATTGCGGCGTGACCATCCCCGCTGGGGGGTGATTTCTCACTTTCTGTCTCTCTGTCTCTTCTGTCTGGCGAGCGCACGCGCCCTATAGCAAAAACATCTAAAAAAAAAAAAAAAAAAAAAAAGCTGAGAGGGTCTGACTGAAATTTGGCCAAGGAGAAGGTCATTGTTGGGGTCCCTGACCTCGTGGTGGTGTGAGCTGATGGGATGCACAAGGTGGCCTTGGCACCACCTAAAATCCTGGCTTCAGCTTCATCAATTACACCCTGACAGCAGGTCCTAGGCTTATTACTGTGAAGGCATTTTGATTATTTTCCATAGTCTCTTCTTAGGAATATCAGCTCTACTGAAAAGTCCTGTACTTCTTTATAATTTCTTGTAATGAGGGTAGAGGGTTGATTAAAGAAAAAAACCAACAACATAAACTGCCACCTCTGTGGATTGTTCATTGCCTGTCTGCTTCTCACTGACAATCTTTCAAAGGTGTCCTGCCATCTTGCCTTTCACTCAGGGGCAAGTCTAACCTGTTCTTGACTCCGAAAGCCTTTAACATCAGCCTTGCTTAGTCTTCCAGACTCCCAGAGGGAGCTTTCAACATTCATCACTTGCAGTTGCTGACTTGTCCCCAAACATTCCTGCTGCCCAGAAAAACATCTGCACTTTTCTCCCCACGGCTATTAACATCTGTCCCAGATCCTCCTGCTGCAGGAAGCACAATCCACTCCCTGTGGCAGGGGAGGGAGGCATCATTTACAGCCAGTTGTCCCTCTGTGCTGGTTCAGAGGACCCTACATTTCACACTTCCCTCTGACACTTCCTCGGCAAAGACGCTGGGTTCCATGAGTTATCTAGGGTAAGAACACATACACTGTTAGCCTTGACCATGCAGGTAGAGAGAGTCACTTATACTGGCCTAGAGGATAGCCACCCTAAGGGAGTTGGAGCTCAGGATGCAGTAAAGGTTGGGAGAGGCCTGGTATGTGCACTTGCACACACACGCACACACCCAGACACAGGTGAGACATTGCCAGTCCAGGTAGCCCTTTGTTTTCCTGGGACATCAAGGAGGTGCAGTAGAGATGTGAGTGAACCATTCATTCATTCATTCGGCAAACGTGCATCACCTGTTCTGCCCCCAGCACTGTGTGGGGTGCTGCAGAAGAGGAGGAGAAAGACAAGGTCACTGCCCTTAGGGGATCATGGTCAGTACAAGAGCAGGATGGATGTGCAGACGTGGGGAGTCATGTTGGGCTGACAGAGACCTTGCAGGGGTGGAGCCCGAGGGGCAGGGCCAGGGCCAGGAGCGACTCGGTCTCTAAAGGAGCTTCTAAGCTCTGTACTGTTTGCCAGGCAGCAGATGGCAGTGAGAAGGGCGTCCCAGTGGAGGGAACAGCGTGAGCAAAATGCAGAGGTGCAGTTCACTTGGGAACTGTAAACAGCTCTTTGTAGGCAAGGAGACCCCTGGGTGTGAAGGGTCAAGAGAGAGACAAAGCTAGAGAGGCACAGGGCCTTACCTGGGTCGGCCACGGTATTCAGACTTGATCTCCAGAAACGGGGACCTGGAATCCAGCAGCTCCTGAAGCTTGGTGCAGTTTTCTGTTTCCAGGGCATGAGCTTGCTCATCTCTCTCTTTTTCCCCCTTTTTTCTAGAGGTTTTTGCTATAGGGCATGTGCGCTCACCAGAAAGACAGAGAGACAGAAAGTGATCAATCACACCCCCGGGGGGGGGGGGGATGGCCACTCCACAATCCCTTTTCCTCCATTCTCCTCTCAGGATCTTGGGCACGCATGCACAAGCGCCTGGTGTGAATTTAAGCCACTGTGTCTGGGACTCAAACTGCAGTCAACTACATGAGAGTCCAGCGACATAGCCATTACGCCAACTGCTGGTCCCAAGCTTGCTCATCTCAAGCGCTCTTATCCCTGCCCTGCTGCCAGCACAGTGCCCTGACCTCTTCACTAGAGCCACACATATGGGAGATCTGCAAAAACTTCATGGAAAATGTGTATTATGAAAAAAAGTGCATGGATTTTAAAATTGTTTTTGCACCAAAATAAATTTGTACTTTAATTCTCCCCGCCCCCCCTCCCCCCCCCCCCCGCCACACACACACCCACCCACCACCTTTTAGAAGTTCCCTTGTATTTCCAAGACACTGGTGAGGAGCTGTATCTGATAGGGGATGCGATGGGCTCTTAGTCACCCCACAAAGACCTCACAGGTTGCTGAAAAGAAAAAAAAATACTGTTTCTCCTCCAATGCGATTTCTGCTCAGCACTGTTCTCATCTGTACTCAGGGAGCAGAAAGTGGCTGCGGATGGTGGAACTGGACCTCTGCCCTTGGTCTAGCCCCCATGAGAATTTTCCACAGGTCCTCCAAACCACTGGCTTTCTGACATAGGGGCTGTTTGCACTTCCTCTGTAATGGCTGCTGTGGGCAGAGAGGGAACCTGCCCTCGATGAGTATAACACAGGCAAGGTCCCCAGACCACACAGCATGCACCAAGGGCAGCTGTCCCAGAACCTCACTGGGCTGTGAGCTGCTTAGAAAGCCCTGGGTGTGATGATCGCAGATCTGCTTTCCCACCCTCTCTGCTGAAATTTCTATCAGTGTCATAGCAGCGGTTCTCAAGCTGGTGCGATTTTTACTCCCTGAGACATTTGGTAATGTCTGGAGACATTTGTGAGTTATAACCTGGGGGCTGGTGCTCCTGGCATCTAGGGGGTAGAGGCCAGGGATGCTGTTAAACAGCCTACAATCCACAGGACAGCCCCTCACCCTAGCAAATAATTATGGCATCCCAAATGTCAGCAGTGCTGAGGTTGAGAAGCCCTGCTCTGGACACCCTGGATATTCCTCCCTGGAGGGGCATGTAAAGTTCTGCTTTCACTGGCCTGAATTTCTCTCAGCACTTGCTGTCTCCTTTACCTTAGGATGGCCTCGCAGTCACAGCTCACCTGGAAAGCTCCTCTGCGTCCTTCAAACCCCATCTCAGGTATCACCTTCTCTAGGAAGTCATCCTTGGCCTCCCAGCATCCTGACCAAGAGAGTCCATTTCCCTTTTCTTTTTTTTTTTTTAATTTTTTATTATCATCATGTTCTTCTATTATATTACATTGAATTACATATAACTTTACAGTGTATTACATTGCTTTTTCAAAAGGGAATGCCATGCATGTCAGTCAGTACAGAGACATTAATCTCCCCACTTTAACATTCAATATCTTTTCTATGTTTTCCCCAATCATTATTATTATTATTCTAATTATTTTTTAAAACAGTCAATTGCTATTTTTCATTTTGCTTGTACAAATGCTTTGCCCATCATGAAATACTTCTCAGACAAATCCAGTTGAGAATACTATACATGTCAACATCAACAGTTAATAAGCCATATCTCTTTCTCACTAATGTCCTGCCTCTCTATTGTTCACTTGTTATCTTTCTCTATTCTCTTCTCTTCACTTCCCCCATTCCACACTGTCCTATTCTCGTTAAGTACCTTCACTGCTTTTATGTCCTCCAATTTTTTGCTCTCTATTATAGAGTGCTGATAGTCGGTATATATTGAGTGGATACATACAATATCTTTCTTTCATAGCCTGGCTTACTTCACTCAGCAATATATCCTCTGTATCTGACCACTTTCTATCAAATTCCAGGGTCTTGTTATTTTTTATGGCTGAGTAGTATTCCATAGAGTATATATACCACACTTTTCCAATCCATTCATCAGTTTGTGGACATTTAGGTTGGTTCCATGTCTTGGCAATTGTGAATAATGCTGCAATAAACACTGATGTGCAAGCGCTTTTCTGACTGAGCGTTCTCCTGTCTTTTGGGTAAATACCCAGAAGTGGGATTGCTGGATCAAATGGTAGTTCTATTTGTAGATCTTTGAGGAACCTCCATATTGTTCTCCACAGTGGTTGAACTAGTTTACATTCCCACCAACAGTGTAGGAGGGTTCCCTTTTCACCACATCCCCGCCAACACTTATCACTTTTTTTTTTTTTTTTTGAGAGGTTTTTCGCTATAGGGCGCGTGCGCTCGCCAGACAGAGAGAGAGAGAGACATAGAGACAGAAAGCGAGAAATCACCCCCCAGGGGGAATGGTCATGCCGCAATCCCTTCTCCTCCATTCTCCTCTCGGGATCTTGGGCACGCACGCACACACGCCCGGCGTGAGTTTTAAGCCACCGGGTCCGGGACTTGAACCGTGGTCGACTACATGGGAGTCCAGCGACATAGCCATTACGCTAACTGCTGGTTCCCAACACTTATCACTTTTTATATTCTTAATCTTTGCCATTCTGACAGGGGTTAGGTAGTATCTCATTGTAGTTTTTATCTGCATCTCCCTTATGATGAGGGATGTTGAGCATTTTCTCATATGCTTTTTGGCTGTTCGAATGTCTTCCTTAGAGAGACTTTTGTTCAGCTCATTTTCCCATCTTTTAATTGGGTTCATCATTTTTTTTCGCATAAGGCACTTGAGTTCCCTATGTATTCTGGTTATCAGTCCCTTGTCTGAGGCATATTTAACAAAAATATTTTCCCATTCTGAGGGTTGTCGGTTCACACTTGTTACTGTGTCCTTTGCTGTGCAGAAACTTCTTAGTCTAATATAGTCCCACTTGTCTATTTTAGGGATTATTGCCTGTGCTTTGGGAGTCTTATTTAAGAAGTCCTTGCCTACTCCAATGTCCCCCAGAGTTTCCCCAGCATTTTCCACCAGTAGTTTTATTGTTTGAGGTCTTAGGTTCAGATCTCTGATCCATTTTGAGTTGACTGTTGTTAATGGTGAAAGATGGGGGTTCAGTTTCATCTTTCTGCAGGTGGATACCCAGTTTTTCCAGCACCATTTACTAAAGATGTTTTCCTTTTCCCAATGGATTGACTGATATCCTTTGTCAAAGATCAGTTGGCTGTAAGCTTTGGGGGTTATTTCTGGGGTCTCTATTCTCTTCCATTGGTCCACTTGTCTGTTTTTATGCCAATACCATGCTGTTTTCATGGCCACAGCTTTATAGTATATCTTGGGATCAGGGAGTGATATGCCTCCTACTCCATTCTTCTTGCGCAGGATTGCTTTTGCAATACGAGGTCTTTTATGGTTCCAGACAAATTCTATGATTGCCTTTTCTAGATCTCTGAAGAATATCTCTGGTATTTTGATTGGAATTGCATTAAACATGTAGATTAATTTGGGTAGAATTGCCATTTTGATTATGTTAATTCTTCCAATCCAGGAGCCTGGGATGTCCTTCCACATTTTTATGTCACTTTCAATGTCTCTTTTAAGATTTTCGTAGTTTTCTTTATAAAGGTCTTTGACTTTCTTAGTTAGGTTTATCCCTAGGTATCTTATATACCTTGTGGCTACAGTGAAAGGGATTCCTTTCTTCAGCTCTGCTTCATTCAACTTGTTGTTCATAAATGGAAATGCTATAGATTTTTGGATATTGATTTTGTATCCTGCCACCTTACTGTATTCACTTATTACTTCAAGCAGTTTTTTCATGGATACCTTTGGGTCTTCTAAGTACACCATCATGTCATCTGCAAATAAAGATATTTTCAATTCTTCTTTGCCTATTCGAATGCCTTTAATATTATTCTCTTCTCTGATTGCAATAGCTAAGACTTCCAATACTATATTAAAGAGCAGTGGAGAAAGTGGGCAGCCTTGCCTAGTACCTGTTTTCAGAGGAAAAGCTTTCAGCTTTTCCCCATTCAGTATAATGTTAGCTGTAGGTTTTTCATAGATTGCTTTTATTGTGTTCAGAAATGACCCTTCTATACCAATCTTACTGAGAGTCTTAATCATAAAAGGATGTTGTATTTTATCAAATGCTTTCTCCGAATCAATTGAGATGATCATATGGTTTTTATCTTTCTTTCTGTTAATGTGGTGTATTACATTTATGGTCTTGCGTATATTAAACCACCCTTGCATCCCTGGTATAAAGCCTACCTGATCGTGATGAATGATCTTTGTTATATGTTGTTGGATACGATTTGCGAGTATCTTGTTGAGAATTTTCGCGTCTATATTCATCAATGATATTGGTCTGTAGTTTTCCTTTTTTGTCATATCTTTATCTGTTTTGGGGATGAGGATGATGGAGGCTTCATAAAATGAATTTGGAAGGTTTCCTTCCTTTTGAATCTTTAGAAATAATTTTAGTAGGATAGGGGTTAACTCTTCCTTAAAAGTTTTGTAGAATTCACAAGTGAAGCCATCTGGGCCTGGGCTTTTCTTTGTTGGGAGGTTATTTATTACTGATTCAATCTCCTGGCTTGTTATGGGTCTATTCAGGTTCTCTATGTCTTCCTGATCCAACCTTGGTAGATTATGTGCATCCAGGAATTTATCCATCTCCTCCAGGTTATCTTGTTTGTTGGCGTAAAGTCGCTCATAGTATCCTCTAATGATATTTTGTATTTCTGCTATGTCTGTGGTAATATTGCCTGTTTCATCACATATTTGATTAATCTGGTTTCTTTCTTTCTTCTTCTTAATCAGTCTAGCCAATGGTGTATCGATCTTGTTAATCTTTTCAAAGAACCAGCTTTTGCTTTCATTTATTTTCTGTATGGTTCGTTTATTTTCTATTTCATTTATTTCTGCTCGAACCTTTATTATTTCTTTTTGCCTGGCATTTTGGGGGTTTGTTTGTTGTTGTTTTTCCAATTCTCTGAGGCATGATGATAAGTTATCTACTTGCCATCTTTCTATCCTTTTCTTATGCGCACTAATTGCTATGAATTTCCCTCTTAAGACTGCTTTTGCTGTGTCCCATAGATTCTGGACACTTGTGCACTCATTATCATTAGTTTCCATAAATTTTTTTATTTCAGCCTTAATTTCTTCAGTAGTGAAGAAGTCATTCAGAAGTAGGTTGTTCAGTCTCCATGTGTTCGTGTATCTTCGGGGTTGTGTCTTGAAGTTAATCTTGAGTTTAATTCCATCATGGTCAGAGAAGATGCTAGGTACAGTTTCTATGCCTTTGAATCTATAAAGGCTTGATTTGTGTCCTAATATATGATCTATCTTTGAAAAGGTTCCATGTCGGGGTGAGAAAAATGTATATGTTGTGGATGTGGGGTGGAAAGTTCTATAGATATCTGTCAAGCCCATTCCATTTATAGTATCATTTAAGTCCTGTATCTCTCTATTTATTTTCTGTCTAGAAGATCTGTCTATAGGAGATAATGGGGTGTTGAGATCTCCAACAATTATAGTATTTCTCTCTATCTCTCCTTTTAGCTCCAGCAGTCTTTCCTTCACATATTTAGGTGCACCTGAGTTGGGTGCGTAGATATTTATAAGGGTTATGTCTTCTTGCTGGATTACCCCATTTACTATTATATAATGCCCTTTTTGTCTCTTCTTACAGTCTTTGTCTTGAAATCTATTTTGTCTGAGATCAATATCGCTACTCCAGCCTTTTTTTGATTTCCATTTGCATGGAGTATCTTTTTCCATCCCTTGACTGTTAGTCTATGTATGTCTTTATCCATAAGGTGAGTTTCTTGTAGGCAACAGATAGAGGGTTTCTGTTTTCTTATCCATTCAGCCAGTCTATGTCTCTTTACTGGAGAATTTAATCCATTGACATTCAATGTAATTATTGATATTTCCGTACCTGATCCTATCATTAAATGAGCCATTTTCTTGGTTGCTTTTTGTTCTCGTATAACTGTCTCTGATTTTCTAGCTTTCCTGGTATAATACTCCCTTCAGAACCTCTTGAAGAGCTGGTCTGGAGTTGGTAAATTCCTTCAAATTTTGTTTATTTGAGAATGTTTTTATCTTTTTTTCCCATATGAAAGATAATTTTGCCGGGTATAGTATTCTTGGTTGAAATTGTTTTTCACTCAACACTTTTACTATGCTTCCCCATTCTTTCCTTTCCTGCATTGTTTCCGCCAAGAGATCCGATGTTAGCCTGATGGGGTGACCTTTGTAAGTAACCTGGCGTTTCCCTCTTGCCAACTTTAGTATCTTGTCTTTATCTGTTGTTTTTGCCAGTCTGGCTATAATGTGCCTTGGAGAAGATCTTCTTGGGTTGATTCTGCCCGGGGTCCTATGTATTTCCTGGGTCTGGATACTTGAATGCCTTTCTAGATTTGGAAAGTTTTCTTCCAGGATCTCATGGAATAAATTATCTAGGCCCTTATTATTTTCTTCCTCTTCTGGAATACCAATTATCCGGATGTTGGGGCGCTTAATAGTATCCAGTATTCCTCGTATATTATCCTCATTTTTCATGGTTGTTTTCTCAATCTTCTTGATACTTTTCTCTAGGTCAGATGTTTTGTCTTCTACATTGGAGATTCGATCTTCTGCCTGGTCTAACCTACTTTTAATACTTTCAAGGGAGGTTTTGATTTCCTGTATCACATTCTTCAATCCTAAAAGTTCCATCTGGTTATTGTTTAAGGTATCCATTTCTTCTTTCAAGTCATTGAAGGACTTCCTCATTTCCTGGAGCTCCTTGTCTCTTTTCTCTTCCATCTCAGTTAGTTTGGTCACTACAAATAATCTGAATTCCTTATCAGACATGTCCACAATGTCCACTGTATTGACTGTGGGTGGTGTAGGCTTGATGATTTCCCTTGGGGGAGAGGCCTTTTCTTGGTTGCTCATATTTCTTGAGCCTCTGCGATTGTTCCTAGTCATCAGGTAATCTATATGTTTCTTCCTAACTGATTGTTAAAAGTTATACAGGCTTAGAAAATTGATGATTTCCCTTATGGTTGGCCTACCTGTTGCTCACAATTACCATTAACTGTTGCCACTACCCTGGATGGCCCAAAGTCCTCACTGTCTCTAAGGAGAGGTGAGCCTTCAATTGACTGAATAAGCAACACTCCAAGAGCAAAGAAAACAGAATGAAAAAAGGAAATCGCGCGGCGCGCGTGCGCGCCGCGCACTATTCAAATCACTACAATTGAAAGAGTCCAAAGGCTAGTGGGAAAGGGTCAGAAGATGAGTGACAAGACCAGGTTGGTCGGGCCTGCAGCCTCAGTCCGCCTGGAGCCCTGAACTGCTGGCCGGCTCGATCCGGGTTGCGGGTGGGGTGGGGTGGGAGTTCGCCTTAAAGTCCCAGACAACCAACCTGGGGTCCAAGGAGGAGAAACGGTGGGGATACGTGGAGATTCAGAAGGGTCGGGCCTGCAGCCTCAGTCCGCCTGGAGCCCGAAACTGCTGGCCGGCTCGATCCGGGTTGCGGGTGGGGTGGGGTGGGAGTTCCTCTTAAAGTCCCAGACAACCAACCTGGGGTCCAAGGAGGAGAAACGGTGGGGATACGTGGAGATTCAGAAGGGTCGGGCCTGCAGCCTCAGTCTGCCTGGAGCCCGGAACTGCTCCATTTCCCTTTTCTCTGTCTTACTTCTCTACCTGTATACATTTTAAATGCTGCTGCTTTTAAGCTGTAAAGTGATTCATTCTTATGACTGTCTCCCTTATTCTCTTAGAAGAGAGGGAATTTCAGTGTCAAGAATCACACAGTGTTAGTTCAGGAGATTCACCATCTTCAATAACCAAACTAACAAAAAAGTACAAAAAATAATGAAATTTTTGTTTAATACAAACCCCAGTCTTTCTGAAGACTCTCCTTCCTTGGTTTCTAGTTCTAGCACAGGGCCCTACACAATAATTACTCAACAAACATTCATTATGTTGAGTTGATAATGAGAAGAATATGGTTTTAAAAAATGGAAATGGTGAACAAATGGAAAAATCCCTGGAGAGCATTGGAGTTTTTCATTACTGTTTTTTTTTGGAGAGGTTTTTGCTATAGGGCACATGCGCTTGCCAGAAAGACAGAGAAAGACAGAGAGACAGCGAGAAATCACCCCTCAGGGGTATGGTCCCACTGCAACCCCTTCTCCTCCATTCCCGTCTCGGGATCTTAGGCACGCATGCACATGTACCCAGTGTGAGTTTAAGCCACCAGGTCTGGGACTCGTACCACGGTTGTCTACATGGGAGTCCAGCGACGTAGCCATTACGCCAACTGCTGGTCCCTCATTACTTTTTCTTAAAAGAGATTTTTGCTATAGGGTGTGTGCTTGCTAGAGAGACAGAGAGATAGAAAGCAAGAAATAATGCCCCCCCCCCAGGGGGGATGACCACCCCAAAATCTGTTCTCTATTCTCCTTTCAGAATCTTGGGCACACACGCACATACAAGGGGGATGTTAGGACTTGAACCATGGTTGACTACAAGAGAGTCCAGTGACATAGCCATTATGCCATCTGCTGGTCCCAGGCTTGGGTCTTTTAAAAAATTATTATTATTATTTCTTAATTTCCAAAGGGCACATGTGCTCACTAGAAGAGAGAGAGAGAGAGAGAGAGAGAGAGAGAGAGAGAGAGAGAGAACTTTCAGTGGGGTGCGTGGGCATGCTACAATCCCTTCTCCTCTGTTTTTCTATCCTATTGGGATTTTTGGCACACATGGATGCATGAACACATGGTTAGTATGGTTTTCAGGCTTCTGGGACTGGGATTCAAACCATGGTCAGTCACATGAGCTCTGACTTTCTAAGCCCAGCATTTAACTACTGTGCTACGGAGCTGGCTTCTGAAGTTTGGGTCTTCTGTTCTGGTTTTATGGCTGTTCTTGGTCAGATGAAGAACTGTAGGTTTGGAAGGGTTGTGTATTTGTGCAGAGTGATGGGGCAGGGAGGAGGTCCTGAAACAATAAATGGTGCCGAGGGGCCCTTAGAAATGGATGACTCATTTTTCTTTCTTTATGCCAAGCAGGTGCAGAGAAAGTGTTTACCCTGAAGAAATGTGCAATCCTAAATATAGGCTTGCTTAATGAGGGATGAATCTTGCTAAGTAAAGAAGGCTATGTTTTAGATTTCATAATCCTGAAGTCTCTGCTCTCCTCCATGAAGGCCCTGTAGGAATTGTAGGGCTTTGGGGGAGAAGGGGAATGATTTTCATTCTGCTTAACTATTTGTAAGCCATAGCTGAGGCAAGCTTTGCTTCAACACCTGTTTCCATGATATGAATTAATTCACATGAGCTTGACATAGGGGAATGTTAGCAGTGAAATGTGCTGGTCAGACCTATTCCTCCTCCAGATGTTAAGGACTGAGGCCACATGAAGGTGAAGGGGGCAAGCTTTCTCTCAATCAAAGGGGAAAGCCTCAGCAATGTAAGAAAACCTTAAGAACAAAAGCTCAAAATCCTGTAGAAGGGTTTTCTTTGGTGCCTGTGGAAGATGGCTTGATGGCTTCAGAATCTACGACTTTCACTAATGTTAAACTGTCCTGTGAAGTGTGAGTGCAGTTGCCATGAGCTGGAAACACATTCCCCATAGCATTAGGAAGAAAGGATGGATAAGGCAGGCTATGCACAGATCAGGTTTTCTTTTTTTTAATTAAATTAAATCTTTTTTTTTAGATTATTTTATTTTAACTTTATTTATTTATATATTTATTTTAATTTGAGCTGGTGGGGGGCGGGGGAGAGTAAGTCGCCAGGTCTGGGACTTGAACCACAGTCAGCCATGTGGGAGTCCAGCGCCCTTAACCACTATGCCACCTGCCGGCCCCCCAAAACTTATTAAATTTTTATTCTGATGTGTCTGGTCTGTGCTGGAAGCAAATGCTTTCAAGGACCTACTTCTCAAAGGAAGAAGCTCAAGCCCCAGAGCCTAAGGGTATGAAAAATGTACTTTACCAGTGCTGCTGGCTGCATGGACCAGTTGGGGATTAACTCTGTGGGTATCTATCAACTTGCTATTGTTTTTATTACTGCTTTAGTTACAGTGACTCCTAGGTTTTGAGTGGTCTTTTTGCCCAGACTCTGATTTTTCTTATAAACCTTATTAAAAAAACCCTTATGGTGTGTGATTCTGCAGCACTGAGGTGTTTCAGGAGTATATTACAACAAAAGTACTGTATTTGCATACTTCCTAATATTGCTCTAACTGCTCCTTACTGCGGCCCAAGAGTCTAACATATATTATCTAATTTATTCTTCACCACAGTGGTTATATGTTAGAGGGGGGATTGGACGTGCATGTTACAAATGAGGGGCCTGAGGGCTGATTAGGGAGCTCTGCACAGGTGGTGCAAGTGGTAAGTGATCAAGGCTCCCGCCACTCAGATTGGGAGGCTGAGGTGCTGAGTTTGGATCACTTAGTTCAAAGGAACTCAGCTCAGGGCAGCACCATACCCTTTAGTGACTTCTCATGAGGTAGCCTTGAGTAAGACCCGTGGTGTGCTGGAGCAAGTTCATAGCAGCTCAAGAGATCCAATTGCTGAATGTACAGAAATTCGCAGGCCAGATGTTAAAAGTTAAATTATGCAAGCTTCAATTACATAAACTACATATGTATATACATATATTTAAAAAGTTTATTTATTCCATGAATTAAAGACAGAGAGATACAGCACCCCCAACAGTGTCCTGAAACTACGATTTACCTGCAGCCTTGGCCAGCCTTGGATCATGGCCACAAGCTTGCCTAGGGTACTCATAGAGGTCTCTGGACATGAACCGGGAAACTTCTCATTTGGATCTTCCTTGCAGAGTATGAGCTGCCATCTGGCCCCCATAAATACTCAAAGCTCATAACTTCCTAATTATTAAACTTAATTTTACCATTATGTATCCTCTAGAAATTATTTATGTCTATGTAACTGTGTAGTGGAAATACTGTGTGTTGTTGCATTGGTAGCTTGGCGTAAATGGGAGTATTTATACCAAGAAAATCAGCAAACATACAACTCAGGGTTTTTCTTCCTCTTGCAGACAGTTTGTGAAACATTACATCATCCACTTTCATAGTCCACAGTGAGAGAGGAAACCCCAAGACCCCAGTCCTGGTCAGGCGACTCTTGACTGAAGCCTTTCCCAGCTGGTGCACCACTTTTAGTAGCCAATGCTTAAAAAAAAAGAGTTTGGTGGAAATTTTTCTGAAGTGGTTACACAAATCCCTGACTTTCTACACAGACTACCAGTGTGAAGTGACCTTTCTGATGACCCAGGGGCATGATTGTGAACCCTCATGATTGCAGTGAATGGTGATTAGCTGGGAAGTTTCTGAGGTTTGGAAACCTCAGGAGGCCTCTGTTCTGCGGTGTCACTGCTGGGCCCCAGGGCCTAGAGTAGCACCTGATGTAGCAGACACTTACTGAATACTTGCTGAAAGAAGGAATCATGGACAGGGCTGACGGTTGATTGATCTCTATACAGGATGGATCCACATTGCTGTGTCATCTTTGATGAGGTCCTGAGCTAACACTATGGCAGCAGTAATGGAAAGGGGGAACACATTTGAGAACAACCCATAGAGTAAGAGAGACAGGACTTAGATGGTAGAGTAGATATGGGAGGTGAACAATTGGAAAATGAGTGTTACTTTCCTAACTTTTTCTTTATTCATGATGGAGCATGTGATTGTGAGATTGAGAGGCAGAGAAGTACCCTCCACAGGGTACTTCTAATCCCCTTCCTCCCTAATAAGTTTCAGGTAAACTGACCTAGGGATTCGAACCTTTGCCATGTGGGATCCAGCTTCTCTTGAGTGGGATCTTGAGCTTGAGTGTATTACTGCTGTTGCATGGAACCGATCCCTAATTTCATATTTAAACAAAAAAACCCTTTTGTTGTGTATATTTGAGGTTGACAACATGACGTTGGGTGCAGAAAGATACAGAGATACACGTGGCTACATACAGGTAGTACAACGGGTAGTATGGTAAAGTTGGTTGACCAATCTATCGTCTCACATTGTTCCTTTTTTATGATAAGAGCAGCTAAAATCTACTTATTTAACAAAAACACTTACTTGTTAATCTATTTTTTTTGTAAGTAAGCAAAAATCCAATTTAAAAAAAATTAATTGATTTTGCATTCATTCACTGAGCATCATCACAACATACAAAATGTGATTTCCCATCCAGAATACACTGCATAGTGGCTTGATCATACATGTTATCGTTGACAAATAATTTTCCATTTCTTGTTCCATGTATATATGTATATATATATTTCCCCCTCTATTTCTTTTTTTTTTCCTTTTTTTTTGGAGAGGTTTTTGCTATAGGGCGCGTGCGCTCGCCAGACAGACAGAGAGAGACAGAGAGATAGAAAGCAGGAAATCACCCCCCAGGGGGGATGGCCACGCCGCAATCCCTTCTCTTCCATTCTCCTCTTGGGATCTTGGGCATGCACGCACACGCGCCCGGCGTGAGTTTAAGCCGCCGGGTCCCGGACTCGAACCGCAGTTGACTACGTGGGAGTCCAGCGACATAGCCATTACGCTAACTGCTGGTCCCTCCCCCTCTATTTCTCACCCCCTGCCATTTCCCACCCTCTTCCTGCACTTTCTCTGGTTCTATAGTTGCTTTCCATTTCTGCCCCCCCCCCATATTTTATTGATTCATAAAATATCTTAATTAATCTATTTTCAATAGCAAGTTCAGTTGATATATACATGTCTGAACACATGTCTGACTTTAGGCATGAAGCTCTGAGTAGAATGAATATACTATAAAGTAACACTTAGCTGATGCTCTATAGTTTACTCTGGTCATTAAACAGGTATTTTTTTAACATTTTTTTTAATTTAAGGAAAAGCAGTTTTAACTTTAGTAAATCAAAATTAATAAGATGCTAAGAGAGCTTTGCTTAAAACTTAAAGCCAGGAAACAGGTTAGGATTCTGTTCAAATAGTGAACAGAATAGGTGAAATTGTTTTTTCCCTTAACACTTTGAATATATTTCCCCATTTTTTTCTTTGCTAGCATTGTTTCTTTACTTTTTTCTTTTTTTTTTGAGAGGTTTTTGCTACAGGGCGCGTGTGCTTGTCAGAGAGACAGAGAGACAGAAAGTGAGAAATCACCTCCCGGGGGGATGGCCACACCGCAGTCCCTTCTCCTCCATTCTCCTCTTGGGATCTTGGGCACGCACACACACGCGCCCGGCATGAGTTTAAGCCACCGGGTCCAGGACTCGAACTGTGGTCGACTACATGGGAGTTCAGCCACATAGCCATTATGCTAACTGCTGGTCCCACTAACACTGTTTCTGATGAGAGGTTCGCTGTTGGCCTAAATAGGATATCCTTTGTAGGTAATTTGATGTTTCTCTCTTGCCAATCTCAGTTCAGTATCTTGTCTCTGTGATTTTGGTTAATCTGGCTATAATGTGTCTTAGAGATGATCTTCTTGGGTTGATTCTATTTGGGGTCCTTTGTATTTCTTGGGACTGGATCTTTGAGTGCCTCTCTAGGTTTGGAAAGTTTTTTTTTCCAAGATATGTATTTCCTCTTTCAGATCGTGCAAGAACTTCCTCACCTCCTGGAAATTGTTGGCTCTTTTCTCCTGCGTCTTCTGGAGTTCATTGTCTCTTTTCTCTAGCATCTCTCTTGGCTTTGTCACTACGAATATTCCAAATTCTCTATCTGACATTTCCGTGAGTTCCATGGTACTGTCTGTGGGTGAAGAGGAGTTATTCTTTTCCCTTGGAGGAGAGGCGTTTTCTTGCTTTCTCATATTTCTTGTGCCCCTGAGGTGATTTCTGGTCATCAGTTGGGTTGTGCATTTCTTCCTAATTCTTGATGTTCAATCTGAGCATTCAGAGGTGTGCTGGAGGAGGTGATCTGCAATAGCTCTTCTGTTCAGTTTTTCACTCTTTGTGCATCAGATTCAGTGGGAATTGAGGAATATTCTGACCGTAATAGTAATCAGATGTTTGGATGCTGTTCACTAGACACTCATGGAGACTGAGTCACCAAAGGATGAAGTTAAAAGAAAAAGGAAAGAAAAGAGGAGAAGAGAAAAGAAGAAAAAATACATAAAAAGAAAAGAAGATGATAAAATAATTTCATATTTTAATTTAAAAAGCAAAAAATGAAAACCACATGGCACGCATGCGTGCTGCGTGAAAGTAATATTTCACAACTGAAGTTCAGTAGCCATCTCAGAATGGGCCTTGGTTTGTGCTTCTAGAAGGGAGTGGGAAAGGCATGGATTAGCAAGTTAGAGGAGGGTCTTGAGAACCCAGGGAATACTTTACCTTTTTTTTTTGGAGAGGTTTTTGCTATAGGGCGCGTGCGCTCGCCAGACAGACAGAGAGAGACAGAGAGACAGAAAGCGAGAAATCACCCCCCAGGGGAGATGGTCACGCCGCAATCCCTTCTCCTCCATTCTCCTCTCGGGATCTTGGGCACGCACGCACACGCGCCCGGCGTGAGTTTTTTTTTTTTTTTTTTTTTTTTTTCCGCACCAGATTTTTTTTTTATTTTATTTTTTTATCTTTTTTTTTATTACATTGAATTACATATAACTTTACAGTGTATTACATTGCTTTTTCAAAAGGGAATGCCATGCATGTCAGTCAGCACAGAGACATCAATCTCCCCGCTTCAACATTCAATATCTTTCCTGTTTCCCCCAATCATTATTATTATTATTCTAATTATTTTTTATGATAAACGTGATTTTTTTTTTCCAATTATCAGATCATAAAGTTCCCAACAATAGGGAACGTAGACTCCACTCAGGGCTGGACCAAGGGTGGGTCTCGTGCAGCCCCGCAAATGTAGGTGAATCTCCATGGAACACAGTTTTAGGAATGCGGCTCAGGAAAGCAGAGAGGGCCATCAGCTGATGCGGCACGCGGGGCAGAGCCCCAGCCACGGCACGCGGGGGAGACCCCGGCCACGGCACGCGGGGCAGAGCCCCGGTCAGGCCGGACCTCCGGATAGGGCACACGGAGCAGAGCTCCGGCCACGGCACACGGGGGCAGACCCAGGCCACGGCACGCGGGGTCAGAGCCCCGGCCACGGCACGCGGGTCAGAGCCCCGGCCACGGCACGCGGGGCAGACCCCCGGCCAATGCACGCGGGGCAGACCCCGGCCACGGCACGCGGGGCAGACCCCCGGCCACGGCACGTGGGGCAGAGCCCCGGCCACGGCACGCGGGGCAGAGCCCGACCACGGCACGCGGGGTCAGAGCCCCGGCCACGGCACGTGGGGCAGACCCTGGCCAAGGCACGCGGGGCAGACCCGGGCCACGGCACGCGGGGCAGACGCGGGCCACGGCACGCGGGACAGAGTCCCGGCCACGGCACGTGGGGCAGACCCCGGCCACGGCACGCGGGGTCAGAGCCCCGGCCATGGCACGCGGGGCAGACCCCGGCCAAGGCATGCGGGGCAGACCCGGGCCACGGCACGCGGGGTCAGAGCCCCGGCCACGGCACGCGGGGGGCAGACCCCGGCCACGGCACGCGGGGCAGACCCCGGCCACGGCACGCAGGGTCAGAGCCCCGGCCACGGCACGCGGGGCAGAGTCCCGGCCACGGCACGCGGGGCAGACCCCGGCCACGGCACGCGGGGGCAGACCCCGGCCACGGCACGCGGGGCAGACCCCGGCCACGGCACGCGGGGGCAGACCCCGGCCACGGCACGCGTGTCAGAGCCCCGGCCACGGCACGCGGGGCAGACCCCGGCCACGGCACGCGGGACAGAGTCCCGGCCACGGCACGCGGGGCAGACCCCGGCCACGGCACGCGGGGCAGACCCCGGCCACGGCATGCGGGGGCAGACCCCGGCCACGGCACGCGGGGTCTGAGCCCCGGCCACGGCACGCGGGGTCTGAGCCCCTGCCACGGCACACGGGACAGAGTCCCGGCCACGGCACGCGGGACAGAGTCCCGGCCACGGCACGCGGGGCAGACTCCCGGCCACGGCACGCGGGGGCAGACCCCGGCCACGGCACGCGGGGGCAGACCCCGGCCACGGCACGCGGGGCAGACCCCTGCCACGGCACGCGGGGGCAGACCCCGGCCACGGCACGCGTGTCAGAGCCCCGGCCACGGCACGCGGGGCAGACCCCGGCCACGGCACGCGGGACAGAGTCCCGGCCACGGCACGCGGGGCAGACCCCGGCCACGGCATGCGGGGGCAGACCCCGGCCACGGCACGCGGGGCAGACCCCGGCCACGGCACGCGGGGTCAGAGCCCCGGCCACGGCACACGGGGCAGACCCGGCCACGGCACGCGGGACAGAGTCCCGGCCACGGCACGCGGGGCAGACTCCCGGCCACGGCACGCGGGGGCAGACCCCGGCCACGGCACGTGGGGCAGACCCCGGCCACGGCACGTGGGTCAGAGCCGGTGTGAGTTTTAAGCCACCGGGTCTGGGACGCGAACTACGGTTGACTATGTGGGAGTCCAGCGACATAGCCATTATGCTAACTGCTGATTCCCGGGAATACTTTACCTTAAAAAAAATTTAAAAAATTTAAGAGGCATAGGGAGATAGAGAGAGACAGAGAGAGATGAAGAGAAGGAGACAGAGGTTGCCCTAGCAATCTAGAAATGGATCTGGAGGGAGAAGTCTCAGCAGAAAGTCTTCATTTTTAGTCCCTGAAAGCAATATTTCACAACTGAAGTTCAGTAACCATCTCAGAATCCCTTTTTTTTTGTTTTATTGGTCTTCTGTATTTATTTATTTAATTTTTTTGGCTGTTGTTTGCTATAGGGCATATGCACTTGCTGAAGAGAGACACACAGAGTAAGAGAGATAGGAGGGGAAAGTGAGAAATAACCTCCCTCCAGGGGGTAATGCCATGCTGAAATTCCTTTTCTTCTATTCTCCTCTTGGGATTTTGAGCATACATGCATACATACTTGGCATGCTTTTCAGGTCACCAGGTCTGGGACTCAATCCCACGTGGGATCCAACCTCCTTAATCTCCACACCACTTATAGATTTTACTTATGTAATTTTGTAATTTAAATTTTTTTATATCAGCTCTGATTTTAAAAAAATATTTTTTATACATTTTATTGCTGTGTATCACTACACCATACCAAATGAATTTCCCCATCATGGATACTTTGCAAATTGGGATAAGAAAACCTTTTTAGCAAAAATCAGCTTTGATTTTTATTATTTCCTTCCTTCTACTAATCTTAGGTTTGACTTGTTCTTTTTTGGTAGCTTCTTGAAGTACATGATTAGGTTGTTTATCTGAAAATTTTCTTTTTTTCTCCCTTTTAAAAATTTCTCCTCTCGAACCAGCAGTTGGCGTAATGGCTATGTCACTGGACTCCCATGTAGTCGATCGCGGTTCGCGTCCCGGACCCGGTGGCTTAAAACTCACGCTGGGCGCGTGAGCGTGCGTGCCCAAGATCCCGAGGGGAGAATGGAGGAGAAGGGATTGCGGCGTGACCATCCCCCCTGGGGGGTGATTTCTCGCTTTTTGTCTCTATGTCCCTCTCTGTCTGTCTGGCGAGCGCACGCGCCCCATAGCAAAAACCTCTCCAAAAAAAAAAAAAAAAACTTTCTCCCCTCTTTACCTCTGCTCACTGGAGAGACATAGAGAGATGGGAAGTGAGAAAGTACCCCCCATGGGGGATGGTCATGCCATATTCCCTTCTTCATTTCTCCTTTTGGGATTTTGGGCATGGACACACACAGATTTGGAGTATTTTTCAACCTACCACATCTGGGACTTGAACTGTGGAGCTGGCTTTGTGGGATCCCACTACCTTAACCATCAAGCCACTGGCTGGCCCAGATATTTCAACTTTTTTGATATAAGCATTTATTGCTATTAATTTCCCTCTTTGCATTGCTTTTACTGTGTTCTGTAGGCTTTGGTATGTTGCATTTTCACTTTCATTTGTTTCAAGATATTTAAAAATTTAATTCTTAATTTATTCATTGACTCAGTGGCCACTCAGGAGCATGTTATTTGATATTCATGTATTTGTACAGTTTCATTTTTTGAGGTACAGTTTCTAAAGTCCTTCTTGTTAATTTCTAGTTTTATTTTATATATATATTTTTGCTATAGGGTGTGTGTACTCACCACAGAGAAACAGACAGAGAGAAAGAGAAAGTGAAAAACCAACCCTCGGTAGGGATGGCCATGTCACAATCGCTTCTCCAGTTTCCTCTTAGGATTTTGGGCACACACACACGTACATGCCTGGCATGATTTTCAAGCCACCAGGTCCAGGACTCAAACTGGTTGGCCATGTAGGAGTCCATCACCTTAACAACCATATCACCTGCTGGCTCTGAGGAGTGTGGATTGTACCAACAGATGAAGAAGGGCGAACAAAGCAGGATGTCAGTGCAAAATGACACATGGATTTCTATAAATGGTGCTGGTTAGCAGCTCCAGTGACATCATCCAAAGAGAGAAGGACAGAGAAATATGGGAAAGTGTAGCCAAACAATGGATGATCTAGTGAAAACAGATCAGGGAGGAAGCAGATGCAACTGGGAGGTGAGCATCTTTTCAGAGCTGTCTGAAAAATGATGGTTGAATGGGCTCTGGTAGAAGGAGTGTGATTGCGTGGTTTAGAAACTTAGAAAAGTGAAACCAAGGTGAGGATCAACAGTCATTTGTTATGCTGGGGCAGCCGAGGGATTCCCCCTTCCCTAAGCCGCTTTATTAATGATCTAGGACACAGAGACCACAGTGCCTTCGTTAAAGCCACCTGGATTCTGAACCAGGAAGCCTTGGGAACCATGGAGGGGAGGACTGACAAATTAATAGCCAAGTTAGGAGGATGAAAATAATATGGGCAGCAGCAGGAGGGACTTTCCTTGAGAAGAAAAAACCCAGTAGAGATTTAATGAGTGACTGTGCCTACTTAGGAAAAACAATGTCCCCAGCTTAATTTAGTCCTTTAAAAAGTTTATGTGGGTTCAAAAATTGTTACTAATTTTTTAAAAAATAATTTTTGTCAAAATCAATCGAGTGTCTCTTTCCCCCTTAAGTCAGTGAGCATATACACACAAGTCAGCAGATGCAATACTGGAAAGGAGTGTAATTAACAGTGACCTGGGTCCCAAGGCATCATAAGATCATAGACTGGAACTGACTCACTTTGGATGTGAAAGGGGCCTCAGGAATTATGAGTCTTACTTCTTCGTCATGGAGATGAAGCATAGAGGTGATGAGCCTTGTCTGGTGTCATAGGGCCAGCAGCCAGACAAAGCTTAGTATCTATTCCCCAACTATTCAGTACTGCCACTCCAGTGTGCTACATTGGGGACTCACTATAAGGGAGGCCCTTGGGTTGTTCTTGGGGGAGTATCGCACAAAGGGGAGTGATGCCTGTCCTGGCACCGAACATGTAGGTTTCCCTGCACCAGCTCTGCAGTTCTGCTGCACCAACTGCTGTCCAATGATTCCATTCTATTTTGACATTATCTCTGAGAGCTGGTGCCAACCCCTCTGGTGGAGGGTTCAGTCCCACAAGACTGCCCTCACCCCTCAGATGTCAGTTGCAAGTTCAGGGCCACTGGTACTTCTGACCAACAGGGTACAGATACATTTGAGAACTCAGATCACGCCTCACCCCTGCTCAGATCTGATAATGGGCTGTGATAGCTCATAGGACTCAGGAAAAACACTTTACTTCTGTTTATTGGTTTATTATGAAAGGTACAACTCAAGAACAGCCCAATGGAAGAAATGCTTAAGGCAAAGTGTGGGAGTGGGGTGTGAGGAGCTTCTAAGCCCTTTTTGGGTGCATGACCCTGCAGCTTCTCGATGGGCTACCTACTTGGAAGCTCTCCAGATCCAGGCTTTTAGTGGTTTTGTGAAGGTTTCTTGACAGACCAATGGATGAAATCTTTGGCCACTGGTGAGTGAACTCAATCACCAGCCCTTCTTCCCTTTAGGAGGTTCTAACCCTCTAACCATGTAGTTGGTTTTCTGGCTACCAGCCACCATGATGAGGCTATCTAGGGTGCCTCTTCCTCCAAGGATCATCTCATACAAAAGACAGTAAATTCAAAAGATTTTAGAACTCTACTAAATACTTATTTTTTATCATACCATAGGCTGTCAATGAAGCTGTGATCTAATAAGACAAGTCAGAGCTAATCAATGTGAAATGAGAAAGGTAAATAAAAAGCCCACTTGTTCCAAAATGGGGCTGAGAGGCTCTTAAGGAAACTAAACTAAGACATGCAGAAGGTGAGCAACCTTGGAAAGTGCATCTTGGGCATGTCCCCATTTGGTGCTGGGCCTCTGAGATACAGCCTCATAAAGTTTACTGGACTTTTTACGTTATGGACTATATTACTCTTTTTTTCCCCCTCCATCCCAGAGGGTGCATGAACTCTGTGTTATTTATTTATTTATTATTTATTTATTTATATTGTCAGAGAGAAAGCACTTGTGTGTGTCAGAGAGAAAGAGAGAAGGCACCCCAATGGGGTATGGTCACTCTACAATGGTCTTTCTTCCATTTCTCTGTCCCCTCAGTATTTTGCACATGCACATACACCTGATTTGTTTTTCAAGCTGCTGGAATCAGGATTCTAACCTCGGTTGGCCACATGGGACCTAGCTCTCTACGCACAGGGCTTAACTTCCTAGGACTGCCCGCCTCCATTACTCTTAATCAGTAGTTACAGCAATATGCTGGCCCAGTGACTCCCACACTAGCCCCAAATAACCACAAGGTCATCCTGCTCCCCCTGACGTGGAAGTAACCAGTCTTTGCTGTACCAGGTGTTGTGCTATAGTGCTGAGTAATGCGAAGCTTTAACTAAAGATTATGTCATCCCTGCCCTGTTCTTTAAAATCACCCTTAAATCTGTAAGACTTTGACATGTATGATCCTGGGTGATGTGGATTTTGTGGCATGCAGGTGATTGTCCTAATACTGGCCCAAATCCTTTCTAGGTAGACACTGAGGTGCAGGGTGCACTGAACCAAATGTTTCATGAGGGTCCAGGAGAGGGGGAGGCTGCTGTTGGTAGGAGATGAGGAAGGAAGAAGGAAGAAAATGCTTTCTGGAGAAAGTGGTTTTCAGCAGTGATTGGGACAAGAGGAAAGACTTACACGGATTGGAGAAGGTATTGGTGATAATAAGAATGCCAGTAAGGGGTAGGGGGGAGGAAGGAAGAAATGGCAGGTGTTCTGGAAACATCAGAGACCCCCATTCTCAGTGGCTGGATGTGGGTTCTGAGAATAGGGACAAGGGGCTTGATATTAAGGTTGTCTGTTGGGGCCTGCCTGGGGAGCCTTGCCTGTGAGGGTTTCCACATCAAGAGTGGTCTCATCAGGTCAGCAGGTAGTGTGGTGGTCAAGGTGCTGGATTCCCACATGGTTGTTGATTGAGGTTCGAGTCCCAGATGTGATGGCTTGAAAATTGTAACAAATAAATAGATAAATAAATAAACCCATAAATGTTATATAAAAAGAGTGGCCTGATCATGTGGTGAAGGAGAGTGATGGTTCATCTGGCAGTGCAGCATTGGAGGTCTTGAGGCTGGCAGAGAAAGGAGGGGTTGCCGAGAGACTGGAGCAAAAGGCACCTAGTAGATGGGATAATTGAAGTGCACAGTTCTTGGGGTGTCTTCAGCTTCCCCTCGGAGAATTGCTTTCTTTTGTGCATAGGGTCAGAGCCCAGGTGGCCCAGTGGGGCCGTTTCTGTGAGTGAGGTGAGAGGACAGGCAGGGCTCCCTGGCACTTTCTGTCATGCACAACGCAGGAGAGAGATCAAGGCCTGCAGGATGGGCAGAGAGGCAGGCTTGAGAGGGACATGAACACCAGAGGGGAGATACCAAGACAAGGCTACCAAGCTGTGGTCTCAGGAGCCCATTGCACTTTGTTTGTTTGTTTGCTTGTTTGTTTTTTAGGATTTTGTCATAGAGCTCATGTGCTTGACAAAGAAAGAGAGAGAAAATGAGAGTGAAAGTGAGAAATCACCTCCTAGGGGAGATTGCCATGCCACAATCCCTTCTTCTCCATTCTCCTTTTGGAGTTTTTGGGCATGCATGCATATGTGCCCAGAGTGATTTTCAAGCCACCAGGTCTATGATTCGAACTGCAGTCAACCATGTGGGAATTCAACTACCTTAACGATCATGCCACCTGCTGGCCCCAGACCTTTACATGTCTAAACATTGTTGAGGACCTTAAAGACATATTGTTTTGGTAGACTATGTTTATTGATGTTTATTGAATTTAGAATATAAAATAGAAATTTAAGCAATATTTATTAACTCATTGAAAAATAACAATAAACCTATTTGCAAATCTCTTTAATGCTGAATTTCAAAGAGGATAGCTGAATTCTTACCTCTGCTTCTAAATAAAATCTCTCATGATGTCATGTAGTCTTTGGAAAACTCCACTATATGCTCTGGAGAGAGGAAGAGTGATAAAAGGCAGACAATATTTTAGTTTTAAAATAAAAATACTTTTGTATTCATATTTCAGAACTACTGACTTGGGGTCTTCTGAAGTTGGTTTATGTAACTAAGTAAAGGGTCTTTACTAAGACAGTGGTTAACCTCAGTCTCAGGAGTATAACTGATCTACTACTAGTTCCTAAAGAGATTAGTTATGAATAAATGAATAATGGTTTAGGTTAGGAATGTAGTTGTCCTTAGAGTGGCTGGTGCTGTGGGGCATGAAAGAATTCACAGACTCAGAGAGTAAGCAGAGAGAAAAGGGTTATTCACCTTCTGAGAGAGGAAAGGGGCCAGGTGCAGAATTGCATTGGCAGTGAAGGGTGGGAGCCACGGGCTTTTATGAGATCTTAAGGAAAGGGGGCTATGGTTGGGGAGTCAAGGCAGTCAGGATGTCCGTGGGTCCTCCACAACACCTGCGCTGTTCCGTTATTATCTCTGGGTGTCATTAATTTTAGTGTCAGCCATTGAGAGATATGACCATCTTTATGTCTGAAGGTCAGCCATTTGTGTTGAAGTCAAGGGAGGGTCAGACAAATCCAGGGAAAAAGAGAAATGAGGGAGAGGGGAGAAAAATGTCTGAGAAAAGAAAAAAATGTCTGAGGCACCTGGGAGGCACTGGATGTGCCCTATCAGTTGTCACCCCAAACACCATTACTGATTTTCTGATATTTAGTAGATGGGAGTCACTTCAGAAACCTTCACACAGACATACAGAGATGTACATAGATATGCACAGTGACAGACATACACAGACTTACATACGAACATACACAAGCAGACATATACAGCTACAGACACACATACACAGAGAAACACACAGATACAGACAGATACACAGACACATATGTGGGAAGGGAAGCTGATGAGACGGTCAAGATGGCCGTGGACAACAGTTGTAATGTCTTCATTCTAAAATATTTTTCACTGAACAAGTGATCATGCTCATTGTAAAAAATTAGAAAATGACAACAGACGTAGCAAAACATCACCCTCAATCCCACAACCCCCAAATAATCTGATAACATTTTGGTTATATCCTTTTGTATAGATATGCTTGTTTTTAGACCAAAGTGGAAAGACTTTGCACATAATTGTTATAAGTGTGCTTTTCAATGTTGCACAGTAGATTATAAATATCTATCCCTGTAAGTAACATTTACTTCAATAGCAGTTTTTAAGAAGCTGCTTTGGGCTTTGCAGACGCCACTGCCTGAGTTTCTGCCAACCATGGTCAACCCCACCGTGTTCTTCGACATTGCTGTTGATGGCGAGTCCTTAGGCCACATCTCCTTTGAGCTGTTTGCAGATGAAATTCCAAAGATAGAGCAGTGTGAAGAAGAAGAGGCAAGAGTGACCCCCGGACCGACCAAAGCCTGTGTGCCGCTGCTTCCCCCGCGTCCAGCGCCTACGTCCCGCCGTCGTCACCACCATGCCCAAGAGAAAGGCTGAAGGGGATGCTAAAGGAGATAAAGCCACGGTGAAGGACGAACCACAGAGAAGATCTGCAAGGTTGTCTGTGAAACCTGCTCCTCCAAAGCCAGAGCCCAAGCCTAAAAAGGACCCTGCAAAGAAGGGAGAGAAGGTACCCAAAGGAAAAAAGAGAAAAGCTGATGATGGCAAGGATGGGAATAACCCTGCAGAAAATGGAGATGCCAAAACAGACCAGGCACAGAAAGCTGAAGGTGCTGGAGACGCCAAGTGAAGTGTGTGCATTTTTGATAACTGTGTACTTCTGGTGACTGTGCAGTTTGAAATACTATTTTTTATCAAGTTTTATAAAAATGCAGAATTTTGTTTTACCTTTTTTTTAAAGCTATGTTGTTAGCACACAGAACACTGCATTGTTGTTTTTTGGGGAAGGGGCATTTGTCACTAATAGAAGCTGGATTGATTTGGACAACATCTTTCCCTTCTAGTTTTGAGAGACTTCCTCTTGGCTCCCAAGAGGAGGGATTCCCTTACACACACAGCCACATTGGCACAGATGCCTTGTGGTGTGGAAAACTTAACGTTTGCTTTTATGTCCTCTCCCTCTCTGCCTTTAGCATAGACTTAACTCCCTTTAACCAGAGACCTGTGGGGACCTGACCACAGAAAATTGGCTATGCCAGTATATCAGGCAATCCGGACTTTCAATGACATTGAGATGGCATCCTTCAAAAGAGCAGCAGTTCCTTTTCTGTATTGTTGGATCTTCAGGTTGATATTCTGCCATTTTCATTTCCTGAAAGTCAGGATTGGCTTGTGAAAAGTTGTTAAACAACATGCTAAATGTGAAATGTCAACCCTCACTCTAAACTTTCCCTGTTCAGAGCATCAAATGAAGACTTCACTGGGTTTTACAGTGGCTTTCTGATTTTGGTAGTCCATGGAAGAAGGGAGTTTGAAAGTTGTTGTATACTGTTAACGATTGTCTGCCCATGTCCTGCCTGAAATACCATGATTGTTTATGAAAAGTATCTTTAATAAAGCTGGATACAGTTTGGCTTGGAAAAAAAAAAGATATTCCAAAGATAGCAGAAAACTTTCGTGCTTTGAGCACTGGAGAGAAAGGATTTGGTTAGAAGGGTTCCTGTTGGCTGCACCTAGAGGGAGAGCGAGAGGGAGAAGGACGTTGAGAGAATGAGGAGGAAGGAGAGAAAATGGCGTTCACAGATTACAGTACCTACAGCCAAGCTGCAGCCCAGCAGGGATACAGTGCTTATATCGCCCAGCCCATTCAAGGATATGCACAGTCCATCCAGGCTTATGGGCAACAAAGCTATGGAACCTATGGACAGCCCACCGATGTCAGCTATACCCAGGCTCAGACCACTGCAACTTTGGGCAGATTGCCTATGCAACTTCTTAGGGACTCTCCTACTGGTTATGCTACTCCAACTGCCCCCCAGGCATACAGCCAGCCTGTCCAGGGGTACAGCACTGGTGCTTATGATACCACCACTGCTGCAGCCACCACCACCCAGGCTTCCTGTGCAGCTCAGTTTGCATATGGCACCCAGCCTACTTACCCAGCCTGTGGGCAGCAGTCTGCAGCCACCGTACCTGCAAGACCACAGGATGTCACAAGCCCGCTGAGACTAGTCAACCTCAATCTAGCACAGGGAGTTACAACCAGCCCAGCCTAGGATATGGACAGAGTAACTACAGTTATCCCCAGGTACCTGGGAGCTACCCCATGCAGCCAGTCACCGCACCTCTATCCTATCCTCCTACCAGCTATTCCTCTACACAGCCAACTAGTTACGATCAGAGCAATTACTCTCAGCAGAACACCTATGGGCAACCGAGCAGCTATGAACAGCAGAGTAGCTATGCTCAACAAAGCAGCTATAGGCAGCAGCCTCCCACTAGTCACCCCCTCCCCCAAAAAACTGGATCCTACAGCCAGGCTTCAAGTCAATATAGCCAACAGAGCAGCAGCTACGGGCAGCAGAGTTCATTCCAACAGGACTACCCCAGTAGCATGGGTGTTTACAGGCAGGAGTCGGGAGAATTTTCCAGACCAGGAGCAAACCGGAGCATGAGTGGTCCTGATAACCGGGGCAGGGGAAGAGGGGGATTCGATCGTGGAGGCATGAACAGAGGTGGGTGGGGAGGAGGACGCGGTGGAATGGGCAGTGCTGGAGAGCGAGGTGGCTTCAATAAGCCTGGTGGACCCGTGGATGAAGGACCAGATCTTGATCTAGGCCCACCCATAGATCCAGATGAAGACTCTGACAACAGTGCAATTTATGTGCAAGGATTAAATGACAATGTGACTCTAGATGATCTGGCAGACTTCTTTAAACAATGTGGGGTGGTTAAGATGAACAAGAAAACTGGGCAGCCCATGATCCACATCTACCTGCACAAGGAGACAGGAAAGCCCAAAGGTGATGCCACAGTGTCCTATGAAGACCCACTGACCGCCAGCCATGGAGTGGTTTGATGGGAAAGATTTTCAAGGCAGCAAACTTAAAGTCTCTCTTGCCCGGAAGAAGCCTCCAATGAACAGCATGAGAGGTGGAATGCCACCACGTGAGGGCAGAGGAATGCCACCCCCCGCTCCGTGGAGGTCCAGGGGGCCCAGGAGGTCCTGGAGACCCCATGGGTCACATGGGAGGCCGTGTAGGAGACAGAGGAGGCTTCCCTCTAAGAGTTGCCTGAGGTTCCCAAGGGAACCCCTCTGGAGGAGGAATTTCCAGCATTGAGCCAGCGACTGGCAGTATCCCAATCCGGGTTGTGGAAACCAGAACTTCGCCTGGAGGACAGGATGCAATCAGTGTAAGGCCCCGAAGCCTGAAGGCTTCCTCCTGCCACCCTTCCCACTCCCGGGTGGAGATCGTGGCAGAGGTGGCCCTGGTGGCATGAAGGGAGAAGAGGACCGTGGCCCCAGTGGAATGTTCAGAGGTGGCCATAGTGGTGACAGAGGTGGCTTCCGTGGTGGCCGGGGCGTGGACCGAGGTGGCTTTGGTGGAGGAAGATGCGGTGGCCCTGGTGGGTCCCCTGGACCTTTGATGGAGCAGATGGGAGGAAGACGAGGTGGCTGTGGAGGACCTAGAAAAATGGATAAAGGCGAGCACCGTCAGGAGCGCAGAGACCGGCCCTACTGGGTGCAAAGATCCCGCTGAGCTGCATTGACTACCAGATTTATTTTTTAAACCAGAAAGTGTTTTAAATTTATAATTCTGTATTTATAATGTTGGCCACAACACTATGTTTATTCCTTGTCTGTACTTTAGTATTTTTCACCATTTGTGAAGAAACATTAAAACAAGTTAAATGGTTAAAAAAAAAAAAAAAAAAAAAAAAAGGCTTTCTGCTTTCACCGAATTCTTCCAGGGTTTATGTGCCAGGGTGGCGACTTCACATGCTGTAATGGTACTGATGGCCAGTCCATCTATGGTGAGAAATTCTGATGAAAACTCCATCCTGAAACTCAGGTCCTGGCATCTTGTCCATGACAAATGCTAGACCCAACACAAATGGTTCTGTTTTTCATCTGTACTGCCAAGACAGTGGTTGGATGGCAAGCATGTGGTCTTTGGCAAGGTGAAAGAGGGCATGAATATTGTGGCAGCCAGGGAGCTTTGGGTTCAAGAATGGCAAGACCAGCAAGACCACCATTGCTGACTGTGGACAACTCTGATGAATTTGACTTGTTCTCTCTTAACCAGACCATTCCCTCTGTAGCTCAGGAGAGCACCCTCCACCCCACTGCTCGCTGTGTCCTGTAACCCGTGCTCCCTCTGCAGTTCTTTGGGTTCAAGTTTTTCTTATTCCCCTCCAAATCCAGCTAAATTGCAGAGTAAATTTTATGATTATGAAATCAAAACTAACATTTGTGTGTCCTTGTTTGGGTTGGTGGTGTTGGTCTCATTTTAAGCAGTTACATGTTACTTAATTTAAGGGAAAAAAAAAAGAGGCTGCTTTGAGTATTCCGTAATATAAGTGCCTCATAATTTATTTAATAAATCCATTATTGTACATTTAGGTTTTTTTTTTGCTATGAATATGCATCTTTATGCCATTTGTTTTAAAATTATTTTTAAATGGAAGATTTCAAGCAAATACAAAAGTAGAGAGTAGGGTGGCAAACTCTCACTTACCCATCTCCCAGCTTCCATAACGATCAAACACGTCCTATCTTGTTTAATTTTACACTGCCAACACTCCTGAATTTAATGCAGGGTTGGGAGAGTGTAAAATCAAAGATCTAGTGTCATTTTTTCCCTTTTAAATACTTTAATATATATCTTTAAAGGATTAGGGCCTTTTTCTCCTCTTTTATTTTCAGTAATGTAACCATAATGCCATTAACAACCTATAAACATTAATGATAATTTTAGCCAAAAGGATTGAAAGCAGGGCCTTAAAGAGTTATGTGCATACCCACGTTCATAACAGCATTATTCATAATAACCAAGTGTCCATTAATGAATGAATATATAAAGAAAATGTAGCATATATATATAATGGTATATTATTCAGCCATAAAAAGCAAAGAATTTCTGACACATGCTGTGATATGGATGATACTTGAGGACATTATGCTAAGTGAAATCATCCCATCACAAAAGGAGGGATGCTATATGATTTCATTGATATTTAGTAGGTGGTAGTCACTTGGGGTAGTCAATTTCATAACATTGGAAAGTAGAATGGAGCTTGCCATGGGCTGGAGGGAGGTGGGAATAAGGATTTAGTGTTTAATGGATACAGAGTTTCAGTTTTGCAATTTGGAAAGCGTCCTGGAGGTGGATGGCAGAGACGGTGGCCAACAGTGTGAATGTATGTCATGCTACTGAGCTGTACACTCAGAAATGGTTACGACGGTAAATTTCTTTTCTTTTTCTTTTTCTTTTCCGAGAGGTTTTTTGTTATAGGGCACTTGTGCTGGCCAGAAAGGCAGAGAGAGACAGAGAGCTAGAAAGCAAGAAATCACCCCCCCAGGGATGATTTTTCCCCAGGGATGATTTCCCCCCACAACCACAATCCCTTCTCCTCCATTCTCTTCTTGGGATCTTGGGCACACATGCACACGCACCCAGCATGAGTTTAAGCCACTGGGTCTGGGACACGAACAGTGGTCGACTACATGGGAGTCCAGTGACATAGCCATTACATCAACTGCTGGTCCCAAGATGACAAATTTTATGTTATGTGTATTTTACCACCATTTTATTGTTGCTATAACTAACAATAAAATAAAATACAAAATTTAAAATATATTTAAAATGCCAAGGCGGTCTGAATAGACTATGTATCCTAGTTAATGCAAAAATAATTAATAATTTCAGATTATTTTTAAATATTCACCAGAATTCAAACTTTCTTGATTGTCTTATGAAGTCTTCTTATAGTTAGTGTAAAGTGGAGTTGAACAAGGTCTTCACATTCCATTTGCTCTCTTTGGAATAAATTCTTGGAAGCGAAATTGCTGGGTCAAAGTATATACATATTTCAAAGGATTTTGCTGCCTATTACAAAATTGCCCTTCATAAATTATGTATCATTAAATTCCTATGTTCACTTTTTTAAAAAGTTGAACTTTGAAATTATTTCTGGAGAGAGTGTCTCTCTGAAATGGACATTTATTTTTACAGATCCTCATATTCTTGTTGGCATCCACACCCACGTTTATCCTCCTTGGATGATTCTTTGAAGCGTTCACTGTCACATTACAGATCAGGCAGGGAACATGTCTCGAGTGTCCCCAGGGCACCGCAACTCCTCTACTCTCCTTGAGCGTCCCCTGCTGCCAGGCACCTCTCCATGGGCCTTTTTCTCCTCCTTCCCTGCTGTTCCTCTTACTCGGTGGCAGCTTGGGGTCCTCAGCATGGCCTTCCATGGCAGGGAAGGGGGCTGGACAGTGGGAATGTGGAGACATCACTTACACTGAAACGAGAGTTGTGGGAAGAGCAGAAACTGCTCTGGGGTGACAACCACCTGTTCCAGGAGACATTTTGGCACATTGAGTGACTTTGTGGCTTGACGGCTGTCATCTTCCTAGGATTCTAGCTTTAAAGGTTTGTAAAAATGGTTGGGGACAGGGGCAATGAGAGGAGGAAGGGAATAATATTGAGTTTTTTCCTCCCATAGGGTGGGTGCAGTGTGCCTTTGCTGAAGGGAGATAGAGAGAGCTAGAGAGAGCTAGAGGGAAAATGAAAAATCCCTTCCCCCACCAAAGGAGGATGACCACATCACAATCCCTTCTCCTCTATTCTTCTGGGATTTTGGGCACACAAGCACCTGTACCCTGCATGATTTTTAAGCCACCAGGTCTGGGACTCGAACCATGGTTAAGTCACATGTGAATCCAGAGCCTTAAGCATCATGCCACCTGCTGGCCCCTATTGAACCTTTATTAAGTGTGGAGTTGTCATCACTCATTTACTCAAAACTCTGTGAGGTCAGCATCACTTTCTGATGAGGAATCCAAGGACAGAGAGGATGAGTAAGTCAGTGGTTCTGGAGCCAGGTGTGTGGAAAAGCCCTTGCCCCTGCCCCTGCCCAGGGCCTCACTACCTGTCTGTGTTAAGTGGTCTAGTCTGGGGGAAGGACAGGTTTACTGAGAGGAACAAAGCCAGCAAAAGACTTAGCCTGAAGACCAGAAAGAAGGAAAGGAATTAGAAAGAAAATCTAGCATATGATTATAGATGTCTCAGGCCCCTTAAACTTAACCTGACCTTTCCGAAGTTTCCATTTAAGCATACTTTTTTTCTGGAGAGATTTTTGCTACAGGACATGTGCGCTCGCCAGAAAGACAGAGAGAGACAGAGAGACAGAAAGTGAGAAATCATCCCCCCCCCCCCCCCCCAGGAGGATGACCACGCCGCAATCCCTTCTCTTCCATTCTCCTCTCGGGATCCTGGGTGTGAGTTTAAGCCACCAGAACTGGGACTCGAACCTCAGTTGTCTACATAGGAGTCCAGTGACGTAGCCATTATGCCATCTGCCGGTACCTGATACTTTTTTTTTAAGAGAGATTTTTGCTATAGGGCATGTGCGCTCATCTGAGACAGAGACAGAGACAGAGAGACAGAAAGTAAGAAATTACCCCCCAGGGAGAATGGTCACACCTGAATCCCTTCTCCTTCATTCTCTTCTCAAGATCTTGGGTATGTACACACATGTGCCTGGTGTGAGTTTTAAGCCACCAGGTCTGGGACTTGAACCATGGTCGACTATGTGGGAGTCCAGTGACATAACCATTATGCCATGTGCTGGTCCCTAAATATACTTTTTTTTTTTTTTTTGAGAGGTTTTTGGTACAGAGCATGTGTGCTTGCCAGAAAGACAGAAACAGAGAGACAGAAAGCGAGAAATCACCCCCCCCCTGGGGGGGGATGGCCATGCCACAGTCCTTTCTCCTCCATTCTCCTCTTGGGATCTTGGGCACGCATTCACATGTGCCCGGCATGAGTTTAAGTCATCGGGTCCGGGACTTGAGCCACGGTCAACTACATGGGAGTCCAGGGACATAGCCATTACGCCAACTGCTGGTCCCTAACAGAGAAGAGAGAGGAGAAAAAAGAAGAAAAAAATATATAGGAGGAAGAAAGGCTTTTCCCTCTGGAGCCAGTTGGCACCATTTCACAAGGAGCAGGAGGAAACTCTCCTGAGAAGGAAATACTTCCTGGCCCTGCTGTCTCACCTGCCCCCAGAGGTGAGACCTGATTCAGGGGGATTAAACAGCCAAGCATGAGTTTTCCAGGTGCAGCTGGGGCAGGAGACAAGGCTGGAATAAATCTTATTTTCATTGGCCAAGTCTCCAGTGATCTAATTACAGCGGGAAGATATAGTGAATGCCAGACCAAAGGGAAAGGCGTGAAGCCTGCTGAGTGTGGGCAGCGTTGTTTTCTCTGCTGCTGGGGTTCTGGTTAGAATCAACTCCAAAGTCTGCTTGAGACGCAGGGCCCTTTTGCCTCAGCCACCTCAGGAGAGTCTCTGCTCGAATGTGTGCTCATAGGATTATGAATGTGTGTCTTTCCCCTGTGCTCATCTGAGCCTGCAATCCGCATACTTGATATTGACAAGTCTCTAAAATCCAGCACAAAAGCAAAAATGACCAAGGGAGGAGAGCCCAAAGCCTGCCATCTACTTCGTACTGTGAGCTTGAAGCTGCTTCGGGTTGAGGGGGTTGTGTCTGATGTGGGAAAGGAAGCTCACAAACTTGAGTTTGTTCACCAGCTGTGGGGGGCTAAACAGAAGTGGTCCTCATTAAGTTGAAATATTTGCAATTTTAGAAAGAGAGAAAAGTTCCTACGTAACTAATAAAAAGTGTATGGATTTGTTATGAAACACAGATAGAAGATAAATTCATGGCTTTGTAGTACTGTTTTCTGAACTTGTGTAAGTAAGCACTATTTATTTTAGTAATACCTACATCCAGGTGGGTCTGGTCTCTTTGTCAGCTGCCCGGAGGAGGAGGAAGCAGACCCCAGGTGGCTCGTAGCTGGCCTACATGAGAGGGAGCTCGGAGCAGGGGAGTGACTTGCTGCCAGGATGCAGAATTTCTCCTCTAAGCACCTTCCCTTCTCCTCTAAGCACCTTCCCGTGGGCCCAGGGTTCTTTTAGAAGTAATGCAGTTCACAGAATGCTATGGCTTTTGTTTGGACCTACGTTGAAGAGGTTATCACTTAGTCTTTCAATTTAATCAGTCAGTAATATTTATCAAGTACCTACTGGGAATAACTAAGTGAGCAAAGCAGACCCAGTTTCTTCAGGTATTTACAGTCTAGTGGGGGAAGACAGATA
This sequence comes from Tupaia tana, assembly GCA_026018925.1. Lineage (NCBI taxonomy): Eukaryota > Metazoa > Chordata > Mammalia > Scandentia > Tupaiidae > Tupaia > Tupaia tana. The sequence continues at coordinate 123,537,343 of JAKSZU010000001.1, forward strand.
CTAAAATAATGATAAAGATTAGTTAAGTAATTACTGAGACTATCTATATGTTCCTCCCACCAAATGATGAGTTCTTCAGAGGCAAGAACCACCACTTCATTTAAAAAAATTAATTTATTTTTATTTTCTAAGGGGCATGTGCACTTGCCAGAGAGAAATAGAGAAGGAAAGTGAGAAAGCACCTCTCATAGGACTTGGCCATGCTACAATCCCCTCTCCATTCCTCCCTCGATTTTGGGCATGCATATACATGCATCTGATGTGTTTTTCAGGCTGCTGGGTCTGAAACTTGAATCACTTAGTCAGCCATGTGGGATCTAGCTGCCTTAACCACCATGCCACAGGCTGGCCCAAGGACCACCACTTCGTATTCATCTCTCTGCCTCAGTCCCTGGTACACAGAAGCAGTTACTGGAAAACAATGAAGAGGCCCTTCACTGTGTGGCTGTTTCATTCTGTTTGCAGGGAATGTAGGGGAGGAAGGAGAGATGTTCACTGAATGGCTGATGTCTTCAAGGGCTTACGTAATAGTTGAGTGGCAGGTACACAGGCAAGCTCTTCCGGAAAGAGGTGTGGGTGTCTGCTGAGGAATTAGTAAGCACACTGGGCTGAGCAGAGTCTTGCCTTAGGCTGTCTGTACATCATGGACTCAGACAACCTGGCCTGGCTGCAAGTACTTCAGTCAGCTACATCTGCAGCCCTGCTGTTGCTACACTACTATTTCTTTTTAAAAAAAAATTTTGCCAGAGAGCATGTGAAGTCACCAAAGAGAGAAAGAAAGTGAAGAATTGGGAGAAGGCACTTATACATGGGACATAGTCATGCCTCAATTGCTTCTCTTCCAGTTTTCTGTCCTGTCAGGATTTGGGGCATGCACAAACTTGTGCCCCACATGTTTTCCAAGCTACTAGGGCCAGGATTTAAATTGTGTGATTAGCCATGCAGGATCCAGCTGGCTAAGATCAGGCCATGGGGCCAGCCCTATGCTGTTTTTAAAAGTTTATTTATTTATTTATTCTGCAAGGGAAGCAGGAAGGGAATGAGAGAGAGAGAGAGAGAGAGAGAGAGAGACAGAGAGAGACAGAGAGAGAGAGAGACCTCCAACAGGCTCTTCACATGACTATTCCTAGCCTTAGCCAACCTGGACCAAAGGCACAAGCCTGCACCTACTATGTGCAGGGAGACTTCAGGAAATGAATTTGGGACCTTGCTATGTGGGTCCACTTGTGTTACTGCTGTGCCACTGCCTGGTCTTCTGTTACCATCCTATTAACAGTCATACACCATGAAGGAGAGCCTACAAATTGAACCATGGTGACCTGGCACTTCAGTTACTCTTATTGTGGAATGAACACCCCAAACATAGCAGTGTAAAGCAATCACCATTTTGTCATCCTCTTGGATTCTGGTCATGAATTTGAGGAGAGTATGCAAGGACAGCTTATCTTTGCTCCATGATGTCTTGGACCTCACCTAGAATTCTCACGTGGCTGGGGTCTGGAATCACGTGGGGGCTTCTTTACTTTGAGCTTGAACTGGGAAGACTTGAAGGCTGGCTTAGCTGGGGTTACTATGTTGAGTGCCTACATGTGGATTCTCTGAGCAGTTTGACTCCCTCCTTAGGGTTGTTGGACTTTTTACATGACTAATGGGGATTTCATTAGTCAGGGTCCTTCAAAGAAACAAAAGAATGTGGCTCATGCAATTATGGAGGCTTAGAAACCCCAAGATTTGCCATATGCAAGGTGGGTACTTGGGAAAGCTGGTAGTGAAATTCATTCTATGTTCAAAGGCCTGAGAACCAGAGAAACTGATGATGAAAATCCCAGGCTGAGGGCCAGAGAATGAGATGTCTCAGCTCAAGCAGTGAGAAAAAAAATTATATTTGTCATTATTCCACCTTTTGCCATGTTCAGGCCTTCAGTGGAATGTATAATGCCCACCCATATTGAGGAGAGCAATCTACTTTACTGAGTCCACCCATTGACATGCTAACCTGATTCAGAAATAGACTCACTGGTATACCTAGGAATAATGTTTAATCTGGGCACCTTGTGACTCAGTCAAGTTGACACCTAAAATTAACCATTACCAGAGTGCTCCCAGTGAAGAAATGGAAGTGTCACATAGTGTCATTTACATTATCCTCTGTTGGTTGACTCAATTATAAACCTGCCCTGATTCAATGAGAGTCCTGGGTTTGATTCCTGGTCCAACCTGAAGGCGGGGTTTAGGGGCACGTGCCTGTGATTCCAGTGACTTAGAAGGCTGAGGCAGGAGGATTGTGAGCTCAAGACTGGCCTGGACAAGAAGGACCCTGAGGCCTTGTCTAAAAAGAGCTGGTATGGTGCAAATGCCTGTTCTCCCAGAACGGTGGCTGAGGCAGAGGAACATGACATGGTGAGACCCTGTCTATAAAAAAAAAAAAAGAAAGAATTTATTTATTTATTTATTTATTTTTAAAGAAAGCATTTAAAGCCATCTTCTCCCACTAAATTTTGCTTTTTCATCCCATGAAAACTTTTTTTTATTATATTTAACTTTATTGAGGTATAATTTAACACCATAAAATTCACTCATTTTAAGTGTACAATTTAATAAACTTTAGTAAAGTTACTGAGCTGTGCAACCATTACCATAATCCAGTTTTAAAACTTTTCCTTCCTTCCAACAAGGTCTCTTGTGCCCGTTTACAGTTAATCCTTGTTCTCAGCTGCAGGCAATCACTAATTTACCATTGGCCTCTATAGACTTGCCTTTTCAACCCTCACAGACTTTTAAGGTAAGAGCTGTGCTTGAGCTTTGACGAGATATTTCCCTGCTGTTGCTCCTCTTCTGAGAATGGCCTCGGTGCCCTCTCCACTCCCATTTGCTTTCAATCTTTTCCTTGGGGCACTATAGTACAGCTTCTGGTGAGGAATCTGAGGGCTCCTCATCTGTAAAATGGGGCTCCCACTACTATAGGGCACCTACACTTGTAGGGTTGTTAGGAGGATTTTGATGAATAATATGGGTAAAATGCTTTGAGCAGGGCCTTGCATAAAGTAGGCCCTCAGGGCCAGCCCATAGCCCGAAGGTTGGGGTGACTAAGTTTCATATGGCTAACCTATTGATTGGAGTCCTAGAGTTGGCAGCTTGAAAAACACTTCAGATGTGTGCATGCATGCCCAAAATTCCAAAAGGAGGATGAAATCGAAGAGAAGAGATTGTGGTATGACCATGACCCATGGGGGTGGGGTGTTCACTCTCTCTTTCTGTCTCCTCTGCCTCTCCAATGAGTAGGTGTGGTCTCTGGCAAATTAAAACAAAAACAAAAAAGCAGACTCTCCAAGGAGAGCCTTTATAAACATAAGCTTTTTATGTATGTCTTCATGAGAAGGCCATGCCATGGGTATTAGAGTTCTAGTTTTACAGAGGAGGTTATCAGAGCCCAGAAGACTTATGGCCTGCAAATGTTGTAGCAGGACCGGAGTGCAACTTCTTTTTCCTCCCTTTATTTATTATAGAGAGTACATGCATGTGAAAGAGAGAGAGAAAGAGAGAGGAGCACCCTCTGCAGGTTCTGGTGACACCATGCTCACCTTCCTTCAGTCCTCCAGCCATTAGATCTTCAGCGCTGGCATGTTTTAGGCCAGCTGGGTAGGAGATTCAAACCACAGTCACCATATGGAATCCTGCTTCTCATGAGCAGTGCATTACCACTGAACCACAGAGTGGCCTTTTTTTTTCCTTTCTTTTTTAAAAAAATGTTTATTTCTGTCTTTCATGTGCATGAGAGAGAGAGAGAGAGAGAGATACAGAAAGAGAGAGAGAGAGATACACACTTTTAGCATGCCTCATACTGTGTTCCCTCCCCAGCCTCAGACAGCCAGGATTATGAGCATGTACCTGGCATGCACAGATTGACCTAGGTCTGAAGCTGAGATCGTCCTATGGGCCTGGTGTTGCTTGAATGGTGTGTCACTGATACACTGCTTAGCTAGCCCTGCACCTACTATTTAAGAAGATTCTGAATTAAAACAAAATACAGCTTCTGACTCAAGAATATCATAGACCCCCTCCAACTGACACTTGCCATTTGGGAAAAATGTTCCCATTTCTTAGAACATTCTGTTTCTTCATATGTTTCAAGATATGTTCCTGAAAAAGTTGCATATGAAGAAAGTAATTTATTTAAGATGCCTCAAACAAGAGCCAGTAGCAAACTAAAGCTTCCCCTGGCCTCCATGAACAGAATTCCTCTGGGAGAGCAGCTTTCTTTCTAATCAGGGTTAATGAACAAACCCTTCTTAGAGGAGTGGAGAAGATTGTGAAGCGGGGGAGAGAAGAAAAGTTTAGGGAATTGAATTCATACCCCACTTTCCTTAGCTGGTAACTGGGTTCATGTACTAGATTTGCCAGTGATTAAGTATATTATGTAGCCTCTTTTAGCCTCAGTTATCTTACTTCCCAGATGTGTATTATGAGGATTAGAGATAATGCATAAAGTGCTTAGCATTGGGGCCAGCAGGTGGTGTAATGGTTAAGGTGCTGGATTCCCACATGGTTGACTGTGGTTCAAGTCCTGGATCCAGTGGCTTGAAACTCATGCCAGGTGCATGTGTATGAATCCCAGGAGGAGAAGGGATTGCGATGCAATCCATTCCCTCTAGGAGTGGTGGTGATTTCTCACTTTTCCTCTCTTTGTCTCTCTCCTTTGAGTGCAAAAGCCCTATAGCAAAACAAAACAAAACAAAACAACCCTAATATTTAGTAAATGCAAGAAACATGAAAGTTAGCATCATTGTCACCATTATCATCATCACCATAATCATGAAATATGTTCTTCCCCAGCCAAGTGGAAGGGCAAGCCCTTCTGCTATCTCATGAGGCTCAATGGAAGTGAAACTTGTGTGTCAGTCAGGCAAGTCTGCCGTGCTTTCCTGTGCATTCCCTCTCCCTAGCTCCTAGATAGCCATTCCATACCTTTTCCTCCTTTCTTCTCTTTCCTCCAACTATCCCTCCCATCCTGCTCCTCACTGATGGCACAGAAGAGAATTTCACAGACTCATCACCACATGGAACACCCTCTCTGTGCCTGCATTATTAGTCTTCCTTCCTGCAGTTACTGCAGATGAACTGTGTGTGCTTTGAGTGGAGACCTCACCCCTGTGTGCTTGGACCTCATCCTCCCCTGCCTATCAATGTGGGAGGCAGAATAAATGCTCCTCCCTGAAGATACTGGTATTCTACCTTATGTGACGAAGGGGACTTGGCGAATGTTATCAATGACTTTGACATGGGGAAATTATCCTAGATAATTAAAAGGGCACTTAAATGATGGACAAGAGAGGTGGAAGGTCAGTCAGAGAGATTTACAGATGCTGTGTTGCTGCACTTGAAGATGGAGAAAGGAATGCAGAATGCCCTAAGGAAAGCCAGGAGACGTTCTTTCTCCCCTGGAGCCTGCAGAAGGAGCACAGCTTGGCTGACACCTTGAAGTTAGCCCTGGAAGACCCATTTTGGACCTCTGATTGCCAGGAATGTACAAAATAAATTTGTGTTGTTTTAAGCCACTAAGTTTGTGGTAATGTGCTACAGCAGCATAGGAAACTACCCCAGCTGTCTTTTCTTCTGGATCCTTCCTGCCTGTATACTGTTGCCTGCAGAATTGCCTGTAAGAAGAATACCTGGAACTCACATCCCTCTTTAAATTCTCACTGCTGGGACTGGCAGGTGGTGTGGTGGTTTAGGGGCTAGATTCCCACATGGCCAACTGCAGTTTGAGTCCTGGATCTGGTAGCTTGCTTTCTTACTTTTTCTCTCTTTCTCTGTCTTTCTCTGATAAGCCAGGTGCCCTGTAGAAAATTAAAAAAAAAATAAAAAAAAGAAAAGAACATTTAAAAAAAAATTCTTACTGCCTCCAATTCACTCCGCAATGGGCTCCAATCAGGCTTTCGTCCTTAAATTCCACTGAGACTGCCCTTGTCAAGGTGACCGCCAGTGGTCTGTTATGTCCTCCTCTGTGGCACAGTGGATCACTGTCAGATTCTCTCCTCACTTGACTTCTGATGCTTCTCTCTTTTGGTGCCTCCTTCTCTCCGGCAGCTCCTTCTCAGTCAGCTATTGCTGGTTCTTGTCTTTCTTTTTAAACTTGTAAATATTGAAGAGTCCCAGGTACATTCTCAGATTGCTTCTTTTCTCTATTTATACTCACTCCCTAGGTGGTTTTATTTGGTCTCATGGTTTTAGAAACCATTTGAAGGTATCTACACTTATCTTTTCTATAATTGTATCTTCAGGAGAAAGCAGCCCCTAGTGGGGCGTGGTCACATCACAATCCCTTCTCTTCAATTTCTCCATCCTATTGGGATTTGGGGCATGCATACATACATACCCAGTGTGTTTTTCAGCTGTCAGGACTGGGACTTTTTTTTTTTTCCAGTCCAAACTAAAAAGCCTTCTTTTACTAGTTTGCTAAAGGATGTGTGCATTTGACAGAGATGTAAAGGGTGGGGAGTGGTGAGAAATCACTCCCCGGGGGGATGACCGCGCCACAATCCCTTCTCTGTTCTCTTCTTGGGATTTTGGGCATGCACGCACATGCTCCTGGAGTGTTTTTCAAGCCCTCGGGTCCAGGACTCAAACCATGCAGTCGTCCACGTGAGATCCAGCCACTTCAACCTCCGTGCCACCTGCTGGCCTAAATGACTTATCTTCTACGTGTTCCCAAGAAACCAAAATGGAATGAAAGAACCATCTTGCTTTTAATCAAGTTCCAGAATGAGGGCACACAGCTTTGAAAAATGCTGTCCTGGCAGAAGATGCAAGGGTCTGTGTACAGAAAAGTATTTCTAGAAAATGACAAAGGGGCCCAACATAATCCTGGCATCTCCTTCTGCTTGCCCTCGGTGCCGCTCCACACCCAGAGCCAGCATGCTACTTCGTCCAGCTGACTTTGGGGATGTCGTCACGCTCCGTCAGAGTATCCAGGTGTCTGTTGAAGTCCTCTACTCTCTGCTTGTGGGTTTTCGATGCTTTCTTCAGGATCCTTTCCACTTGCCGCTTCTCCTGCATCTTCTCAAAGGCCGCCTGGGCCGGGGTCCGCTTGTCCAGGCCGCGCCGCTTCTCCTCCTCGTTCTTCTTGCTCGTCCCCATCGCTTCCAGCAGCTTCACCTTGTCTTTGTCCTTCTTTTTCTTCTTCCGTTTGGTCACGCCGAGCTCAGCGACACCTTTTAGCTTCAGGGGCCCCTTCTGGACCTGCTCGTAGTCTGCCATGACACCTGTGCCTAGTTTACTGAGTAGACTGCCCAGGACTGGGACTTGAACTGCAATAGATCATGTGGGATTTGACTCCCTTAACCACCGGGCAATGAGACTGGCCCAATATTTCTTTCTTTCTTCTTTCTTCTTCCTTTCTTCCTTTCTTCTTTTTAAAATTTATTTATTCTTTCATGAGAGAAAGACAGGAAAAGGGAGAATGAGAGAGGCATCCCCAATAGAAAGAGAGAAAGGTACCCCAGCATTACACTGTGCTCCACCCACAGTCTCAGCTAGCTAAAATCATGGGCATGAACCTGGGACCTTCCCTCATGAGCCCAGTTGTGTCACCATTGTGCTACTGAGTGGCCTAACACCCAGTCTTATCCTGCCACTCCTAGAAAAATAGCATTTTCATTTTTTCTACTTGTTGAGATCCCAATTTTTAGAATCATTCTTAATTTTTTTTTCTCTCACCATCCCAGAGCTGATCCATCTGCAAATGGTGTCAGATTAGCCTTTCAAAATATATCCAGAATTTGGTCACTTTAACTACTGGCACTGCCTCTCATGGCTTGTTGGTCTGAATGACCATTGTCTCTCACCTGGGTTACTGAAGTAGCCTCTTAATTGGTCACTTACTTCCACTTCTGCCCACTCAGAGTCTAATTCTCAATATAGTAGCAGATGGACTTTTAGATATGAGTCACAGCATGCTGCTTTTCCACTTCAACCTTTCTGTGGCTCTCTATCTCACTACTTTACTCTACTCTGAGAGTAAAAGTTGGAAGTCCTCTTGATAGTGTGGTCACCGTTAAGCCATGCTATTCAGGTCTCCCTTCAACAGAACCTGCTGCGAAGAGGGTAGTTGGCAGATAGCCTCCAGCTGCCACACCTTCAACTTGCCAGAGCATTTATGCAGATTTCACACTGTTGAGAGCTGCCCGGGACAGTCCAGTCGCTAAGAGTGGTGGGGGTACCAGAGCCAGCCAGGACATTCTGCCTGAGGCAGGACTCTTCCAATGGGAGATCCCTGCTGTGGATCTCCATCGGTCTCTACTGCTGCCTGTGCCTCCTCTTACACAGCCCTCTTTCCTTCCCCCCTTCGGTTCAGAGGTGTCAGACTTAAAGAGCTCTCTGCCTACTCCCGTTTATCCCTCATAGGCATCTCCTCGATAAATCTGCATATCTAATTCCATCTTGGCATATGCTTCTTGGAAGATCTGAGGTCATGAATACCCTTCAGGCCTTGTGGGATCTTTCCTCAGTACTTCCCTGAACACGTTTTCTTGTCCTTTCTCTTCTCTCTGTCCTCTCCAGTCATGTGAGTTTCTTATTGTCCCGTGAACACAGCAATCAAACTCCCACTGGAGGGCCTGTGCCCTTGCTGTTCCATCCACTGTGGTGTCTCTTTTTTTAGACTATTGCATGGGTTACTCCCTTTAGGCTTCCACTCAAATGCCACCTTGTCTGAGAAAATTCCCCAACACCTCTGAGAACTAGCAATACCACTCTCTTTTGCTCCCTCTTGTTTGGCCTGATTTTTTTCCCCTCATATTACTGATCGCCATTTGACATTTTGTTGTTTGTCATTGCTTCTCTTTCCAGCAGCATGGATGCTCCACAGGGAGTTCTTTTATCTGTTGAACAGACACATAAATGACTAAACTCTTGAGTTTTATTCCAGCCGACATCAAGGAATACTATTTTGCAGTCATGGTGTAGGTAAGTTGGATCTTACCTAAAGATCTCTCTTTTTTGGGAAAACAACATTATTGAGATATAATTCATATACAATTCACACAGGAAAAGTGAACAATTCAGTGATTTTCAGTATATTTATAGAATTATGCAAATATCACCACTGTCAATTTTAGACCCAATCCTCCCTCTAACCTCTAGCCCTAGGTAATTATACGTTTTTCTGTGTCTATAGTTTGCCTATTGTGGTCATTTTATATAAATGGAAGCATATAATATGTGACCTTTTGTGTCTGAATTCTTTCATGTGGCATGTTTTCGAGGTTCATCCAGGTTATAGTACATACCAAAGTTTATTCTTTTTTTTATGGCTGAACAATATTCCTTTGTGTGGATATACCACAATTTGTTTATCCATTCACCAGTTGATGGACACTTGGGTTATTTACACTTTTTGGTTAATAACAATTGAATAACTACTATGAGCATTCAGTTAGAAGTTTTTGTGTGAATGTGTGTTTTCATTTACTTTGGGTACAGACCTAGGAGTAAAATTGCTAGGTTATTTGGTAGCTGCACATTTAACCTTCAGTGGGACTGTCAGGCTGCTTTCGAAGTGGCTGGATCATGCTAATGATCTTATGACTTGAATGGTCTTTCCATTGTGTCCTTTACTAAATACATGATTTTATAAAATTAGTACAATTTAGAGCCCTCTCCATTGTTCCTCTTAGATACAGGACTTTTGAATGGAATTTAATCAAAGGAATTGAATGGCCTGCTGCTCAGTGCTGCCACTCGGTGCCATGAAATTCATTCAACAGCCAGATGTATGGAACTTACATTAATCAGGAAGGCAGAGTGGTGCCCTCACCAGGGAAGGCCTTTCAATTTCAGCAACATTTACTTATTGATTGTGAAAACTCCAGGGAGAGAGAGGGCAGCTTTCCCAGGAGCAGGTCTTTTTCCGGAGTGAGGAATTCAGACTTCCTGTAGTCTTCTTTAGTGCTGTCTAATTCTGAAAGTGGGGCTGAGGTGTGCCACGAAGGCCGAATTCAAAGAGAGGCCAAAGGCAGTGAGTTGGCTTTGTGCTGCCTCTTGGCAGGGCTGTCTGGTACAAATGCTCTCTGGTCCATAACACCACACAGCAACGCCCCAGTTACTGCAGCAAAACTTCTCCCAGACAGCCTGTGGAGGAACACGGCTGTGAGCTCAGAGGGTGTGCAAATGTGAGCCCTGCTCTTCTGGGAGGACCATAAAAGCTCACCTCCTAAAGGCCACGGGGCAGCCAGAAAGGACCCTGCAGGCTCCATTTATTGATTCAAATTTACCATGTCATAAACCTACATGAACAATATGATTTCCTATTTGCTATAAACATTACAGTAACACAAAAGTAGAGTGAATGTGCTCCTTCATATTCCTCCCTTGGCTCGTCACCTACTGCCCTGCTATATCCACTTGTAGTGGAGGAGGGAGCATCCTGCACATCTGAAACTTCCCATATGGAGCTTTTCTTTTTTTTTTAAGTTAACTTATTGGGACCAGCAGGTGGTGTGGTGGTTAAGATGCTGGGTACTCCCACATAACCAACTATAGTCGAGTCCTGGACTTGGTGGCTTGCTTTCTCACCTTCTTCCTCTATCTCTGGTCAAATTAAAATAGATGAATGAATAAATAAAATTAAATAAAATAATAAAATAATTCTTTATTTTAAAAGGTTTATTAATTTATTTCCACGATACGCATACACACACAAATGCACCCCTAACAGGATCCCCATGTCACGATCCATCCCCCCATCTCCAGGTGGCCTGGGTCATGGGCACATATTTGCCTTGCATGCTCAGGGTGGTTGGGAGATTTGAACTCAGGACCTTTCCTGTTCCAATTGCACCACTACTCTGCCACCATCTGACCCTTGAAGGTAATTTCTTATGCTTGGTATCTGAAAGGGTGTGTATTCGGTCATTACCCAAATGACCACCTTATTGCTGTTAGCTATCCCTAAAGTATTCCAAGTCGAGAGGATGACACTAAACACTTCCTTCATGCTCCTAGTGGGAAGTCTGGTAGCTCAGGTAGGAGGAGTGCCTCTAAGTCCCTCTGCCTGCTCTTTTTCCTTTTTGACCCCTCAATCAGGGGCCTGTCCATCTGCTACCAACTCTGTGACTAAGGTTAGAAAACACACTCCTGCCTCCATTCTTGGATGGTCATGGTGGTTACAGTCTTTACATCCCTCAGAGAAAGCACCAACATGTCAGGCAAACCTCCCCTGCCCTATCGATCACCTTTCACAGCATAACTTTGATGCGTTGTTGAACTAAAAGGCTCCTTTCCCTTTAGGAGTGAAGGTGGGATTGCACTAAGGAGATGTAGGAAACTGAGAATCTTGTTCTATCTCACACACATATACACAGACAAACATCACATGCACACTCACATTTGTGTGTACATTTATTTATATAAACGTAATTGTGCTTTAAGAATTGTATTGCAGTTAGCTCCTCCCCACCCCATATGTCTTGGAGATTTTCCATGTTAGTGGTCATTCTTTTTGAGTATTGTGGGTAGGCCATGGTGTAGATGCAGGTAAGTTTTGTAACCAGTGTGTTGAACAAGCATGCCTGGAAGGATATAATCAGAATGTAATTTCTTTATTTTTCACTGCCTATTAAAATGTTCTCAGTATAGAGTCTCTCTTCATATCTTAGAAAAAAACTCAGGTGCTCCCACGAGTATTCTACCTATTCATGGGTCACCAAAAGCAGCAAAATACAGTCTCCCCCCCAAGTTTATTATGGTATAATTGACAAATAAAAATCGTATGCACTTAAGATATTTAATGTAGTGTTTTGATATATATGCATTGTGAAATGATAACCATAATCAAACTAATTAATGTATCCATTACCTCACATGTCTACTTTTTGTGTGTGTGTGTGTGTGTGAAAATGCTTTGCTACTCTTTTAGCAAATTTCAAGTATACAACACAGTCTTATTAGCTATAGTTACCATGCTATACATTAGCTCTCCAGAGCTTTTTTATTTTATAATTGAAAGCTTGCACCTGATGATTGATATCACTCTACTTCCCCACCCTCTTTTTAAATAAGACCCCCAAAGCACAGACAAAATAGACAAGTGGGACTACATCAGGTTAAAAACTCTTCTTCATAGCAAAAGAAAAAAATAATTAGAGTGAGTTGACAACCCTTGGAATAGGGAAATATATTTGTAAACTATGCTTCAGATATGGGACTAATAACCAGAATATACAGGGAACTCAAGCAGCTAACTTGAAAAAAAAATCAGTCCAATTAAAAGATGGGCAAATGAGATAAACAGATAACTCTTCAAGGAAGACATACAAACAGAAAAAGCATATGAAAAATGAAGGTGCAAAAACACCACAATGAGATACCACCTAACCCCAGTCAGAATGGCTAAGATGAAAAAAAACCAAAGAATGATAAATGCTGGTGAGGCTACAGTGAAAAGGGAACAGTCCTACACTGTTGGTGGGAATGTAAATTAGTACAGCCACTGTGGAGAACAATATGGAGGTTCCTTAAAAACCTAAAAATAGAACTACCATATGATCCAACAATTCCACTCCTGGGTATCTATCCAGAGGATAAGAATATGCTCAGTCAGAAAAACGCTTGCACATCCATGTTTATTGCAGCTTTATTCACAATTTATAAGACATGGAATCAACCCATATGTCCAAAAACAGATGAATGGATTCACAAAATGTGTCACATATACACTATAAAATACTATTCAACCATAAAAAAAACAGTAACGCCTGTCATTTGATACAAAGTAGATAAACATAGAAGATATAATGCAGATGAAGCAAGCCAGACTATGGAAGAGAGGCACTGTACGTCCCAACTTAATATATACTGAGTATCTGCTCTCTATGGCAGAAACTGAACGACTGGATGGTATAAAAGCATGGAGAGCAATTGTGGATACTAGAAACAGTGTGGAAGTAGGGTGGGCAGTTGCAGGATTGGGAGGGAAAAAATCAGGGGGGAAGAAAAGAAAAAAACATTTAACAGACACAAAGTGTAAAATTATGTGTTAAGGATGTCATGTGTTATAATATCTTTGGACTAATATGCAGTGTATTCATGCTAGGAAAATTCCCTTTTTATTCCACAAAGAGGTACAGTGATGAAAAATAAATAAACCAAGTAACGGGGGAATGGTTCAACATACTAACTCTTCAGTCCTGTCTGTCTCCTGCAACCTCCCCCCACCCCCGCCCTCCAGCCCCCAGCCTATGACATGAGTGTAGTTGGGCTACCAACCTCTCTCCTGGTTATGTAATATAAATTGTCTCGGCACCTCATTCAAAACTCTTACTTCAGTATTGGCCACATAATGAATCCATTTCCTTATTAATGAATGTCTTTATTGTCCTTTAAAATTTTTCTCTTTGTTTTGCAAACACCACTGCTGTATGCTGGGGACCAGCCTTGGCAGTGGTGGGTGGCTTGTACACAGGAAGGCGACATGGGTGATCAGGAATAAAAAATTTAGACTGAGACCTCATTGCTCCTTAGCATGTTCTCAGCCGGCCACAGCCAGAGCCAGCTCCAGGCTGCAGCACCGTGGCTAATAAGACATGCGTATTTATTGAGGGAGGTTTAGGAAATAAAGGGGGTGAGGGGTAGTAAAAAATCCACTCTAAGGAACAGGGTATACAAAGCATGGAAGCAATAATTATAAAACATACTGTTTGTCTTGTCAGATCAGGTAAAATCAATCACAGTTCTCAGGATGAGGAAGTCCATTTGTCTGTTGTATCTTTTTCTTAGATCTTGATTACCGGGAAGGGTCTTTTGAAGAGGGGGCTTGCAGGATGTTTGATAATCTCAGTCCCAGGCCAGGGCGGTAACATTGCTGGTTGCAAAGACCTAGACAGAAATCTTGTCTTGTTAAGTAAAGACACAGTTAATATATGGACTATTCATACATTACAACAATAGAAGGTGAGTCTATGATCTTATATGGGAAAGGAAGATGATCTTGTAGCTCAGGAGACAACACAGGACGTTTTATTAGCAGTTTTTCATAGTCAACAGTACATAGATGAGAAACTCTTTGTAGTAGAAAACTACCTGTTGTTTTAGATAAGAGCTCCCAGCTAAGGTAATCTTTCTCTGGAGCCCTCAGGTTTGTTTATCCTGTTGTCTCAGCCAGGCTTTTTCCTTTTATAAACCTGTGGGTTTCTGCATTTTATTTGCTGAGTCTGTCAATTAGTGAGTTCTTTTGTTTTATCTCTGAGTCTCTGTTTTGTGGTGAATGTGCTGACTTTGCCTAGCATGAGTTAACTTCGGTCTGTAGCTTTAACAAGGGGTATTTACATAAAACTAGCCTTAAACTAACTTAGTCTACATATGCTTCTAATGCTAATTTGGTTTATACTAACTTAATCTATATGTTAATTTTGGCTTAAAAACAGACAGGTGGGGGAGTCTTAAACTTCCTGGTCCTCGTGTCAGTCTTCAGAATCACATTCCTACAAGATCACTAATTGGCTTTATTGTAATGGTTGGGGGTGATGTTTTATCCTTACAGGGTACCATAATAACAGTAAAACTCACGGCAGAAAAATTAAATGCCGGCCAGTTCAAGGACACAAGGGAGAGCTCATAAACTGGGCCCTGCCTCAGTTTCTTCCCAGTCCAGGCCTTGCCTTAAAATGGGAGGCAGCATCCTTACCAGCTTGTGTTGTCTGCATGGCCCCGTCATCTGTAAATATCTTTTAAAAAATATTTTGGTGGAGGGGCATGTGGTGGTTCAGGCACTGGATTTCCACATGACCAACCACGTTTTGAGTCCCAAACCTGGTGGCTTGAAAATCACACCAGGCATGTGTGCATGTGTATCCAAAATCCCAGGAGGAGAATGGAAGAGAAGGGGTTGTGGTATGGCCATTCCCACCAGGGGGTGACTGTTCACTTTCCCTCCTCTGTCTCTCTCAGGCAAGTGCACGTGCCCTATAGCAAAAACTTAAACAACAAAACAAAACAACACAACCCCGCAGCCTTGTGTGTAAGTGTAGCTGTTTAGAATTCCACATGATTCTCATGGCCTTGATCATTTGCTTTCCTAGTGCACTTGGAGATTTAGGAGTAAGAACATAAATACCTGTGTGTGTGCTGTGTGTGTGTGTGTGTGTGTGTGTGTAGAATGGATTAATGTATTGATAGTTGAGAGAACTAAAGGTCTGGAATAGGACAGGAGGTAGAACATCTCTAAGCAGCAGTAGGTCTGGAATAGGACAGGAGGTAGAACATCTCTAAGCAGCAGAAACCTACAGAGTCACATGATTGACCTTGGTGTAGGGGCGAGCAGCTTCCTTTGCCTGGGCAGGTTCCCTGGGCAACACTGGGCAGCTGGAATGATGCTTCTATTCAATAAATTGTCAGTTGAGCATGGCCAGGCACCCTTTAATAAGATAGGGAAGTTAATTCTAGAAAGCTTTCACAAAGATTTCTAGAGGAGCAGAAATGCTGATAATTTTCTAGTACTACCTGAAGTAAGTAATATTTAAAATAATTTAAAAGAAAGAGATTGAAAGGGTAAGTTTTATGTTTTAGAAAATTTTATTTCTGTGGACTCAGTTTTTCCCTGATGATGCAAATAAGCATTATTATGAGAGTTATTATGACATTCAGAGCTGCATGGGGTCATTCATTTTTGGTGCTCAATTGATTCTTGCTGATCATTAAATCTTTGCTAGGCATCCTTGGGATCTAGCTATTCTCAGTGTGTCATTCAAAAGAATCATCCAGCTAACTAAAAAAAAAAAAAAAAAAAAAAAGAAAGAAAGAAAGTAAAAAGAAGGAAAGTCTTTGTACATCTACAACATGATCTACTCTCTACTCATCTTACTTCTAGATACTTACTAAAAATAAATAAAAATGTATGTCCATATAAAGACTTGGACACAAATGTTCACAATCACTTTGTTCAAAACAGCAAAACACTGGGAACAGACCAAATGTTCCACAGTAGGTGAATAGACACACAAAGTGTACCTTTTCTGCAATGAGAAACCATTCAGTCACACATAAGAGTGAGCTCCAGACACATGAACAGTGTGGGTAAATCTCAAAATCATTATACTGACTGAGAAAAGCCAGGAACAAAAAGTTCATTCTGTATGATTCCATTTATTTAATGTCCAACCCAATTTATAGTGGGGAAAAAGTAGCTCATTGGTTATCTTGGGACAGAGCTAGAGGAAGGGGTGAACTATAACAGGGCAAACGGATTCTTTTGGAGGTGACCATGGTGTTCTGTATCTTGATTTTGGCAGTGATTTCAGGATCAAAACTCATGGGGCTGGAGTGGCACAGTGATAAAACGCAATGCTCTGTGAGGCTGACCCACCTGGGAAGGTTCCTAACTCTTGTCTGGAACCTTTGTACTCTGAGTACATTTATGCTCATGATACAGGATTGGCTGAGGCAGGGGGTGGATCATGATGTCAGGACTCTGTTGGGGGTGCTGTCTCTTTGTCTCTGTCTCTTTGTCTCTCACTCACAGAAAAAATAAAGTAAAAAATCTCATCAAAATGTACTCTTTAAATAGATGCAACTTATATGTAAACTTCTTCAATAAACTTGATAAAGAAAAAATAAGTAAAGTTCTTATTGAAGCTTTTCAGAGTGACTATGTGCCTTGGAGTCTAAATTAATTACCTTTTAACTTAATATAAGAGGGACCAGCAGATGGCATAATGGTTATTGTCACTGGACTTCCATGTAGTTGACCCTGGTTTGAGTCCTGGACCTGGTGATTTAAAACTCATGCTGGATGTGTGAGTGTGCATGCCCAAGATCACGAGAGGAGAATGCAGAAGGGATTGTGGCATGGTCATCCTCCCTGGGGAGTGATTTCTCGCTTTCTGTCTCTCTGTATCTCTTTGTCTCTTCAGTGAGTGCATGCCCTGTATAGCAAAAATTTATCTCTCAAAAAAAATTGAGGATAGCAGATGCCAAGTGTTCAGAACAGTGCCTGGTACACAATTGGTGGAAAAATGATCTATATTACTGTTATTGTCACAGAGATGATAACAAAATCTCTCTGCGTGCCTGGAACACCGTTGGCCTTCCATGAATGCTTTTTGAGGAATGAAATAGATTTTAGGTCATATTAACCAATTGTTAATTCATACTGTGATTGGGGCCTGAGATGAGGGAGAGGATGATGTCTGGCTGAAGAGTACCTTGGGCAGTAGAGAGAAAGTGGTAGGGACACTGGATGGCTGCCCCAGGCTCCCTCTGCAGAAGTCCATCTCCACAAGTATCCCTGCTCCTGCCACATGATGTTCAGATTCAGGGCTCACAGGAAAGTCTGGAGTCATGTAACAGGTTTTACCTGTGGCGTACTCCCAGAGCTGTGTGCAGAATGGAAGAGCTTTCTCAGTGTACTGCCTGAGCAAGAGAGAATGTGCCCATGTAGCAACTTCACCTCCCAACCATAAAATATTGATGCCCTGGTGCTGGACGGAGACTTGAAGACACCTTCTGGAAGGAGTTGTTTGCCAGCAGTTGGTGAATGATTGATGAATGGGAAATAAAATATTGATGTTCTGAGTTACACACAGGTCTGTCCCCACCCAAAGAGACTTGAATCTTATGTTTTTAAAGGCAAAATTTTGGGAAATAGTTTACTTTGCCTCTGCTCGGGACATGACAGATTTTGACCCATAGTGACTGAAAGATAACCTTGATTGTTAGGTCTAAGTGTCCCTGGAAAGTTGGTAGATTGATATTTGGTATCTACAACAGGGAATCTAACTTTTCCTGGGTCTGGAAAACTTGTAACAATAACTTTGTTAATACATTCTTTTTCTTTAAAAATATATTTATCAAAATTATACATTCACATAACCTCTCTACAAGAAAATGAGCACTCTCTTATGCACATTGGACTCCCTCTACTTTATCCTCTCTCTAGATAAGCACTTTTGATCTCATTTAGCCAATTCTTTTTTTTTTTTTTTGTAAAGGTTTTTGCTGTAGGGTGCGTGCACTGGCCAGAAAGACAGAGAGAGAGAGACAGAGAGACAGAAAGCGAGAAATCACCCCACAGGTGGGGATGGCCATGCCCCAATCCCTTCTCCTCCATTCTCCTTTTGGGATCTTGGGCATGCATGCACACGTGCCGGGCATGAGATTAAGCCACCGGGTCTGGGATTCAAACTGCGGTCAACTACATGGGAGTCCAGTGACATAGCTATTATGCCAACTGCTGGCGCCAACTCTTTTGATATTACTTCCATATCACTAAATAATGGGTTTCTATCGCTACTTCTTAATTTTTTAAATTTTATACATTCAATCACTATATATCATTTAGCTTATAAAGGGAAATTTATTTTTGAAAGATTTTTGCTATAGGGCATATGCACTTGCTAGAGAGACAGAGAGGCAGAAAGCGAGAAATCACTCCTCAGGGTGATGGCCACATCACAATTCCTTCTCTTCCATTTTTCCCCTGGGACTTTGAGCATGCATGTACACGTGCCCAGTGTGAGTTTGAGGCCACCATGTTTGGAACTTGAACCATGATTGACTATGTGGAAGTCCAGTTATGTAATTTCTATGCCATTTGTAGATCCCAGCTTGTAAAGTGAGTTTACCCAACATGAATATGCTTCCCACCAGTTCGGTTGAGGGTATTAGTCTCTATTGATTCACCTTTGTGGAAGATGAGGTAGGCATTTAAGGATGTGACTCTTTCTTTATGTTACGCAAACACTTACACCCTTCCCCTGGCCTCCATCTTTCCAAACTAATTATATTAGAAAATTGGTTACATCATTATTTGGTATTTATATTATTATGAAAATATAAGATAGGTATAATGGAACAAGTAGTATGCTAAGATTATATTTAGACATTTACTTTACTGTATTAGTTTTTATTCTTCCTTGGAGTTAGGAAATGTTTTGTTTTTGGTTTGTTTGCTGAGTGCAGTTATTCTATCTGCTTATCTATCTGCTTATCATTCACTCAACCCTCAAACTCTGTCAGTGGCTAAATTTCTTCTCAAGGTGTTCAGATGCACCAACCGTCCTGCCAATTTTATTTTCAGAAATATCTTCTGAGATTGAAATTTTGCTCCACTGGGAACTAGCATACTTGCATATGGAGTACAGCACCATCTTGAAGTGTCTGTGCACCACAATCCAAGGAATTCTCCTTGCCTCTTTCTTGTGTTGTATTCCAAGGCTTTTTCTACATGTATTCTCTTATTTTGGTAGAACTCAACCTCTGACCATTTCCTCAGAAATGGCACAAGGTAGGTACAAGCTTTTGATGAGGAGATTTTGTATAAATTTATGATAGTTTAGCTGAGAATTTTTAAAGAGAAATAATTTTCTTTTATAATTTTGATGACATTCAAAATTATTATATACCTTTTGAAAAGTTTCAAATGGTCAACAGAAAATAGTCAAACTCTGTAAAACACTTGAAGAAGTTTATTCTAAGGTCAAAATGTAAGTGACTATAGCTGGCATGCCCAGATGAGCATAATTCTTAAACATGCTCACCAAGATCTTAAGTCTTTGGAAAGATTTTAAAGGCAAAACCCACAAATGGAAGGGCAGGAGAAAAGGAGATTATACCAGTTGTTTTTTTGAAAATTATCCATGGCTACCAAAATCAGTAACAAGGTTGGACTCAGTCCAGGTTTGGGCAAATGTTTTTGCAGGAGACATACTTGTATCAGGTTGCAATGGTCTTTGTATAAGATTATGCTTCTGGAAGATCTCTACAAACAAATCTTATTTATCAGTCATGCTAGTGTGAGAAAACACCTCCCCAATGACCTTAATGCTTGATTTAGTCAGGTTGACACAAATTATTTCATTTCTGAAAAATTTTTATAAAGACATTTAACTTTCTAAAAAGTTAATTTTTTCTGAGAGGAGAGACAGCTCCAAGAGGGCATTCATGCTGCAATGCATCCTTTCTCTCTGTCAGGAAAAAGTTTGGGGTTTCCTATTTGGTGCACCCTTTTTGATGATCTGATTCTATAAAAGCCATCATTGTCTTTGAGCTATTTTACAGTCACATAAGTTCTAAAAGAACTGACAGTAATGCAAATGATTCTTTTTCATAGGAATGCAAATAAATTTTATCTGGCACAGGTGCAAATTAATTTCTTCCTTTCCCCCAAGAGGCCAGCTTTGCATCTATTAACACATTTTAACACATTTGTTTTAGTTTTCTCTGTTGTTTATTTATGTGACTGTTCTTTGATTTTTTCCATCAAATTGTTTGTAACATCTTACTGGTTTCCTTATTAATTGATAAGTTAAATAAAATATTTGACATGTGATCATTTCTTTTTTTTTTTTTTTTAAGAGATTTTTGCTATGGGATGCATGCATTCGCTGGAGAGACAGAGAGAGACAGAGTCAGAAAGCGAGCAATCATCCCATGGGGGGACAGTCATGCCACAATCCCTTCTCCTCCATTTTCCTCCAAGGGTTTTGGGCATGCCTGCACAAGCATCTGGCATGAGTTTGAAGCCACTGGTCAGGGATTTGTATTGTGGACGACTATGTGGGAATCCAGTGATGTAACTATTATGCTATCTATTGGTCCTGATGTGATCATTTAACATCTTAACTTTTTACATCTCTTA
Organism: Tupaia tana; assembly: GCA_026018925.1. NCBI lineage: Eukaryota > Metazoa > Chordata > Mammalia > Scandentia > Tupaiidae > Tupaia > Tupaia tana. Next base: position 123,557,972 of record JAKSZU010000001.1, read on the forward strand.
CTCTATTTAACTCTACTCTGGGATATTTTTTTAATTTTATATTCTAAACCTTCTATTGAGTTTCTCACATCTGATTTTCAATCTTTAATTTCTTAAAACTTTTTTGATTATTGAATGATAGCTTGAAAAAACTTGTTTTTATTTCATGCATATATCTTATTTATCTGAAAAAAATAATAAAAGTAATACTTTTTAAATTTATTTATTTATTTATTTATTTATTTACAGTCATTCTCTATACATCAATACAGTATACCAAGGATGTTACCATACATGTTATCATCAACAAATAATTGTCTATTTCTTGTTTCTTATATATTTTGCTTCTTCTCCCCTTTGATTTCCTACCTCTCACCCTTTGCCAACTTTCTTATTTCTTCCACACTGTCTCTGGTATATATAGTTGTTTTCCATGCCTTCCTCCCCCCCATTTTATTGATTCACTAAAGATCTTAATTAATTTAAAGACTTTCAATAGCAAGCACAGATAATATATACATATTTAAGAACTCAATGTCTCACTTTAGGCATAAACCTCAGTGAGTAAAGTGAATATACTATAAAGTAGCACCTCACTGGGGCTATATAGCTTACTGCAGTCATTAAATAGGTGTTAATAGGTACTTTTAAGTACATTTTTTAATTTCAAAAAAGTTTTAGTTTTAATAGATCAAAATAAAAGAATGTTAAGAGAAATCTGCTTAAGACTTAAAGCCAGGAAAAAGTTTAGGATTCAGTTCAAATAGTAGGTAGATGAACCTATCAATCATTCAAGAGAAAACAACAATCCTTAAATATAGAAATCAAGTATTGAATAAAACCAGTAATGTTTTAGTCTAAAGTAAAAACATTCTATTTCACTAGTTCAGACTCATGAAATTAATCTCTCTTCTATTGAATCTGCAGTGTTACTCTGGTCTGATCTTTCCATTTAAATTCTGGAAGTTAACATTCAACTCTGGATTTGTCCCTACCATTAGGCTGGCCATTCTCTTGGTTGTTTCTTGTACTCTTATTTCTGTGTGTCCGACTTTAGTTATCCTGGTATAGCACTCCCTTTAGCACTTCTTGGAGTGCTGGTCTGGTGTTGGTAAATTCTTTCAGGTTTTGTTTATCTGAGAATGTTTTTGTCTCCCCCGCCCCCTTTGGAAGATAATCTTGCTGGGCATAGTATTCTTGGTTGAAATTGTTTTTCACTTAACGCTTTGAATATATTTTCCATTCTTTCCTTGCTTGCATTGTTTCTGAGGAGAGGTTCGACATTAGTCTGATGGGATATCCTTTGACGGTAACTTGACATTTTTCTCTTGCCAATTTTAGTATCTTGTCTTGTCTGTAGTTTTGGTCAATCTGGCTATGATATGTCATAGAGAAGATCTTCCTGGGTTTATTCTATTATGGGTCCTTAGTATTTCTTGTGCCTGGATATTTGAGTGCCTCTCTAGGTTTGGAAAGTTTTCTTCCAGGATTTCATGTAATCAATTATCAATGCCCTTATTTAGTTTCTTCACCTTCTGGGATACCGATGATTCAGATGTTTGGGCATTTAATGGCATCTAGTATTACTCATATGTTATTCTCATTGTGGGGGGTTATTTTCTCAGTCTTTTTGGTGAATTTTTATAGGACAGAGGTTCTATCTTCTACATCTGAGATTCTATCTTCTGCATGATCTAATCTGCTTTTAATATTTTCAAGGGAAATTTTGATTTCTTGCATTACAGCCTTCATCTCTAACAATTCCATTTGATTCTTTTTTATGATGTGTAGCTCCTCTTTTAGATCACGCAGGAACTTCCTCACCTCCTGGAACTCAGTGTCTGTTCTCCTGCATCTTCTGGAGTTCATTGTCTCTATTTTCTTGGATCTCTGTTAGCTTTGTCACTATGAATATTTTAAATTCTTTACCTGACATTTCCATGAGTTCCCTTGTATTTTTTGTGGAAGAAGAAGAATTGTTCTTTTCCATTAGAGGAGAGATATTTTCTTGGTTTCTTATATTTTTTGTACCTCTGTGGTGGTTTCTGGTCATCTGATAGATTATACTTTTTTCCTATTTTCTGGAGTTAAATCTGAGCATTCAGAGGAATGCAGAAAGAAGTAACCTGCAGTCTGTAAACAGTACTGTTTTTCTCCCTTTGCACAGCTGATTAAATAAAAATTTAGGATTAATCTAACGCTAAAAGTATTTAGATATTTGGCTGCTGAGCTCCTGGACCTGTCTAGAAAATCAGTGTGCAGAGGCTGAGCAGAAAAGTGAGAAAGGTAAAAAGAAAAGGAAAAGGAATAGAAAAACTAGAGAAGAGAAAGAAACAAGACAAAAACAATAAGAAAAAGAGAAGAAAATTTTTTTTGTCAGAAAATGAAAACCATGTGATGCACTAGCACACTGCATAAATGGGGCCGCTCAGAACTCAAATATAGATGGCTGCTAATTGGTTTATCCTATAGGGGCAGGGGAAAGGTCAGAATCATAAAGACAAAAGAGCAGCAGAGAGCTAAGTTTAAAATTAAAAAAAAATATATAGAAAGAGATAGAAAGAGACAGAGAGAATAAGTAGGGTTCTCTAACCTGGCTCCTGGCTAGACCTGGGGACCAGGAGGGTGAAGTCTGGGCAGAGAGTCTTTGGTGGTCAAAATCCCTGAACAGGGCCACTTAGAACTCAAATACAGATGGCTGCTGATTGGCTTATCTTGGCTCCTGGCTAGACCTGAGGAGCAGGAGGGTAAAGTTTGGGCAGAGTGTCATCCGGATGACCAAAATCTCATTTTGTTGATTTGTTTAGCAGAGTCAGAAGATGAGGTTTGATGGGCTGTGGCTTGACACAGTACAGTGTAATAAAATGGAAATAAGTAAGATGGACAGTGGTGCAGCAATAAACTGTGAAGTTCTATGAGGCTGCCCGTGTGGGAGGATTCCAGGTTTGTGTCTGGAGACCTCCTTGATTACGCTGGGCATGTGCTTGCCATGATTTGGGCTGGCAGAAGTTGTGGGTGAATGGCAGTATTGAAACCCTGATGGGATATTGTCTCTCTGGTTTATGGAATAAATAAATAAATAAATAAAAACTGAAATGGAAAGAAGATAGTTTTGGGGATCGGACAGACTTAGGGTCATAACCCAGCTCAACACTTACTAGCCACATAAATTTGTGCAAAACATTTAATCACTGTAAATGTTTCTACAAATATAACATGTAATTTTATTTAACTTGCAGACTTATTGTGAAGATTAAAAGAGCTTTTAAAGGACCTATTAGATAGCTTGGCATATAGGTAATTTCTTCTGTTTTGCTTTCTTGTATGTTTCTACAATAAACTGACCTCAAACAAGCCACAGTCTAGCCTTAGAAATAGCCTTCCACGAGGACGTTGCCTCTGGCCATGCAACTAAGGACTAAGACAACCTTACTGTCTTCCTTAAGGTCACTAAGCAATTCAGCAGGAATCACGCAAGGATCTCTTAAAGACTGATAGTTTCATAAGTTGATCTGACTCAAGTTGCTAGAGGCTTTGGAAAGTGCAGTAGGAAGTCAAAGGCATGTTAGCTCAGCCATCCTAGCAGGAAAGTGATGGATGGTGATGAGGAGGTAGCAGCAAACTTTGCTGGAGACATACTGGAACTTCCATAAATCCCTCTCCTCCCTACCTGTTCTCTCCCTTTCAAGAGGTGACCAGTTCACAGAAAAGTAGGGAGTTCAGGCTAAAATAAACCCCAAGAACTGAATCTGTCATGGGAAGAAGATCAATTAAGACTTATCAAAGGGAGAAAGGTTTCCAGGCCAGTCTTCTTCAGTTGCATTTGTCTTGTTCACATTGCCTCTCCTCTCTCTGAGGCTTCAGCCTGCCCTGCAATGACCTCTCTTGACTATGAATTCCTTCAGTGCGAGGCAGACACTCCATTCATTTGGCAATTAATCATGTTCTGCATTGCGACATCCTTTTCAGTACACTTCTGAAGTCCTTTTCTTTCTTGAATTTCCTTGAATTTTCAAGTGTTTGAGTCTTAGATTACAAATGATGTGCCTGGATGGCGGGGTCGCCTGGACTTTCACATGTCTCTCCATGCCTGGAATAGTTATTTGGAACCATGCCTGTCCTTGGGGAGGACCAGGATGCATGATTTTCTTGTTTAATTCTCATTAAATTATGTCTCTGTGCACCTTCTTTCTGTTTCTGCTTCTCTCCATTTTTGATTTCCACCAAAGCAGATCTTTGTTATTTTGGAAGTTTATGTCCTGAGATTATTACCATTCCTTAAAGAAAAGATTACTATTAAAGTGTATGGTATTTTATTAGACTTGTCCATTCTTTCTTCACTCTCTTCACCAACATTTGCTGTTGGCTTTCTTTTGGGTGCTTTTTCCACAGATAAACAAAGTGTTCATTGCTTACAGAAACTACTGTGCACATTGTAACAAAGGTAGGACATACCATTTTGGAGGAAGATACTGTGCACATTGTAACAAAGGTAGAAGGACATACCACATTGGTGGTCTGCTCTGCCCACACATGTAGCACCTTCCTCTCCCAAGGTGACCTTGAGAATGAGACATTTCAATTTGTGTCTCAGGAAAATGACAAATGGCTCCTGTGTTACAGATCTCGTGGTGAGTAGCAAAATTGTGAGGATAGGTGCCACGATACCAAGAATCTATTGTATATGTTTTTCAACATTTCTTTAGTTGACCTCCAAAAACAGTCCCAAACCAACCTTATTTTTCATTCCCCCCCCTTTTTTTGAATTGCCAGAGGGCATGCATGCAGTCTCTAGAAGAAAGAGACACAGAGAGAGAGAAAGCATCCCCAGAATGGGGCATGGTCACTCCACAATCCCTTCTCTTCCTTTTCCCTATTGTATGGGGATTTTGGGCATGCATGCATGTGTGCCTGACACATTTTTCAAGCCAGCGGGGCTGATATTAGAACTGTAGTTGGCCATGTGGGATCTGACTCTCTATGCACAATGCTTAATCACTGTGCAATAGGCCAGCCCTAGTCTCTTTCTTACTTCCTTTTCCCTTTTCAACTACTTTATTGAGACATAATTTGCATACTGTGCAATTCACTTATTTAGAGTGTATAATTCAGTGTCTTTTAGTGCATTTACTCAGTTATGCAACCATCATCACAATCAATTCCAGAACATTTTCATTATCCTAAAAGGAAACACTGTACAGATTAGCAGTCACTCCCTATTTCTGCCCTATCTCCTAGTGTAGGCAGCCATAAATCTGCTTTCCATACCTATATATTTGCCTCTTTTGACATTTTATGAAAATAGGACCATACACTATGTGGCTTTTTTGATCAGCTTCTTTCACTTAGTATAATGTTTTCTTATTTATTTAATTTTTCTTAATTTGTCAATGGGTGCATGTTCTTGCCACACACACACACACACACACACACACACACACAGAAGGGGAGAGAAAGAGAGAGAGAGAGAGAGTGAGAAAGCACACCCTCCCCATGGGGCATGGTCCACCACAATCACTTCTCCATTTCTTCCTCCTTTTGGGACTTTGGTCACACATATACACATGCTCAGTATGTTTTTTAAGCCACTGGGTCAAAGATTTAAACCACTCAGTAAGCCATATGAGATCTACTTACATTAACTACCAGGGAACAGGCTGGCCTGAGATAATGATTTAGAGGTTCATCCATTTTAGCAGCATGTATCAATACTTTATTACTTTTTATGGGCTGAATAATATTCCACTGTATGGTTCTCTCTCTCTCTCTCTCTCTCTCTCTCTCTCTCTCTATATATATATATATATATACACACACACACACACATATATATATATGATTTTATTTATCCATTAATCAGTTGATGTGCATTTGGATGACTTCTAGTTTTTGTCAATTATGAATAAAGTTTCTGTAAATATTTATGTATGAGTTTCTTTTGTCATTCAGTAACTCCATGTTTAATGTTTGAGAATTTTCCAAACTATTTTCAAAGTAGTTGTACCATTTTAAAATCCCACCTATAGAGATTGAAAGATTGGAAGACATAAAAGGAGTGAAAACAGTTACGGATGTTGGACACAGTGTGGAAGGAGGGTGGAAGAGGGGAAGAGTATAGGGAAGGAAATCAGGGAGAAAAAATAGAGAGGCAAGACATTTGTGGGACACAGAAATGGTTTATAACCCGTTGATGATAACATGTATAGTATTCTAAACTGGACTGGTCTGAGATATATCTCATTCTGGGTAAATTTTCTTTACATGCCAAATGAAGTATAGCGATTGAACATTAAAAAAATAATAAAAATAATAAAAATAAAATAGAATAAAAAATAAATAAAATTCCACCTATATTATGTGAGGCTTCAGATTTCTCCACATCCTCATAAACACTTATTATTTACCTTTTTAAAATTATATATATATATCTTAAATTTTATTTCAAGTTCTCTTACACATTCAATCATATTATTTAGCTTGTGAAGTGAATATTCCAACATGTGTACATTTCTCCTCAGTCCAGTTGGTAATATTATAAAGTTATCTTCAACAGATAATACCCCATTTCTTTGTCCCATTAATGCTATGCCTTTCTATTTTTCTCCTTCATGTCCTTCCTCAGACTCTACTCCTTCACCCACCCTCTTTCCACCCCATATTTGGTATTCACAATCATTTACTGTGTTTCTACATTATTTAGTCATTCAGTTTCGGTCATAGAGTGCGGACACTCAGTATATATTAAGTGGAGACATACAATGTCTCTCCTTCATAGCCTGGCTTGCTTCACTCAGCAATAAATCTTCCATTATACATCCACTTTCTGTCAAAAGCCAAGGTCTTGTATTTTTTTTTTTTTTAATGGCTGAATAGTATTCCATAGAGTATATGTGCCACAGTTTTTCAATCCATTCATCTGTTTGTGGGCATTTAGGTTGGTTCCATGTCTTAGCAACTGTGAATAATGCTGCAATAAATATTGATGTGCAAGCACTTTTCTGATGAAGAATTCTTTTTTTTTAATTTAAATTTATTTCTTTACGTTCATTCACTGTACATCATTACAGCATACAAAATGAAATTTTCCATCCAGAGGACACCATATGTCTCAATCAAGCACATCAACATACATGTTATTGTCAACAAATAATTTTCCATTTCTTGTTTCCTGTATGTTTTGCTCCTCCCCCCCATCCTTGATTCCCTATCTCTTACCCTCAGCCATCTCCCACTCTCTTCCCACACTGTTTCTGGTATCTATGTTTACTTTCTATATTGTTCCCCCCCCCCCCCATTTTTTATTGAATTACTAAAGATCTTAATTAATCTAAATATTTTCATAGCAAACACAGGTGATATATACATTTCCATGAACACGTTTCTAAAGTAGCACCTAGCTGGGGCTATATATCTTAACTGCGGTCATCAAATGGATTTTTTTTTTTCTTGAAACTTTTCTTTTTTTTTGTAACTTAATTTACATTCTTTCCCTAAGCTTCTGTCCTTTGGGTAGATACCAAGGAGTGGGATTGCTGGATCATATGGTAGTTCTATTTGTAGATTTTTGAGGAATCTCCATATTGTTCTCCACAGTGGCTGGACCAATTTACATTCACACCAGCAGTGTAAGAGAGTTCCCCTTTCACCACACCCCTGCCAGCACTTATCAGGTTTGTTTGTTTGTTTGTTTATTTATTTATTTATCTTAGTCATTCTGTCTGAGGTTAGGCGGTTATCTCATTGTTGTTTTGATCTGCATTTCCCTTACAATGAGGGATGTTGAGCATTTTTTCATATGCCTTTTGGCTATTCACATGTCATTCTTAGAGAGTGGTTTTTGCCTTTTTACTGGATGTCCTTGAAGACAATTCCCTGTGTCTCTGTTTTTTTCCTCTTCTACAAGATAACCCATTGCTATGATCTGAATATTTATGTTCACCTAATATTTAAATGTTGAGATTTAACCTCTAATGAGATAGTATTTGGGGCCTTTGGGAAGTGATTAGGCTTGTGAGTGGAGCCCTCATGAGTGGGGCTGGTGCCATTACAAAAGAGGCCCAGAGTGCCTCCTTGCCTCTCCCACCACATGAGGATGTGGTGAGAAGGTGCAGTCTGTGAGGAATTGGCCCTCAGCAGACATCAAACCTTCTGGTGCTTTGATCTTGAACTTCTAGTCTCCAGAACTGTGAAAAATAAATTCCTGCTGTTTATAAGCCACCCGGTTTATGGTATTTAGTTACAGCAGCATGAATGGACTAAGACAGCCATAGAATGGATATGCTGGGAGGGGACTTACATTGTAGGGCAGGAATAATTAGGGTCCTGGGCAGGTGTTCTCTGGCCTGAGACCACTGGCTATTGCAGAACAGTTCATAGAGCCATATGTGGTGATGGGGGAGGGGGTCACACAAACCCCTAGTACACTCAGGGCTTCTTGTGTTGGATGAACCCTTTGGAGGGAGAAGTTAGGGAAGAACACATACAGCTCTCTTGTCCTCTCTCCTCTCTTCTTGCAATCTTTCAGGCCGGAAAACTGTGAAATTTAATTTTGCTCTTCTCTACACTGAGCACGGGCCTCTGCGACCTGGCTGGCACATGCAGTATATTATTTTCCTTACTCATGGGGGATGTAGGAGGACCTCCACGTGGTGGAATCTCCAGACTTTGCTCTTGATATACTAAGTCAGAATTAAAAGGAATTAAAGACTTCTGCTCTCTAATAAATCTTGTCTTTCCAAATCTAAGTATATTGCTTTGTTTTAAAATCATATTTTGCATGCTAGAAGCAGACTGTTAATTTCCTCATTTTTTCCTTTGCATTCTTTTTGTAACAAATATAAGTCCTGAATAAATAAATATATTTGACTGACTAGGATGAAGATGATAGGATCAGGAAGGCAAGAGGGAAAGTATTTCATTGCTATCATCTCAGAGTTTGTCAAAATTTTTTAGTCTATGATCCACTGTCCCCCAAAATTTTTGTGTAACTTTAATGTTGTAGTTCATATTTTAGTCACAAAAGAGTTTTTCAAACACAAGGGTATTTAATACTGCTACTAGATTTTAAATTATGCAAGTATTTAATGAATGCATTATGATTATATATAAAATTCAGATAAAGCTAATGTCCCTCTTACATATCACCCCCAATTCTGGGACTCTCTAAGGGATAACCATACTTCTCTCTGGGTCTATCTTCTCAGATCTTTCCCTTTTGCATTTATATGCTGACACAACTATTTACAGAAATAAGTAGGTTTGCTTTCTTTCTATATGAATGCTATTATTCTTCATGCGTTCTTTTAAAGTTTGCTTTTTTTTTAATGTGGAAAATGTCTTGAAAGTCTTTTCATATCAGCACAGGTAGCTTTAGCTCATTTCTTTTAACTTCCACAGAGTATTCCATAGTACAGAAATATCACCAGTTATTAAACCAGGATCTTATTTTTGGGCATGCAAATAGATTCTTACTTTTTATTGTTTTCAACTATAAAACTAGTTGATCACATTCTGCCATAGGCTTATTTCTGCAACATATCAGGGTTTCTCTAGTGAGAAACACAGAAGAGAAGTGGTTGGGTCAAGGGGTATTCACATTTAACATTTTAATATGCACTGCCAAATGGGCCTCCTGAAGGACTGAACTTAGATTGTGCTATTGAAATTGCTTTCTAAGGCATTGCACATGTCCTCAGTCCCCTGCCCCTGCAGATTATGACACACTCCTCCATTCCTTTGGGACTCATTGATTTATACTTCAGTTTGAGTGTAATCATTGTGTTTTCTCGACCAGAGAAATCTACGTTAAAGGGCTTACTTCTAATTGTGGAATAAAGCATGTTGTTTTCTGTTGAAGTAATTTCAGGCATCAGTGAACAAGTAAAGGAGGAATTTTGGGGTGTGCAAACTTTTCCGTGCCCCTGAATTTACTCCATGCTGCTTTCTGGCTACCCTGTGAGGCACACATAAGACTGCATTCCTTCTTTGGTTGGGGGAAACTAAATGCTTGGGGGAGCGCCCTACTGTAGGGTTGATGCAGGATGGGAAGACCTCAGAGACAGGACCTTTACTTGTAGTTCTGATTTCTCTTTGCAGAGTGCTGGAGTGGACCTGGTAGGAGACAGGCCTCCAAGACCCACGTGGGAGAGGTCCGGAGGTGCTGGGAGCAGATGCGTTTGTGGAGGTGGGGGGCTAAGAGTCCCAGAAGAGGAGGAAGTGGGGGCAGTCACACATCAGGTGTAAGGGGTATCATCAGGCTGAGCCAGGAGATTGGTGAGGGGCACAGGCTGAGGCCATCTGGGGAAGAGACTGGAAATCAGAACATGAGGACTGTTGAGGAGGAACAAACTGTGACCAAGATGCCAGCACTGGGCAGTATTCATCCTCGTGGGGCATTGGCCATGTGGTTCAAGCTAGGCTGGCTCACTTAGGGCTCTAGGGCTGTGTGTGGGGGTGGATGTCAGGGGTCAGAAAGGTCTGTAGGATAAACTAGGATGCAGAGAAATACCACAGAAACTCAGATGGATCTTAATGTCATCCTACTCAGCAGAGAACAGATTCAGAAGTGCTCATGGAGTTCTCATGCGCTGTCAGGAAGGCTCACGGTCAGCCTTTGGGGAAGGATAAGCAGATGTCTGTTCTCTCCAATGTCTGTCCTGTTAGATGTGTGTTTGGTGAGTGGCCAAGTGAATGAAGAACGAGAAGAGTTTCCTAGGTACGGGCAAGACTCACCTGCAAGAGTGACAACTGAGGCATCTCCTTTCTCCCTAAAGAACTCATCTTGAAATTCTTTTTTTTAAAAATAATATATTTTATTTTCTTTAAATTTATTTTATATGTTCAATCACTATACATCACTTATCTTATAAAGTTAATTTTCCAACGTGAATACATTTCACATCAGTCCAGTTGGGGATACTGATAATAATCCATTTCTGTGTCCCATAAATGTCTTGCCTCTCTATTTTTTCTCCCTAATGTCTTTCCCCACACTCTTTTCCTTCTCCTGTCCTCTTCCCACACTGTATCCAGTGTCTGTAACCATTTTCCATGTTTCTATACCCTCTAATCTTTTAGTTTCAGCCATAGAGTGTGGGCAGTTGGTATAAAGCAGAGACATACAAAGTCTCTCCTTCATAGCCTGACTTACTTCACTCAGCAGTAAATCTTCCATATTTGTCCACTTTCTATCAAAAGCCAAGGTCTTGTCTTTTATGGCTGAGTTGTATTTCATAGAGTACATATGCCACACTTTTTCAATCCATTCTTCTGTTCATGGACATTTGGGTTGGTTCCATGTCTTAGCAATTGTGAATAATGCCACAATAAACATAGATGTGCAAGCACTTTTCCAACTAAGAGTTCTCCTGTCCTTTGGGCAGATACCAAGGAGTGGGGTTGCTGGATCATATGGTAGTTCTAATTCTTCTTACAGTGCTACTGATGCAAAACCCTCTTATGAAATGCCTGTGTGTTTTCTTCTTCTTTCCTCTTTTCCTCCTTCCTTCCTTCCTTCCTTCCTTCCTTCCTTCCTTCCTTCCTTCCTTCTTTCTTTTTCTCTTTCTTTTGCTCTCTTTCTTTCTCTCCTCTCTTTCTCTCTTCTTTCTTTCTTTCTTTCTTTCTTTCTTTCTTTCTTTCTTTCTTTCTTTCTTTCTTTCTTTCTCTTCTTCCTTCCTTCCTTCCTTCTTCCTTCCTTCCTTCCTTCCTTCCTTCCTTCCTTCTTTCTTTCTTTCTTTCTTCCTTCCTTCCTTCCTTCCTTCCTTCCTTCCTTCCTTCCTTCCTTCCTTTCTTTCTTTCTTTCTTTCTCTCTCTCTCTCTCTCTCTCTCTCTCTCCCTCCCTCCCTCCCTCCCTCCCTCCCTCCCTCCCTCCCTCCCTCTTTCTTTCTTTCTTCTTTCTTTCTTTCTTTCTTTCTTTCTTTCTTTCTTTCTCTCTTTCTTCTTTCTTTCTCTTTCTTTTTTTTTTTTTGGAGAGGTTTTTGCTATAAGGGAGCGTGTGCTCGCCAGACAGACAGAGAGAGAGAGCCAGAAAGCGAGAAATCACCCCCCAGGGGGGATGGCCACGCCGCATTCCCTTCTCCTCCATTCTCCTCTTGGGATCTTGGGCATGCACGCACATGCGCCCGGCATGAGTATTAAGCCACCGGGTCCGGGACACGAACTGCGGTTGACTACGTGGGAGTCCAGCGACATAGCCACTACACTAACTACTGGTCCCCTTTCTCTTTCTTTCCCTGCCTGCCTGCTTCTTAAATTCCTTCCTTCTTTCTTTCTGTGCCTCTCATTCTTCCTTTTTAAAAACTTTGCCAAAGGTCAACTACTATTGTCACAGATGAAATTGGCAGTATTGACCTTATACTGAAAATCAAGGGTTAAAAATGATTATATACATCTACCTTAAATCACTTGTAAACATCTTATGCAGTCATAGTTATCTATAATTGTTTTGTTCTTTAATTTTTTGCATTTGTGGCAATATTACATTGCCCATTTTGTTACTGTTTTACTCACTTCCCCCACTTTTTTTTTTTTTTTTTTTTTGAGAGGTTTTCGCTATAGGACGTGTGGGCTCCCCAGACAGAGAGAGACAGAGAGACAGAAAGTGAGAAATCACCCCCCAGGGGGAATGGTCACGCCACAATCCCTTCTCCTCCATTCTCCTCTCGGGATCTTGGGCACACATGCACACGCGCCTGGAGTGAGTTTTAAGCCACCGGGTCCGGGACGCGAACTGCGGTTGACTACGTGGGAGTCCAGTAACATAGCCATTACGCTAACTGCTGGTTCCCACTTTTTTGTTTTAATAGTGACTAATGTGGGAAGAACTGGCTAATTTGTCACAGTGCTTAGTTACAACTGTTAATGTGTGACCTGCTGTTGGTATACATATAGATACAGTGTGTCTTTAATTTAATCAAAACCACTAAATCTACATATCCTCCATGTGACTGATAGGACATTATTATTTCATTTTTCTAAAGACAAAATGAAAGCAAAATATAGAATTCCAATATATTGGTGTAGATAATCTAGTTGGGAATACTTTTAAGTCTTACCTTCTCCTTTAAACTAATATTCATAATTGATTCATATTTAAAACACTTTAATTTACAAATTAAATTGCAGATAAGAGCATTATATTTAATTTAGACTTAGGTGGGAGTCAATACCAGTAAACTACAACTACATAACTTCTTGCAACCACAAAGCCTGTAATACACTGCACTGTAACGAGTGTTGGCATTATCAGTTGAACTGTAAATATAAAATGCTTCTTCTGATTAGTCTCTATGATGATTAAGGTTCTAAGATTTATCTGAACACCATTCAGAAATATGTTTTGGGGAATTTGATAGTTATTGATGTACATCTGTTAAGCGGATGACAAACATAACTCATCATTCCCCAGAAACCCTTTTTGATTACAGTGTCTAACATTTTGCCTCCTCTTTTTTGATTTTGCTGGTTATAAAGGTTTGGATTGGAGAGAGCTCACTGGATCCCAATCTTCAGAGCTGGATCATTGGATTCAAATACAATGTGGATAGGATAGGGAGGATGAATTACAAATATTCATGAAGTGGGAATATATTACCAGGAACATAGGAGTGAATTCCTGCCTCAACCAAATCTCACTTGCTTGGATATATATATATATATATATATATATATATATACACACATACACACACACACACACATATAATTGATATATTTAATTAATTCAACTTAATTGGCTATTCCAAAGATTTCTCCCCCCGCCCCTATTTTTTGATGATTGGAGCTCTTAAGATGCATGATGGAGGGACCAGTGTTTGGCGTAATGGCTATGTTGTTGGACTCCCATGTAGTTGACTGCGGTTTGAGTCCCAGACCTGGTGGCTTAAATTCATGCTGAGCACATGTGCATGCGTGCCCAAGATCCCGAGAGGAGAATGGAGGAGAAGGGATTGCAATGTGGCCATCCCCCCTGGGGGGAGGGTGATTTCTCTCTTTCTCTCTCTCTGTCTCATGCTACAGATACTCTTCTTCAGGCGGTTCTGGGTTGACGGCTGGGCAACCGCTGGAGCAGGCCTTTTGTTTGTTGGAGGAGGTATCGGTGGCACTATCCTATATGCCTAATGGGATTTGCATTTCTGGGAAAGTGTAGAGAAAACTATACCTTACTCAGACAGACTCTTTGAATTGGTTCTTGGTTCTGCACCTAATAATATTCCATTGCCAAAGAAGCCAATTCAGTCTGGTTCACTAAAAATCTCTGATTTATCAGAGGTAACGAAAGAATCTAAACAGCCTGCCTCACAACTCCAAAAACAAAAGGGAGACACTCTAGCTTCAACAGCAGCACCTACAGAGGCAGCTCAAATTATTTCTACATCAAATGTACACAGTCGGTCCCAGCCCCCGTGGTTCAGCATGCAGAATCTATAAAGACTAATCACCCTAAAATCAAAGGAAAGCCTACACCTGCAGCTTCAGAGGAAGCATACTCATCTTCTGTAAGGGAGCAACCACCCGAAGAAGTTGCAGCTTGCCTTGCACAACAGGAAAAACAAGAGCAAGCTGAGATTGAGTCTCTAGCTAAAGCTTAGAAGATGCTCTACGCCAAACTGCTAGCATCACTCTGCAGGCGACTATGCTCAGAAGGCTGCTGTCCAGGCTGCCAATGTACACTCCAACATCCTGAAAGCAGCCATGGGCAATTTGGAGGTTACAGGTGAGATGTCTGCTCAGTGGCGCACAGTGGAGGGTGGATTGAAGGAACGTAGAAAGGCAGTAGATGAACCTGCTGATGCCCTCCTCAAAGCCAAAGAAGAGTTAGAGAAGATGAAAAGTGTAATAGAAAATGCAAAGATAAAAGAGCTTGCTGGGGACAAACCTCATATAATTGCTGCAAGGGGAAACTTCACATGATAGTCCATCTGGATAATGTGGTCAAAAAGGTCCAAGCAGTTCAGTCTGAAGCTAAGGTTGTATGTCAGTATCATGAGCTGGTGGTCCAAGCCCGGGATGACTTTAAATGAGAACTGGACAGTATCACTCCAGAAGTCTGGCCTGGGTGGAAAGGGATGAGTATTTCCGACCTAGCTGACAGACTCTCGACAGATGACCTGAACTCCCTGCTTGCACACGCACATTGTTACATTGATTAGCTCAACAGAGAGCTGGCAGAACAGAAGGCCATGGAGAGGCAGCACATCACGTTAGCCTTGGAGAAGCAGAAGCTGGAAGAGAAGGGGGCATTTGACTCTGCAGTGGCAAAAGCCTTAAAATATCACAGAAGTAAAATACGGGCTTAACAGGACAGAAAGGTAGAGGAAGTCCGAGATGCCATGAAGAATGAAATGAGAACTCAGCTGCGGCGACAGGCAGCTGATCAGAGTAATCACTTACGAGATATCCTCAGGGTATGAGAGCAGGCACTGGAGTATCAGTTTGAGCAGGACCTGTCTGAGAAACTCTCTGAGCAAGAATTACAGTTTCGTTGTCTTAGTCAAGAGCAAAAGTCGACAACTTTACCCTGGATATAAACACTGCCTATGGCAGTCTGAGTGGGAGCGAGCAGTCTGTTCAGAGTCATGCAATTGCGGAAGAGGAAGCCAGAAAAGCCCACCAACTCTGGCTTTTTTTTGGAGAGGTTTTTGCTATAGGGCGCATGTGCTCACTGGAAAGACGGAGAGTGACAGAAAGACAGAATGCAAGAAATCACCCCCCAGGGGGGATGGCCATGCTGCAATCCCTTCTCCTCCATTTTCCTCTCGGGATCTTGGGCACGCACTCACACGCACCCGGCGTGAGTTTAAGCCACCAGGTCCAGAACTCGAACTGTGGTCGACTGCATGGGAGTCCAGCAACATAGCCATTATGCTAACTGCTGGTTCCCCAACTCGGGCTTTCTGTGGAGGCACTGAAGTACAGCATGAAGACGTCACCTGCAGATATGCCTACTGTTCCTCTGGGTAGTGCAGTTGAGGCCATCATAGCCAGCTGTTCTGATAATGAATTTTCCCAGGCTTTAACTGCAGCTATTCCTCCAGAGCCCCTGATCCGTGGGGTATATAAACGAAGCCTTAGAATTTGTTTCTGTGCTGTCCAAAAACTGGCCCAATGGGTAGCAATGACTGACGAAACCAGAAATAGCCTGTACCAGTACTTCCTCTCCTGCTTGCAGTCCCTGCTCCTATTCCTGCCTCAGCAACCCAAGCCACCAGTGGAGCTCTGCCCTGAGGATCTAAACACATTTAAGTTACTGTCATTGCCGCCTATTGCATTGAGCATGGTGACCTGGAGCTGGCAGCCAAGTTTGTCCATCAGCTGAAAGGGCAGTCCAGATGAGTGGCACAGGACGGGCTGAAGGAAGCTCGCGTGACCCTAGAAACTAAACAGAGAGTGGAGATTAAGACCACGTCCGGCAGCGCTGTAGGAATAGGAGCCGCTCAAGTGCAGCAAGAGTAAGGTCTAGGGAGAGCACTGTGAGGTCATGTTTTATGTCAAAGGAAATCAGGAGTGATCCATGAAGGGCTGGCAGGAAGGGTCCCAGATTGGTCTAGAAGGCAGGCTACAAGTACGGTTCTAAATGTTCACACCTGTTGCACCATTTACATTATTTCCACTCGCTATCATGTCAGTGAACTTCAGGAGTGCTTTTTTTGCAACCTGTGTAACATTTTCCGTTTTTCAGGTTTTCCTGATCAGGCTTGTGAGCCAATCAAAATAATGCTTGAGATCCCCACTACTAATGATTTTGCCCTTAGAGCAAACTGAAGAAAGCAACAGGATGAAAAAAATAAGTAAATAAATACACTTTTTAATTTTTTAAATTCTTGCCAAAGTGTGCACACACTCATTAGTGAGAGAAAGGGAGAAAGAGATGTAAAGTGAGAAAGTACTCCCTCCCACAGGGAATGATCATGTTGCAATTCGTTCTTCATTTCTCCCTCCTGTTGGGATTTTGGGCATGCACGCATATGTGCCAGTGTGGGTCTTGGGCTTGAGCTGTTCAGTTGGCCTTGTGGGATCTAGCTGCCTTAATAAACAGGACATAGGCTGGCACATGTTCTTTATGAAAAAGTTTTTATGTTGCCAGAGGCGTACATGCTTGCCAGAGAGAGAGAGAGAGAGAGAGAACTAGGGAGACAGAGAGACAGAGGGAGAAGAAAAGAACTGCCTCCCCCCCCCCCCCATGAGTCATGGTCACACTTCAATCCCATCCTGCTGGGATTTGGGGCACACGCACACACATGTGTCTGGTATACTTTTCAAATTGCTGGAGCTGGGATTCAAACCATGCAGTTGGCCATTTGGGATCCAGCCACCTTAACTATCAGGCCACGTCCTGACAAGGGTGAATGATCTCATACATGGGAAGATGGGGGGAGGGAGAACTCTCTATCCATCATGAGGGCAGAGCTGGGGAGAGGTTCAGCTGGAGTTGGAGGGGGGCTGGTACAGTGAAGTTCTTTTTTTAAAAAAAGTTTATTTTTAAAAATTTCTTCCACGAGAGAAAGAGATCTCCAACAGGGTCTTGACACTGTGACCCAGTCCCAGTCATAGCTAGCCTGGAGTACAGGAACAAGCCTACCTGGCACAAAGAGGTCTCCAAACTTGAATTCAGAAATTTCTATGTGGGTCGGCTTTTCAGAGCACTGCACCAAGGTGTAGTGAAGTTCTGAGAACTGAGGACTAAATCTCTCTGTTTTTTTTTTTTTTGTTGTTGTTTGTTTGTTTTTTGTTCTTTGTTTTTCTTTTTGGAGAGGCTTTTGCTATAGGGCGCGTGTGCTCACCAGACAGACAAAGACAGAGAGACTGAAAGCGAGAAATCACTCCCCGGGGGGGATGGCCACGCGGCAATCCCTTCTCCTCCATTCTCCTCTCGGGATCTTGGGCACGCATGCACCCGCGTCTGGCATGAGTTTTAAGCCACCAGGTCCGGGACGTGAACCGCGGTAGACCACATGGTAGTCCAGCAACATAGCCATTACACTAACTCCTGGTCCCAAATCTCTCTGGTTTTGATAGAAATTAATCCTGAAACAACATGTCATACAGTGGTCACCTCCTCTGCATGGCAGGCAGAAGTAGGCTTACAGAGGAGGAAATAGAAGCTCAGAGGGCCATGCAGCTTGCTAGGGCTCACATGGGTAACAACTGACTGACAACCTTCAATCTCTTTCTTCCTCACTGTGGACATTTAGAATTCTCTAAAGACCCAGCATTGACCTCTGGGTGCCGAGAGAAAAGGGAGTGCTTCTGAGAAGCAGCTGCCATTGCCAGACTATGATGATGAAATATACTACCCTCGAGGCTCTCAGTTGGACCTTGGGTATAAATCGCATTTATGACCTCATGCCCAGTGACCCTATGAATAAATGATGGCATCACATTTTCCATTATAAATCCCCAGTGCATGCATTTGCTTCTTTCTTGAAAAGAAAGCTTGCTTTTGGCTAAGGATGAGGTCCTAAAGATGAGAAATTAGGGGTTCCCTTCAAGAAAACTAGAGAATAATAGTGATCCAGGGCTCACCAGAACTTCTAAGAAGGGCAAGGGGTTAGACTTGCCCCTTTGCTGCATTCACCTTCAGGTCCTGAGAAGTGACACCAGCTCTCATGGATAGGTAAATTCCTCTGTGCTGGGTGCCATGCACACAGACATTTTATCTTGCCTTGACCAAACTCCTCAAGAGATTTATTATTGCCCCCATTTTGCAAATGAATAAACTGAGGTTTGACCGCGTACTTTGCTCAAAGTATGCAAACTTTTGCCATGTGGTAGCTAGTAAGAACAAGCATTAAGGTGTTACCAGATCTGGGGGGGCTCAGATGTCTGAATTTTACCCACCGAACCTGCAGCTTCACCAAAGTTCTGTTGGTTCCTTATGCCTTTAGAATAATTTCAAGTTCTCCATAAAGGTCAGGAGTACGTGGAAGGGAGAGCGCTAACATTTGTGGAGTGTTTTCCATGCACTTTTCACATATATGCCCCCTTTTTTTATAACAGCCCTGTGAAATAGGTCATGAACCTACTTCATTATAAACATAATTGTTTCAGATGGGAAAAGGTTTGTAAGTTAGAGAGTTTCAGACTTGTAATTAGAATTCTTTTTGAACATATTTTTCAGTAATGAAGATAATTTTTTTAAGAAAGATTTTTACTATAGGGCATGTGTGTTTGCCAGAGAGATAGAAAATGAGAAATCACTCCCCACCTAGGGGGATGGCTACTTCACTCCACAATCCCTTCCCTTACATTCTCCTCTTGGGATTTTGGGCATGCATACACATAGCACCTGGAGTGAGCTTGAAGATACCAGGTCCAGGACTTGAACTGCAGTTGGCCACGGGAGAGTCCAGCGATGTAACCATTACGTCATCTGCTGGTCCCATGAAGAGAATTTTTATTCATGATGAGTAATAAGTTATGAGCTGGGAGTAATAGAACATCATCAAGAAAGTCCTGAACAGTACATTCAACTCAAACTTAAATTAAAAGGTTTCTAGAAGATCCAATTGTAGCATAGTCCACACCTTTAAAGGCAACAAATATCCTCTCTGTCAGATGGGCACATGAATAGTTGGTAAACAGTATATGAGCCCCTAAGCTACCCATAAAATTGACTTTCCCTTTTGCCCTAATTTCAGCCTCACCTCTAGGAAGTTGTAACAATAGACCTTGTGATGCAAACCATGTTTCCTAATACGAAGTCTTCAAAAGAATTACGAGAAATCTGTGTATGGATTTCAAAATGTTTGTCATCAAAATAAACTCCAACTAATTCCAATTTTTCATGAATATTAAGAAATTTTTTTAACTGTGAGAGGGTCCTTTCCTTCCAAGGCAAGAAAAAAGAGGACCTAGAGAGACAGACAGACAAAGAATGAGAGCTAGGAAGCATTCCCCAGGGGGCACGGTCATGTTGCAATATCGCTTCCTCCATTCTCTATCTTGTAGAGATTTGGGGCACACACATATGCCAAGGTGTTTTTCAAGCCACCAGGGCTGGAATGTGAACCACTGCTGGTCACGTAGAATCCAGCTCCCTTAACCGCTAGGCTATGGGGCCAGCCCCTTCCATGAATGTTTTGAAGTCCCCTCACAAATGAATTTCTCATTCTCCAGTTTATGAGAGGGCCCTGGTACAACTTTGCTGCTCTCTGGGCTTCCATTTCCTTTCTGGAAGTCAACAGCTACTTGAAGATTTGGTTTGAGGCTTGCTTCAGGCTTTTCCTTGCTGGTGCTTGCCGAAAACATCATGGTCTCCCGGCACGTATTAGACTCTAGGCAATGATGAGGCAGAGAGAAGAGCTCTAGAGGGCAGTTTGCCATTTCCTTCTCTGCCTTTAGACGTTTGCTTAATTCCTTTCCATTACCCTTTGTCTGTGTAAGTTCCAACTGAAAAAGAAAAAAAAAATAAAAACCAAACTCTCTTGCCCTCTCTGCCCTGAAGATAATGTGATTAAATGGGGCAGAACTGGCCGCCAGCTACACCAATAACATCTTGAAATTTTGCTCTTAACCGATTAGAAAACACAATGTCTCCAAAGAGAATGGGCTCATTTATCACATCTCCCCAGAACGCTGGCACTGGACTGGGCCGTGAGCAACGCTCACTGCAGAGAAGGGACAGAATGAGGGAAAACCCCGCATACCTCATGGAAGCAGAGATTCTGCTTTTTCCTCTCAGCAATTAATCTCCTTTGGCTCTGCTAAATTACAGCAGAGGCAGGACAACGTTAAAGTGAAAATACCAGGGGACAGTGGGCCCTGGAACGGAACATAAAGCAACCTTGCAAATACCATCTCAGAGGGCTCATTTCTGCTGTCGATGGCACTTGTGGCCCAAGGCAGGGTGGAAGCAGTGTGTGTGAACACTTGGATGGGACGGGGGGGAGGGGGCCCTGATTTTCTCTCTGTCCACCCTATTTTCCTGCTTCCTTCCTTTGCTCTTCACACTGGGTCAAGAACACATAGTTGTTAACTCCTGTGAGCTCTGGCTCCTGTCTCTGTGTGGTCCTCTCCCGTCTTTCGCTACGCTGTGCACACTGGCTTTCCTTTTGCCCTGGACATCCCAAAGCTGATCCAGTCTCAGGGCCTTATCCCAGCTGTTCCCTCTGTATTGGTCCATCCCCAGATCATCACATGATTCAAGTCAGCTTTGCAGAGGGGATTCTTGTTTTTGATCACTCGGTATAAGTGGCACACTCCTCCCAAACCCAGACTCTGCCATGTCACTCTTTCTTTTTTTTTTTTTTTAAAGTTAATTTTGTCAGAGGGCATATGCATTCATCAGAAGAGAAAGAGAAACAGAGAGGGAGGAAAAAGAAATCAATGGGGTATGGTCACACTACAATCCCTTTTCCTACATTTCTTTATTCTGCTGGATTTGAGGCATGCATGCACATGTACCCAGTGTGGTTTTTAAGCTGTTGAGGCTGGGATTTGACTGCTGTTGGCCATGTGGGACCTGGTTCTTTTAACCAGTAGGCCGTGGGGCCAGCCCCACATTGCTTTTTTCACTTCATTCTGGCACTTCTCACTGTCTGAGGTTTTCTTGCATAGTTTCTTGCCTGGTAGCCCATCGTTCTAACATGTGAGCTCCTTGGGAGGAGAGTGTGTGGCCTGTTTGCCCATGGTGATACCTACCTTCTAGAGCAGTACCTGGCCCACAGCTGGAGCTCAGTGACATCTGTTGGATGACTGCACTCTGTGTACAGGTTGGGTGACGTGGTTCTAAGGCTAGGTAGAAAGGGGACCTAGAGCTGGACTGGTCTGAACGTTCATCACTTCCTTCGCCAGCTGAACCGAAGTATTGGCCCCTATAAAGACCCCCTCCTCTGGTGCATTGATGGCCTCCTTTTCTGACTGTGCCTCCTCTTCCTGCTCCTAGTCACTAGCTCCCTCTTATCTCCACCCATGCACATCTGGTTCCTGACTCTGTTCATCATTTCACACTATTTCTGATTTTCCTTAGGAGATTGCAAAATAATTCCCTTCTGCTCCTCATGCTGCACTGTCTACCCTCCCACCCAGCCTGATCATGGCCGTGACCTTCTGCTTGCCTGAGAGAGAAACTTAGGCTTCTGCTCTCTAGAAACTCGTAGTCTAGTGGGGAGGGGCAGTAGGCAGAAAATGACTACTTAGAGACCTGAGTGTGATGACAGATGCAAGCTTGGGTAAGGGGCTGAGTGGAGGGGCCACTCTTAATAAAGTAGGGAAGAGTCTGGAGGGTTGCCTGGAGGAAGTTTTGAGGGGAAAGAGGAGTTTTAAGCCAAAGAACTAGGGGATGTGTATTCCAGGCAAAGAGAATATAGTATGGGAAGGAACAGAGAAGAGAAAATGAAGCTCAAGATAAATTCTTCTTTATGACTGGAATTAACCAAAAGGATGATGCTAGGGGGAGGGGTACAGGATTTTGCTCTTAATTAATTAAAAAAAAGCAGTGTTTCTCTAAAGGTTAGGCCCTTCCAAAAGGAAAGGTCCTTTTTAAAGGTATGCAAATTCACCAAAATTTAGTTTTTTGGATGACTGAAGTCCAGAATCACAGAGGTTTGGCTGTGGTATCTATACGTGTAAGTTAATTGTCAGTGTGGTATGCATTTCACATTCTAGAGGCTGAATTCAATTCCAATGACCGAGAGTGTAGACTGGACTTGCCCTGAAGGATAAGCCACTTCTCTGTTATTACATTCTTATGTCTGAGTTAGCCCAGCAGACTCCATGTCAACCACTACAGAGCACTCCCCCTTCTGGGCGGCAGGCTGAAAACTCCATCCACAGAAGAGAGAAAGCCCGAATCTGTGTACAATGGTGAGGGGGCAAAGCTGTCCTTTCATGCCTGGAATATTGAACAGTTCTGGCAAGCAACTACCTGCAACATGAACTGTACTTAAAATATTCATTTGCTGCAGCTACTTAACACCTCTTTGATTTAGGAGAGCACGAGATGACAGTGGACTACGTGGAAATGCACTCAAAGATAGAAATCTTGTCCGATGGACACGGGAGACATTGCATTACCGCTGAAATTAGAGCATACAAAAATTCTCTTTCCAAAAGGCCACAAAATCAAGCTATGGAAAAAAAACTTGTACACTTAACTTTGGTAGGATATGGTGAAACAGCTGCAGCAAATTGCTGAGGACCAGGTTTGCAGCATTTGTCTGACAGTTTTGGGCAAATTGGTCATTCAGTGAATTAAATATTCCACAATTCTGTTTTGGAGAATTAACTTTCTCTGAATTGGCTTTTGGCAAATTGGCTGCGGCCCACAGCTTCTATCCCAAGTGGCTTATTAAGGAGTTTCTTTTGAACAGTAGAGTAGTCCCTGAAAAGAATTCCTGTGAATGCAATTTGTATCTACAATTTGTATCACTGCTTTAAGAAGGCAGCTTTCCTGTCCTTATTCGCATTGGCGGGTCCCAGGTTACCCTGAGCTCTAGCCTTCCTGAGGAGCTTTCTTTTGCATGTTCTCCCTCCCCATCCTGACCTTTGGGATGCTTCCCCACTAACCATTTGGTTTGTAAGATAGCCTTTTCTCCTCTTTCTCAATGGCAGACTTGGAAGTTTTTTTCTTTAAAGTATTATTTATTTAATTCTATCTTAAAGATTATAATTATCATTATTATTTTAATTTGACCAGAGAGACAGAGAAAGGGAAAGCAAGAAGGCAAGCTTCTAGGTCCAGAACTCAAACTGCAATCGGCCATGTGGGAATCCAGTGTCCTTCACCACCATGCCACTTGCTGGCCCCCAGGCTTGAAAGTTTTAAAATATCTTTTAAGTTTTAAAAAAAGCTTACTTATTTTGGGACCAGCAGATGGTATATTGGTTACACTGCTGGACTCCCACGTAGTTGACTGTAGTTTGAGTCCTGGACCTAGCAGCTTAAAAAACTCATGCTGGGAGACCAGCAGTTAGCGTAATGGCTATGTTGCTGGACTCCCATGTAGTCGACCGCGGTTCGAGTCCCGGACGCGGTGGCTTAAACTCACGCCGGGTGCATGTGCGTGCGTGCCCAAGATCCTGAGAGAAGAATGGAGAAGAAGGGATTGTGGTGTGGCCATCCCCCCTGGGGGGTGATTTCTCGCTTTCTGTCTCTCTGTCTCTGTCTTTCTGGTGGGCACACGCGCCCTATAGCAAAAACCTCTCAAAAAAAACAAAAACCAAAACAAAACAAAACTCATGCTGGGTGTGTGTGTGTGTGTGTGTGTGTATGCCAGGATCCCAGGAGGAGAAGGGACTGCAGCATGGCCATCTCCTCTAGGGGGTGATTTCTTACTTCCTGTTTCTCTGTCTCTCTGGCGAACACATGCACCGTATAGCAAAAAAAACAAAAAACAAAAAACAAAACAAAACAAAACAAAAAACCCAAAAAAACAAAAACCAAAAACACAAAAAACAAAAACCGAACAAACAAGAAACCCCCCAAAAGACCCCCAAAAAATCAAAAAAACTCTCTAAAAAAAGTTTACTTATTTCTTCTTTCCACGAGAGAGTGAGACAGAGAAAGAACAGGAGATAGGCAACACAGGCAACCCCAACATGGTCTTCAGGATGTGATCCCCCCAGTCTCAATCAGCCTGGATCATGGTGGGTGCGCCCAGCATGTACAGGAAGGTCCTGGGAAACGAACCCAGTTGTGTTTCTATTGCACCACTGGGGAGACTTGGAACTTTACTGTGAGAATGTCATAGGTTTTAGCTTACCACAGGATCATATTTATCTTTTTATGAAATAGAAACATCTTTTTCCCCAAAGTCTGGAGAGGATGCAGCCTCTGAGTGCCTTTCCTGTCCTCCCCTCTCAGGGACTCTGGCATGACTTTGTTCCTTTTTCTCAAGATGGCCATCCTGTGGACCTCACAGGTGGCTATGCTGGTCAAGGGGAATTAGGGAGACTTGCCCCTGTTGGTTCCTCCATCTTCAGCAATGTAGCCTTCAGGCCATTCAAGGATTGGTGCTGGGCTTCTTCACAGCAGGAAACTGTCAGCTTGTCTGGATCCCCTTCCCATCCTGTCTGACCGGAGCAGTGCAGAAGCCGGTGTTGAGAAAGTCTTTGTTGGAGGGCCCCGCCTGGGGACCCTCCTACAGGGAGGTTGCTTTGTTCCTTTCCTTCTGTCCTGGCCAGCTGCTGCTGCTCTCGCTCCCTGTCAGACCTGCTTCTTTACAACCACTTTGGGCTTCCACTGAGGTCCTCCCACTGTTAAGTGCTGACCCACTGAGCTGTACTGATGAATAGAATGCCTTTTTTTCTTTTTTTTAAATTCTGCTTCTGAATTCCTTCTACTTCTTTCAGTATTTATTGACTGCTTTTTGTGTGCCCAGCACTGTGCTCCATGCTGTGAGAGACACAAAACAAGATAAGCCAGATCAGCTCTGGGAGAGGTGATGAGCTCAGTAGGGATGTGAGACTGATTCACAGGAGACCCTGAGGCATGTGGAACAGGAATCGATAAAGAACCACAGGCAAAGGTATAATCAACTGTTGAGGGCTTCAGAGAAAACACAAAGGGGCTGCTGGAGAGATTGTGGAAGCCTGGCTGGGGGAGGGGGATTAGATGTAAATTGGGCTTTGCATGGTGGAAAGAACTGAAGAGGAGGAAGGGCATGCAAGTCGGAAGAGGGAAGGTGGCATGAATGATCTCACAGAAGCAGGGATGAACAAGTCAGGTGCACATGAAGGACGCTGGTATGGAGGGGACCACTGGACAGAAAGCAATCTGGCCCAGGGCTAGTTGTTAGCAGTAGTGATGATTTTGTTGAAAATATATGTCATTATGTTTTTGCAATCTTGGATAATGTTGGGACATAATTAGGGCAGCTTTGGAATAATGTATGTGTCCTTGACAATTATTCTTAGCTTTCTCAGAAATTTATTTTTTAGTAACTATTTTTAAAAATGTTTATTTGGGAGCCAGCAGGTGATGTAGTGACTAAGGTGCTGAACTCCCACTTGGTCAACCACTGTTTTAGTCCCAGACCTGGTGGCTTGAAACTCAAGCCAAGCACATGTGCATGTGTGCCCGAAATTCCAGGAGAAGGGATTGCAAGTGGTCATCACCCCAGGGGGTGATCCCTCCCTCTCCCTCTCACTGTCTCTCCTCTCTGGTGAGCTCACGTGCCCTATGGCTAAAATCTTTTAAAAAATACTAATTTCTGGGGACAGCAGATGGTGTAGCAGTTATGTCACTGGACTCCCATGTGGTCAACTGCAATTCAAGTCCCAGACCCGGTGGCTTGAAACTCATACTGAGCCTGTGTGCATGTGTTGCCTGCCCAAGATCCCAGAAGGAGAATGGAGGAGAAGGGATTGTGGTGTGGCCCATCCCCCCCGAGGGGGTGGATTTCTCACTTCCTTCTTGCTGTCTATGTCTCTCTCTTGCTCTCTCCTTCTCTCCAGCAAACACATGTGTCCTAGGGCAAAAACTTCTAAAAAAAAAAGTTTATTTCTTCCATGAGAGAGACAAAGAGACAGTACCTCCCAACTGCGTCCTGACGCAGGGATCCATCCCAGCTTCAGCCAGCCCTGGATCTTGAGCATGCACATACAGTCCATTCAGGGAGATCTCTAGATCAGGACCTAGAGTTTTCTCTTGTGGGCCTCAGACCATTGTGTTAGCACTCGCCACCATCTGGTTTCAGAATTTTATTTTTTCTTACATTTTTTTCCTTTGTGCTGCAAGTTAATTTTTACCTATTTATTCCTTTTTCTGTGCTCCTTATAACAAAAGCAATTTGGATCACTATACATGCCTAGTGAGATTAGTTGGAAATGAATCTATGAGACAAAAATGGATGCACGCTACCCAAAGGACAGAGAATTCTTCATTGGAAAAGTGCTTGCACATCGATGTTTATTGCAGCACTATTCACGACTGCTAAGACATGGAACCAACCCAAATGCCCCCGTATGGATGAATGGATTGAAAAACTGTGGCACATATACTCTATGGAATACTATTCAGCCATAAAAAAAAACAACAAAACCCTGGCTTTTGACAGAAAGTGGAAGAACATGGAAGATTTACTGCTGAGCGAAACAAGTCAGGCTATGAAGGAGAGACATTGTATGTCCCCACTTAATATATACTGAGTATATATTAAGTGTGGAGGAGAGGGGCCTAGGGAAGGATATTTGGAGGAGGGATACAGAGGCAGAGCATTGATGGGATGGGGAGGTGTGGTGTAATCTGTTGAAGATATTTTGATCAACTGGACTGGGGAGAAATGTTCACATATTGAAATGTTCACTTCATAAGCTAAAAAATGTCACTGAATGTATATAAAAAATAAATTAATTAAAAAAATGGATGCAAGTATCTGTATAAGGGAAGGTCTGGAAGTATACACACAGGTGCCTTATTGATTGTGTCTGAGTGGCTGGAATCATGGGCATTCTTCATTCTTTCCCTTTTGCTTGTCTGTACAGAATTTGCACATTTATTTCACAGGAATGTAATTAATTTGTAAAGGAAAAGTATAACCACTGGACAATAGAAATGAGAAGTCTGGTGAGCAAAAGAAATTACATAGGAAAACTATTGGAATTTTTCAGGTTTGGATTTCCTTGTCTTCCAGTCTTGAATTAAATCAAAGTCAGTTGTGTCTGCCTTGACCATCCTTCAGTTTTGCCCACTGTTTAATATTTAAAACTTGGTTTTGGCCAGCCTGTTTTCAGCCACGCTCTTTCCTGTCCAGTCACCTGGGGTTGTGATGGACAGCTGGCACAAGCAGCCAGGCCTGGGCAGAGCAGGTGGCCAGACCTGGGCAGGGCAGGCGGCCACCTCTGTGATGCTGTCTGAAAGGTGTGGAGTCTTTGCTGTTCAACCATAGTGAAGCTCAACCTTGCTGTGCATCAGAATCACCAGTGGGCCTTTCGAAATCTGTGGTTGCCCAGGCATGCCAATTCATTAGTATTTTCAAAACAAAATAAAGCAAAGCAAAACAAAACAAAACCATCCAGAGGATTCTGACATATAGCCTAGAGTGCAGTCCAGCAAGTAAATATATTATTTTCTGGCCAATCCTTCAAATTCTCCTTAGGCTCAAGCCACTCATCCTGCTTTTCCTGGGATGCACATAACATTTTGTTTCTTAAAGTGTGCTGCAGAAGTCCAGCTGTGGTGACACAGTGATAGTACAAAGCTCTGCAATGCTGGATCCATATGCGAGATCAGGTTGGTCCTGGGAGGCTCTGTACATGCTCTGTACACGTGTGCCTGTGATCCTCACGGGCTGGGAAGGACTTGGGAGAGGATCACAGTTTGAGACCTTGTGGAGGGGGCTCATCTCACTCGCTGTCTCTCAAGAAAGAAAGAAACTTAAAAAAAAAAAGAAAGAAACTTAAAAAAAATGCATGTGGCAATGACTTTTATACTGAGTCAGCTGGGAAGCCTGCCTCAAATGCAGACCCTTGGACACATTCCAGACCCACTGAATCAAAATTGCTGGGGTTGGGACTCAAGAAGATGTACTTTTAGTTTTCTTCCGGGAAGATGAACTTTAATAAGCTCCTTGGTAATTTTTTTGTACTGTCTTTGAAAATTTGAGAACTTACGCAAAGTCTTATGTCTTTAACTGGCTTTTAATTTCCTTTCCATTTTCACCGTGTTTCTTTATAGCACATTGATTTTATCAATTCGTTGTCGGATTAGTATGTCTAAAGCCGAATTTTACATCTGGTAACCACTTTTTTTTTTTAAAATCATTTTTCTTCTATAAACAGATTATAACATAATACAAAACTCCATGTAATTTGTGTAGAAAGTATATTTTAAAGATTAATCCATTCATTTTAAAATTGAAGACATTATAGGTATATATTTCCCCATTATGAAAATAATATATACTTATGGCATTATAAAGATTTGGAAATAGAGAAAAGGAGAAATTGGAACAATATCATATTCAAATTTTCACAACTCAAAGTACCAAAAACTATCTACAATTTAATGCATTTCCTTTCAGTGTTTCTTTTGTTTATACATAGAACTTACTTTTTTTTTTTTTAAAAAAATCATGATCATACCCTTATCTTGGTTTTATTTTCTGTAATTTCAGTTACCTGTGGTCAATCATGGTCTAAAAATAGGTGAGTACAATACAATAAGATATTTTGAGAGAGAGAGAGAGAGAGAGAGAGAGAGAGAAACCATATTCACATAAATTTTATAACAGTATGTTGTTATAATTGTTCTATTTTGTTATCAGTTATTATTGCTAATCTCCTACAGTGACTAATTTATAAATTAGGCTTTATCGTGGGTAGGTATAGGAAACAAGGTACAGATAGGGTTTAATACTGCCCAAAGTTTCAAGCATCCTCTGGGGATTCTCAGAACGTACCCCTTCCAAACAAGAGGGTATTACCATAGTGTGGAAATAGGCTGTGGTAGGCTTTATTTTCGTAAATTACCTTTAGTTACTGAAGATAAGCGATGATTATATTTAATAAGTATTGTGGACTTTTGCTGTTGTGCTGTGATTGTTTTTCTCAGTAAAGTAGTGGGATATTCACAATTCAGTTCCCATCAAAGAAATGAAGAGACAGGTGGGGCATAGGATTTTCAGTGATAAGATCCCTGCCATATTGCTAGTAGTTAATGAGAAGAAGTGAACCCAATTAACTCAATGGTTTATTCACTAGGTTTGGAAACAGGCTTTATTATAGAAAATGGTATTTGTTCATATAAATGACAGAATATATTGGTCAGGGGAAATTGCATTTGCTAACATAAGCTGTAAAGTGACCTCATGGGCTGTGTGTTCATTCGAATCACTGGTGTATATACCAAGTGGGTTCTCTTGTTAGTTATACATTCTCAGAGGCTTGGTGATTTATTCACAGGAGCAAGGTAAAAAAATCCCTAGCATTGTAAACATTGAAGTTTTACTTCTTGCTCATCTGCATGTCTGTAGTGGGTTGGCAGCGTGTGTGTGTGTGTGTGTGTGTGTGTGTGTGTGTGTGTGCATGCACGGGAGGGGCAGAATCTGTGCCAGGTACTCTTCGTTCAAGGGCCAGAGTTCACCTTTTGTGACATCTTTGTTTGCCAGAATGGGGAGGAGGAAAGATGGAGAAATTGAACCACTCTTATATTTTATTGACTATTTTTGTTTTCACGGTTTCTGAGGAGGAGTCTGGTAATTCTTGTTTTTGTTTCTTTATAGGAAAATGTTTTCCCAACTCTCTGGCTTGTTTTAAAATTTCTTCTTTGTCTTTGATTTTCTGCAGCTTGAATATAATACATCCAGTGTAAATTCTTTTAGTATTTATCTTGCTTGGTATTTTCTGAGCTTCCTGAATCTGTGACTAGGTATCTATCATTAGTTTTGGAGTATTCTCAGCCATTACATCTTTTAATATTTCTTTTGCTCTATTTTCTTTTTCTTCTTAATGTGGACTTTCATTTATTCATTGTTACACTTTTTGAAATTGTCTCACAGTTCTTAAATATGTTTTCATGTTTTAAAAATTATTACTATTTTTTTCTCTTTGGATTTCAGTTAGGGAAGTTTCCATTAACACATTTTCAAGCTCACTGATTTTTTTCCTCAGCTGTCTAGTCTACTGATGCAGCCATCTATGACATTCTTCAATTATGTTACAGAATTAATATATTTTATTTTATTTTTTAGAGAGATTTTTGCTATAGAGCATATGTGCTTGCCAGAGAGACAGAGAGATAGAAAGTGAGAAATCATCCTCCAGGGGAAATGGCTATACCACAATCCCTTCTTTTCCATTTTCCTCTCAGGACTTTGGGCACCCACACACATGTTCCCAGAGGGAGTTTTAAGCTGTTGGGTCCCAATTCATTGATTACATGGGAGTCCTATGACATAACCATTCCACCATCTGCGGTCCCCAGTATTTTTGATTTGTAGCATTTCCCTCTGATTCTTTCTTAGAGTCATCTCTCTGATTACATTATTAATATTATTTTGCATGCCGTCTATTTTTTCCATTAGAGCCCTTAATGCATTAATCATAGTTATTTTGTACTCACTATCTGATAACCAATTCCCTAAATCTGTATCATATCTGAGAATGGTCTTGATTCTTGTTTTATCTCTTCAGAGTGTTTTTTCTTACCTTTTAGCATGCCTTGCTATTTTGTTGTGGGTAATAGGAACTAAGGTAAATAGATCTTTAGCGTGAGGTTTTATGTTATTCTTGCTAGGAGTAAGACTGTGTTTAATGTTTGTTACAGCTGTAGGTGCAAAAGATCTCAAATTCCCTTAGCTTCCTTGGTTTTCTCTCTCAAGTTTTCTTTGTATTTCCCTAAAGACTCCTTAAATAGTATCTGGTTTTGCAGCATTTTCATTTATAATCCTGTTATTATGCTGGAGCCATGTTGATGTGGTGGTAAGGAGTGGGGAAGGGGAAGTGTTTTATAATTTTATGAATTAATTTCAGTCCTTTAGTCTGTGTCCCTGGGATGTGACTTTCAAAGTGATTCTTAGCTTTTGCCCTTCCTTAGATGATACTGGAGGGTTAGAGAGAATAGGAGTTCAGTAAAGCTCTGACCTTTTTTCCTGGACAGTGAGACTTTGTTATGGAGAACATTTTTTTTCTTTTTCTGAGAAGTTTTTGCTAAAGGGCGTGTGCGCTCGCCAGACAAACAGAGAGAGATAGAGAGACAGAAAGCGAGAAATCACCCCCCCCCCCCCCCCCCCAGGGAGGATGGCCACGCCACAATCCCTTCTCCTCCATTCTCCTCTTGGGATCTTGGGCACGCACGCACACGCACCTGGCATAAGTTTTTTTTTTTTTTTTTTATATCTTTTTTTTTTGGGAATTTTTTTTTCAATTTATTTATTTGCATTCATTCTCTGAACATCATTACAGCATACAAATGAGATTTTCCATCCAAATTACACTATATATTGTCTCAATCAAGCACATCAACAAACATGTTATTGTCAGCAAATGATCTTCCATTTCTTGTCTTCTGTATGTTTTGCTTTTTTCCTCCCATCCTAGATTCTCTATCTCTTACCCTCTGCCATCTCCCACTCTCCTCCCACAGTCTCTGGTATCTATGTTTGCTTTCTATACTGTTTTCTCCTCACATTTTATTGTAACGCCAAAGACCCTAATCAATCCAAATACCCTCATAGCAAACACAGGTGATACCCACATTTCCATGAACACAAGTCTTACTTTACGCATCCTATAAAGTAGCACCTAGCTGTGGCTACATATCCTACTGCAGTCATTGAATAGATATATATTTTTTTTTCTGAAACTTTTTTTTTTGTAACTCAATTTACATTCCTTCCCTAAGCTTCATCACAGCATACAAAATGCAATCTCCCATCCAGTACACACTGCATAGTGATACAATCATGCACATTACAAAAAATTTTCCATTACTAGTTCCTAGAATTACTTCCACCCCTCTTTCTGACCCTCTGTCCCTTCCCACCCTCCTCTCACACCACCTCCGGTGTCTACAATTGTCCTTCATTCCCTTCCCACCCACGTTGCATTGATCACACAATTTCCTACATAATCTAACTACTTTCAATGGTGAGTTCACTCATTACTACTAAGAAAACCAGTTTTAACTTAACTCAAAGAAATGCCAAGGAACTTTGCTTAAAGCCAGGAAACAAGTTAGGATTCTGTTCAAATGGAAGGTGCATGAACCTATCAGTCTCATGTACTTTTATCTTCTGTTCTGGTTCAATTTTCCTGATTAAATTCTGGGATATAATATTCAACTCCAGACTTGTCCCTGTGATTAAGTTGGCCACTTTCATAGTTTTTGGACTCTTATTTCCGTGTGTCTGTGTTTAATTTTCTTGATACAGCACACCCTTGAGGACTTCTTGGAGATCTGGTCTGGTGCTGGTAAATTCTTTCAGGTTTTGTTTATCTGAGAATGTTCTTGTCTTTTCTTCCCACCTGAAAGATAATCTTGCCGGGTACAGTATTCTTGGCTGAAATTGCTTCTCTCGTAACACTTTGAATATATTTTCCCATTCTCTCCTCGCTCGCATTGTTTCCGATGAGAGATCTGCTGTTAGCCTGATGGGATGTCCTTTGTAGGTAACTTGATGTTTCTCTCTTGCCAATCTTAGTATCTTGTCTTTGTCTGCGGTTTTGGTCAACCTGGCTATAATGTGTCTTGGAGAAGATCTTCTTGGGTTGATTCTATTTGGGGTCCTTTGTATTTCCTGGGACTGGATCTTCGAATGCCTCTCTAGGTTTGGAAAGTTTTCTTGCAGGATTTCATGGAATAGATTATCAATGCCCTTATGGGTCTCTTCACCTTCTGGAATGCCAATTATCCGGATATTTGGACGTTTGATGGTATCCAGTACTTCTCGCATATCATTCTCAAATTTTTGAGCCATTTTCTCAGTCTTCGTGGTGGACTTTTCTAAGCCAGCCATTTTCTCTTCTACATCTGAGATTCTATTTTCTGAATGATCTAGTCTGCTTTTAATACTTTCAAGGGAGATTTTGACCTCTTGTATTATAGACTTCATCTCTAGCAGTTCCGTTTGAGTCTTTTGTAAAGTGTGTAATTCCTCTTTTAGATCTTGCAAGAATTTCCTCATCTCCTGGAACTCGGCAACTTCTTTCTCCTTTCTCTTTAGCAGTTCATTATCTCTCTTTTCTTCCATCTCTGTTAGCTTCGACATTACAAATGTTCTAAATTCCTTATCAGACATTTCCATGACTTTCACCGAACTGCTTGTGGATGAAGGAGAGTTACTCTTTTCCATTGGAGGAGAGGTATTTTCTCGTTTTCCCATATTTCTCGTGATCAGACGGTGATTTCTTGTCATCTGATGAATGGCGTGTTTCTTTCAAATTCTTGAAGTTAAGCCTCAGTGTTCAGGAGCAAGCAGACAGAGGTGTTCTAGAATCTGTTTGCCGTTCTGTTGTGATCGCTGGTGCAGCAGATTCAGTAGATATTGGGTGGAGAGACAAGAAAAAGGAAAATGAAAAAGAGAGAGAGAAACAACAACAAAAAGAGAGAAAAAAGACAAAAAAATAAAAATTATAATTGCTTTTCTTTTTTTTTTAAAGAAAAAAATCACAAAATAGAAAAACGCGCGGCGCGCTTTTCCCAGTATCCATGAGGAATCTTCTCAGAGAAGGGCTCAACTCTCCTGCCTGGGAGGAAGGAGCAGAAGGGATTATTAACAAAACAAAAGATGGAGCTGAGAGCCAGAGAGAAACTCTACCTTTAAAAAAATCGTAAAAAGGAAAAATTACCAAAAAAAAATGAGGAGACAGGAGCAGAGAGAGACAGAGACCTCAGAGACACAGAGACAGAGATAGAAGGCCAGAGGGGCTCCCTACCACACTAGCTTTGCTTGCTGGAGGCTGAATTATGAGTAGAAAATCTTCATTTCTCCTGTGCCCTGAAATATCTAGTTCCCAGTATCCATGAGGAATCTTCTCAGAGAAGGGCTCAACTCTCCTGCCACACTAGCTTTGCTTGCTAGAGGCTGAATTATGAGTAGAAAATCTTCATTTCTCCTGTGCCCTGAAATATCTAGTTCCCAGTATCCATGAGGAATCTTCTCAGAGAAGGGCTCAACTCTCCTGCCACACTAGCTTTGCTTGCTGGAGGCTGAATTATGAGTAGAAAATCTTCATTTCTCCTGTGCCCTGAAATATCTAGTTCCCAGTATCCATGAGGAATCTTCTCAGAGAAGCCCTGGCGTAAGTTTTAAGCCACTGGGTCCAGGACTCGAACCGCGGTCGACTACGTGGGAGTCCAGCGACATAGCTATTACACTAACTGCTGGTCCCTAGAGAACATTTTGGAATACTTAAAAATGATCACTTTCTTTCTCCTATCATCAAAGACATAGGGGATCTTTCTCAGCTTCTTACCTTGAGATCCTAGAGGGTTCCTGGAAGTAAAACCTGTGAAAGTGCGAGCCCCCATGACTGCAGCCTCCGGTCCTCGGTAACGTTTCAGGATTACCACTCATGTACTCTCACTCATATGTGGCTATAGTGGCCTCTGCTCAAGGTAAGTGGATCTTGGAGCTGACCTTGCATTCACCAGTCTCACCAGATTTTGGGATGGCAGTTTGCCATGCAACCTCAATTCTCCAATAGGTCCAAAAGACATCGATTTATCAATATTTTTTCCCCATTCATTTTGTAAAGATGAGAGTGATGCCTTCTCAGATCTTTACATGTTGGACTAGAAATGGGGAGTTCTTTAAATATAATTTTCAGCATAAAAAGAGAAAGCAAAAAAGAAAGTTACAGAAAATATGTAGCATCCCCTTGTTAAAAATACTATGTGGAGGGACCAGCGGTTGGCATAATGGCTATGTCGCTGGACTCCCATGTAGTCGATCGCGGTTCAAGTAACTGGCCCGGTGGCTTAAACTCATGCCAGGTGTGTGTGCGTGCGTGCCCAAGATTCCAAGAGGAGAATGGAGGAGAAGGGACTGCGGCATGGCCATCCCCCTTGGGGGGGGTGATTTCTTCCTTTCTGTCTCTCTGTCTCTCTCTGTCTTTCTGACGAGTGCACGTGCCCTATAGCAAAAACCTCTTAAAAAATGCTATGTAGAACAGATATATGTATTTATATGTTTGTGTGTTTGTGGATAAAGGTGGCAAAGAGAGCATGTGGAACTGTCAGCAGTGGTTTCCTCTGAGAACTGCGATAGAAGAAAGGTAGGGGCATTCCATTTTTTATTTTTTGCAATCAATGACTTTAAAACAACAACCAGGTATTACCTCAATAAACCCATTAAATAATAAGAGAAATTGGGATCACAGAAGCAGCAAAGACATAGTACAAGGGAAAACATTCAGAATAAACTGGGTTACTGAGTAGAACATGCGAAGGTTGGTGAGCCTTGGTGGTGAGCAGTGCCGATGATAAGTTGCCTTTACTGCTGCTCTGTGAGGGCTCTGTCTTCCAAGTTTGGTTTAGTCGTTGCACTGGGGTACTGTGCCCATTGGCAGAGGAAGAACCTGAAGCTCATGCTGGCAAAGGAACTTGCCCCAGGTCTTAGAGCTGTAAGTGGCCGAGCCAGCATGTGAACACAGTTCAGAGCCCTCCAGGGTCCTCTCTGAGGACAGCTGCTGAGCAACAAAACAGGCAAAGGGGAGAAAACTGGAAAAATGGACTGAAATCAGACATCCAGTTAGCTGGGGCAGCTAGTTCCTCCACCACAGGGCTGAGAATTTGCTGCATTTAAAGATGATGCTGCAAAGATGCACGACAGTGCTGTTGTAGTACTTGAGTCTTGGTGTGTGAGCGCACCTAAGCTTCCCTGAGGAGGTGGGTGACTCCTCTGTTAACTTAGAATTGTGCACAGCGCTCTGCTGGTGGGGTGGGGGCGGGGGCGGGGGGTGGGGGCGGGGTAGGCCCTGAAGTGGGCCCTGGTGCAGGCCAGTGCTTCTCAAGGTATGGTGCAGGGACCAGCAGCATATCCAGGAATAACGGAGATATGCAAATCCTAGGACCCACTGCAGGCCTGCTGAAGCAGAAACTCAGGATGGGCTCAGACACCTGTGTTTTGACTAGTCCTTCAGGTGAGTCTGATTCAGGTTTGCATTTGAGTACTATAGGTGAAGAGGATGGCTGGAGGAAAGAACTATCCTGGAGGCATCTTGAAACTTATCCAAAGTCATCTCAGGCTTGGCAAGAGATACAGAGGAGGAAATCCAGAGGCCGATCTTGTTGGGAAAGATGAATGCTATTGTAATGGGCAATGGGTAATGGGTAACACATAATGGGTGTCTTTGACCTTTTCTCCATTTTAACTTCTCTCTTTTGCTTTGGGATGATATAAATCTTTGATGACCTATTAAATATATCTATATTATGTATCATATAGTACATTTTATAATATATAACACATTTTCATGATATAAATAAAAAAAGACTCTCCTTGAAAAAACTTGAGTCAGGCTCCTCTGATTCCTTTGCTTGACTAGGCCTTGATCTTGGTCACTGTCCTTCATTTGCTTGGTTCAATTTTAGCAAAAATTCCTCTGGGTCAGTTTAGTAAATTTTTGCAAGAATTTCTCTGGGTCAATATCTGAATACCCTGGGCTATCTTCAGCAAGCGTTCTGTCAGGTCGGTTTAGCTAGAGTCCCTGCTGCCCTCGAAGTTTCCTCTTAGTAATTTCCCATTTACTGACTGCTCCCAGGACCCCCTGGCCTTTGACTACAAATCCCCACTTGTCCTTGTGTTTGAAATGGAGCCCAGTCTTTCTCTCCTCCTGCGAAACCCCATTGCAGTGGTCCTTTCTGGAATAAATTCTTCCTGACTATAAAAGGTGTCATGAATAATTTTTTCTTTCACAATATATAATCATAAAAAATTCACAACCTCCCAAAGCTAAAGCTAAATATAATGTGTGTGTGTGTGTGTGTGTACAATCTACATATCTACACACACATCCCTAGTTGCTTCCTAAGACATTTGAATCTGTTTATTTTTCTACCAGGAAAGTATTCTATTGCTTATCCTACCACATCTTCATCATATTTGAGTATTGCACACAAATTTTATACCCTGAGCACATTTTCTTTTGTGATTTTATTTTATATTTGTATTCAATTCCCAGTAGACTTAAATTTTCCCCCACATTTTTATTAATTATAGTTCCTCTTTCTGAACTGTTCACATCCTTCGTGCTTTTTGCTCCATTTGGTTAGTTTTAGATATTATGGATTACCCACACGTATTTCATTTTCACTACATGTATTGTCTTATTTTTATTTTTACTTATTTATTTTTTGGAGAGCTTTTTGCTTTAGGGCTTGTGCACTCACCAGAAAGAGAGAGACAGAGAGACAGAGAGTGAGAAATCACCCCCCAGGGGGAATCGCCACGCCACAATCCCTTCTCATCCATTCTCCTCCCGGGATCTTGGGCATGCATGCACATACACCTGGTGTGAGTTTAAGCCACCGGGTCTGGGACTTGAACTGTGGGTGACTACACGGGAGTCCAGTGACACAGTCATTACACCAACTGCTGGTACACACTACATGTATTTTCAATAAAACATGCTAAGTTTTTTCTTTTCTGAGTTCTATTCCTAAAAGCTTAGAAACTCCTTCCTTTTCTAAAAATGTCTAACAGATGTTCAGTTTGTTTTCTTTTAGTTTAATGCTATTTTACTTTTAAAATATTTACTGTTTCAACCTATTAATTTAGTTTTCAGTTTCTCTACCTTTGTGGCTTTTATTGTGACAAGTAAGTAATATCTTAGAAATGTGCAACTAAAAAGCTTAAGGAGTGTTTCTTGTTTAAGTAAATCCTTCAAAAAATAGATATTTGGTAATGCAAATAATCTCTTCTAATTTGTGTGATTTTCTAGTTGGGATGTTTCTTACTGTGTTTTCACACTAAGAATAGGCAGGGATGAAGAGGCAGACCGTGGAGAATGATATGGAGAATCCTCAAAGACCTTCAAATAGAACTACCATATGATCCAGCTATTACACTCCTGGGTATCTACCCAAAGGACAGGAGAGCACTTAGTCGGGAAAGCGATTGCACATCTATATTCATTGCAGCCTTATTCACGCTTGCTAAGACATGGAACCAACCCAAATGTCTACAGACAGATGAATGGATTGAAAAATTGTGGCACATATACTCCATGGAATACTATTCAGCCATAAAAACAACAAGGCCCTGGAAATATGATAGAAAGTGGACAAATATGGAAGATTTGTTGCTGAGTGAAGCAAGTCAGGCTATGAAAGAGAGACAT
The DNA here is from genome assembly GCA_026018925.1 of Tupaia tana. NCBI lineage: Eukaryota > Metazoa > Chordata > Mammalia > Scandentia > Tupaiidae > Tupaia > Tupaia tana. The sequence goes on from JAKSZU010000001.1 coordinate 123,596,672, forward strand.
TGCATGTCTCCACTTAACATATACCGACTGTCTTGACTCTATGGTAGAGACTGAAAGACTGGAGAACATAAAAGTATTAAAAATTGTAATGGACGAGACCAGCAGTTAGAGTAATGGCTATGTCGCTGGACTCCCATGTAGTCGACCGTGGTTCGAGTCCCGGACCCGGAGGCTTAAACTCACTCTGGGCGTGTGTGTATGTGCGTGCCCAAGATCCTGAGAGGAGAATGGAGGAGGTGATTTCTCATTTTCTGTCTCTCTGTCTCTGTCTGTCTGGCGAGCACACACACCCTATAGCAAAAACCTCTCCAAAAAATAAATATTGTAATGGACACTAGAGACAAAGTGGAAAGAGAGTGTGAGAGGGGATAAGTGTAGGAAATTTGGGGGGGGGAAATGGAGAAGTAAGACACTTGTGGGACACAGATAAGTTTTAGTATCTGTTGACAAGGGTGTGTATGATGGTCTCAACTGGGCTGGACTGAGGTGTATATTATGCTGGGTAAAGTTTCTTCACAATCTAAATGAAGTATAGCAATTTAATGTATGAATAATAATAAAAAATACATATTAAAAAATTAAAAAAAGAAGACTCAATATTATTAAATGTTGATTCTCCCCAAATCAAATTTGTCTATAGACTCAACACACTCCCAAACAAAATCACAGTAGCTGTTTTTATAAAAATTGACAAACAGACTCTACAGTTCAATAAAAATGCTGGGGAAAAAAAAAAAAAGAGGCAGACCCGAATGGAAGGGCAAGCCTTGCTGCAGTCTCCTGGCTTAAATGGGAACCCTGGAGCTTTTTCATTCTTGACATCAGAGAGTTGAGACAGTGATTAAGGCGGCAGTGATAAACGTACCATAAGAAAGGCCAGGCAGCATGCTTGCTTGCCCCATCAGGTGCTGGCTTCTGCAGGGGTGAACAAAACAATTCAGTAAAGTCCTGCCTGAGGACACCAGTGTTATTCTTTCTCGCTCTCTCACCCCAATGTATGCACTTTCTAAGAAGCAGTAAAGATTTCAGGACGTAACAGAGCAAAAAACAAATGCTGTGGGAATGGGGACACTGCAGTGGTTGAAGTCTTCACCCAACCATAGCAGGGCAAAAGCTTTCAGAAAGCTACCCTTTCCTGTCCTCATCTCCCCTCACACATACCAGCAAAGCCAGCTTACAGCTCCAGGCAGAGGGGGCAGCTCTTCTCATCTGAGCCAGCTGTTCTGAATGCAGGCCTGGAAGAGTCTTATGCCATGCACGTATCTGCATCTGCTGGGGGACAACAGAGCCTCGCACATCACATGGAGACAGGAACATTCCTACTCAGAGGAGGCCGATTGTGTTGGAGATCTGCCACAAGGGTGAGCTCATGAGGTCTCTCTTCTCCTTCCTTCCAGTTGCAGAATCTGCTTCACCTCTCCCTCCAACTGACCCATCTCAAGTGATTTTGCCAAAAAAAAAGAAAAGAAAAAAAGAAGCGGATACTTGAAAAAAAGCTGAGATGGAGATCAGGCAGCCAAAGGATTAAGGAGCCTTGTATTGCAGTGGTTAAGTGCAGTGCATAGAAAGCTGGATGCACATGTGGCTGACTGCGGTTCAAATTCCAACCCTGGCTGCTTGAAAAACACACTGGGCATGTGTGTGTGCCCACAATCTCAACAGATAAAAAAACGGAGAAGAGGTTGTGGTGTGATCACATCCTACTAGGGGGTGCTTTCTCCCTCTCCTCTCTCTTTCTCCGTCTCTATCTGGTGAGCGTATGTGCCCTCTGGTGATTAAAAGCAAAGTAAAGCAAAAGGATTAAATAAACGTCATGGCCGTAGGGAGAGGGAATGATGAGAGGTTCCCAAACCGGGCATTTTCCTGTGCAGCTGTGGAGGCCAGCCAGCCTGGGATGTTGAGAGCCACAAATGAAAGCTCCCTCCTTCCTCACCAGCAGCTGAGCTGGGGAGGAGTTGGAGGTGAAGACTAGAAGCCACACCTGCTTCTCACCCCTGGAACTTCTGAGCTGGAATGTGAAGCCAACGCTGTGCTGTCCCTCTGTGGCTGCGCCAAGCCAGTTACAGGATCTGTCAGAGAAAGACTGAGAAAGAGCAGCAGCTCCTGGGCTGGGATCGTGCCTGGCACTCATGGCTGGCTCTGGCATTCTCCCACTGACCATAGACCATGTCTCAGAACATCAGTATCAGACAGAGCCACCCTGTGATTGTGCTGGATCAAGGCAAAGGCAAAAACAAGATACTTCCTGAATGGGCAGGGGCGAAGGAGACCTAAAAGAGTGACTGCTGTCTCCTGCTATATTGGCAGCACATTACCGCACAGCTCTGACTCCACATGTGGGGTTCCCCCCACTTACCAAGCAGTTCTCCAGTGGATACCAACGAAGTGCCTTACAGTTTAATTCAACCCCAACCCTACCTATGTGGAAAAAGCATCCACAGGTGAAGGGCTCAGTCCCACAAAACTGCCCCTACGCTAGACACCAGCTGCAGGTAGGTGACCCACAACTTCTGTCTGACCTAACTACACACCTGAAGTTCCAATGATCTCCTCCTTGGTTCAGTTGATTTGTTACAACACTTCATAGACCTTGGGAACATTCTTACCTTTGGTGGTTGGTGTAGGAATACAAAGTATGATAAAGGATATAGGTGAACGGTCAGAGGGAGGGTATGCAGGGCGAGGTCTAGAAGGGTCCCCAGTGAATGAGCTTCTGTCCCTGTGGAGTTGGGGCACCCCCTCCTTGCATGTGAATGTTTGTGCCAGCTTGGAAACTCTCTGAACCCTGTCTTTATGGAATATCTATGGAGGCTTCATCAAGTAGCCATGATTAATTATTAACAAAATCTCTGGCTCCTCTCCCCTTCCTGGAGCATGGGGTTGACGGTTTCAAGCTTTTGATCCTGGTTTGATTTTCTGGTGAGCAGCCCCAAGCCAGAAGCCACCTCATCATACCACAAGACACTCCTATCACCCAGGATTTAGGATCTCTGTGTCAGGAACTTGGGACAGAGACCAAATATTAAAACAAAAGATGCTGAAAACACCCTGTAGGGTGCAAGAAAATTATAAGAGTTTTAGGAGCTCTGTGCCAAAAACTGGAGGCAGGTCCCCTCCAGACCTTGCCCTGTGTACCTCTTCATTTGGCTGTTCATCTATATCATTTGTCATACCTTATATTCATACAAAAAATCAGTGCATGTAGGTAAATGTTCCCAAGTCTTACATGCTTGGTCACTGGAAAACTGATGACATGTTTATGCATAGAAAAACACATCATGACTTTCATATATATATATACACACACACACACACACACATATACACACACGTATATACATATAGTATACATATATACATATTCATATATATACCTATATATGTATATATACATGTATATACATATACACATACACACACAGAGTCTTAAAAAATTTGTGGAAAATAGAATTAAAGTGTGAATTTATTTTGGTATAAACATTTTTATGAAATTTATGCATAATTTTATCATAATACACATTTCTCATGAATTTATTTACTTATTCTATGAGGGAGAGACAAAAGAGAGACAGAGAAAGGGAGAGAGAGAAAAGGACTGAGAGATAGGCCCCCTCCACAGTGATTCATTGTATGAATACAAGGTATGAGAAAGAACGTAGACCCAGTCTCAGCTGGCCTGGATTGTAGGCGCCTGTGTGTGCCCAGAGTACCATGCCTGGGGGTTCAGCTGTTTCTCTCTCACCTGGCTCTCAGCATGCTTCTCTGTCCTTGCTTCTGTCCTTCCTGGGTATAGTAAGTGCCACTTTTAGCAAAGCCGGGCTCTGGGGAAGGACACACTTCCCTGCTCCTCTCCTTTGTCATGTTTCTGGTCACCATGGTAAAGGCACTGAGGTGCTGGGCTTTCTAAGCACACCAAAAGTTTCCTATTCATTCTCATTGTTTCTCACAATTAAAAATAAATGACTGGTTATTGCTTAAATGTAAACTTGTGCAGAAGATGCTCTATTGTTACCAAAATTTTATGATAATGAGATAAAACTTGCTTGCTGGGGACTGCCTTCTACTCCTACAGGACCCTAAGTTATAAAGTGAGGGCAAATTCCAGGAAGAAGAGACCACCAGGAAGCAGATGGAGCCAGCAGCAGGTTGGGGAAGAATCAAGGTGATGGTCAGCCTCTGTCCTTAGGACATCTCCAGAGTTGTGAGAGGAGCTATTGGCAGGGGTGACAGAGGCATGGTGGAGGCATTAGCCTCTGTATTTTGGCAATGAAAAAGAAGACTTCTGGCCCATCTGTGGTGGCCCATGCTGCCAAGATGCTATGTTCTGCAGGCTGGGGACATATGAGAGGCCTGGGTCATATTCCCAGGCCTACCTAAGATACTGGGTGTGGTGGCTGCACCTGTAATTCTAGCAACAGGGGTTACAGATGTTAGCACCTGTAATCCTGATGCAGGAGGATATTGAGTTTGAGATTGGCCTAGGCAACACAGCAAGACCCTGTCTGGAAAAAAAAAAAAAAAAAAAAAAAAAGAAAAAGAAAAAGAAAAGAAAAAGACACCATGAGCCTGAACTGGAGCTAAGTAGACTGAGCTCCTGAGCTTTCTGGGGCTCCTGGGTGGGTAGGAGGAGGGAGGACCAGGGAATGCTGAAGGGGAAGTTTAGAAGAGAGCATGGATGTCTTCCGCCATGTGACTTCAGGAAGTCAGATTCCCTGAGCTTCAGCTTCCTTTGAAGTGAAATGAGGATAAGAGTAGTTACTCACAAGGTTGTTCAGAGGAGCTGCTGAGGTGCTGTGTATGAGAGCACATAGTAAGTAGTGAACCTTGGTTCCCGAACTTTCCTGTATACCAGAGGCACCGGAAGGGCTGATAGAACGCACCTGGCTGGGCTCACCCCCAGTTTCTGTCTAGGGTGGAATTTGTATCTCTAAGTTTTCAGGTGATGCTGATATTGCTGGTTTGGGGACTGCACTTTGAGAAGCACAGCTCTAAAGGTTGGTGGCTGGAGGGAGGGAAACTAGTGTTATATTAACACTTTGTTCATTGACCAAATTCAGTTTACATGCATGAAAAGGAGAGAAGAGTAACATCACATACTTTATTTTTTTCTGTCTGGTTATTATACCTGATAATTACACCCTTAGGAATAAACACAGATGAACTTTTGTGACTCGTTTATTCTAAAGTTTTTGCACCATCAAATAGAGATAAGCTCGTTTGGTGGCTAGTAATTGCAATCTACTTGCACTAGCTCAAGCATAAAGGAATAGTTTATTCAAGGATAAAGAGAGACTTTGGAAACTGGTGGGAGTATAGCCCCAGCTGGCCTTGAGAATGGGGACGCCAACTCCATAAAGACTGTGCATCTCTTCTCTCTCCTCCACTCCTAGACCAACTTCCAGGCCATACTGTGGCTCCAAGGATTCTAGTTGACTTAGATTAGCTGATCACCTGTGACCAGTGAGCAGCGAGGGTAGGATCAAGTAATATCAACAAAGCAGCTCTAGAAATAATGCTAAGTGAAGTAAGTCAGGCACTGAAAAACAAATGGCATATGTCCTCACTTATTAGCAGATGCTTAAAAGATTTGAATTCATAGAGGTGGGGAGTATAATGGTGGATAATGGAGATGGATAGGGGGAGGGAAGGGGGGTGGGCAGAACTTGGTTAACAGGCCAGAGAGTGCACATGAGTAGTGGACTGGGTTACAGAATACTATAGCATGATAAAGACATTTGGTGGCAGTTGAATATATATTTCAAATAACTAGAAGAGTGGATTTTGAAATTGTACAACACAAAGTAATGACAAATAATGAAGATGGTACATTTGCTCTGATTTAGTCAGCATATGTTGTATACATATTTTGAAAAAAATCATACTGTATGTACCCCACAAATATGTACAACTACTAAATGTAAATTGGAAATTATAGTAAGATGAATATTAAAAAATAAAGTGGTTGTCATGATAACCAGGGAGATAGAAAGTGGAGGGAGGGACAGATGGAACAAGAGGCAGAGTCTACGGATGAGAATAAAATGGGCTGTTCAGGTTGAAGGAGGAGTTGGCTTCCCAAGTAGCTCTGTGCTGTTTGGTTGTACTTTGCTAAATGTTAAATAAATGGGAGTTGGCTTTAGAAAACTCTTGGGTCTAGGTGTTGGGCATGCAGTTACACCAAGGGCAATGATTTAACAACCACAGCCACACCTCACTGAATGACCTACCTGTTTAGTGGCCATTCAGACTTATGACCAGTTCTCCAGTGTGGGGGATCCCCTTTTTCAGTCTGTCTCGTTCCCACAGTCAGTTAGGATTCACTATTTAAAGCGTTCACAATCACTCAAGAGTACATATTTCATTTATAAATTTGTACTTTATTGTGCGTCTCTATTAGTATTCAGAATAAATAAAGATGAGTACACCGGATTTGTATTATTGTGTGGTGGAATGTCTTTTTCCTTTCTGGCATTTATCTAATGTATGTTTTTGTGTGAATAGAATTACACTGTTCTAGAGTGGGGCCATGTGATGTCTGTTGAAAAATACATATACTGTGGTGCCACGACACACCGTAAGACATCCACCTTTAAGCTCCTTGCTTATCGACTGATTTGCTTACCAACCTAGCCATAAGAAAGGAACTCGGTTGTTAAGCGAGGAGAGTCTGTATATGGAACAAACACAGACACTCGGAGAGGCAGGCTGTTGACTTCTTGCCCTTTACTGTAAGTCACTGGAGTAAAAATAAAGTTCCTTTTTTACAAAAAGCGTTTTTTTTTTGGTCTTTATAGCTGTTTGATTGACTAGTTGCCTTCGCCAAGCATGAGATTAATACTTGCTAAGTCCAAACTTTTGAATCAATGTGTGAATTTACAAATGGGCACAGAGCTGCATTTCTCCTTAAGGCTCCTTTGCTTGATCTCCACGTGCAGAGGAAGCTGTATGGTTGCAGCTTTAATGCGGACAACCTGTAATTCCCAAAGAATGCTTTTGGGGTGCTACAAATTGTGACTGAAAAATATATCTCTGCAGGAGACTCTCACCTGCTCAAAGTGAGTGAGAGCCTTGGATAAATGTTTACATCTAGAAATATTTTCTTGTGTTATGAAACTAGTGAATGTGTTTGGGGGCAAATGCAAAAGGAACTGTAGTCATCAACTTCTTATTCAAAGTGTTTTCTAGCTATTGAACAGCTTTGGCACTTTCATAATAATTAATAGGCTGTGCGGATTGCTAATGTGTTCCTCCCGGGGGTTCCTTCTTTTCAAAGGTGTCTGGCAGATTTAGGTCATATATTTTTTTTCTTTGGTGCTGAAAGGGAAAATAAAGAAGTGAAATAGAGAATTCCCAGTAAGAGACTTTCAAATACTTCTACATTAGTTCAAACCAGCAGAGGTTTGCTTTGCCTACAGCTGTAGGAAGTCTATTAGAGCCTTTCAGGACTGGAGTGAGGCAGAGAGGTCCTGCGATTGGTCAGCCACCAGAGATGGCTCTCAGTATTTATAAGCTGGACTGTGGCTGAGACACCGCTGCAGGGCAGCCTGGGGGGAGCTTGCCTTCAACCCAACACCAGTGCTTCCCTTTCCTTTCGTTTCTTTGATTCAGAGAAACTTCTTGGAGGTGAAACTTCCCAAATGGAGTCAAACTCAAGCAGAGCAAAGCTCAGGAAAGCACCTGGGCTTGAATTGGAGAAGAGTCAAATTCTACTCCTGGCTCTGCTACTTGCCAGCTGTGGCAATTGGGGCTACTCCCTTCGCTTCTCTCAGTCTCACTTTCCTGTTCTAGAGAATGGGGGTAAGGTCTTGATCAGTTGCTATGAGAATGAAATAAAAATATAATGAATTTAGCATGAAGGAGATGAGAATAAACAGCAGCTGTTGCTGGGATTATTACTGGGAAGCTCATCAATCTATCATGAATACATCAACAGTAAATATTTGGGTATCTCTTATAACGACAATTGATCTTTCCAAAAGGCTTTCGTATCCAGTCCCCCATTTAAATGTCATGGTGCCTTTGTGAGGTATTATGGCCTGCAGTTACCAGAGATTCTCTAACTGCATAAACTTATCCTCCCACAACTAGCAAAGGGGATAGATGTAGGGCCTGTAGAGAATTTGCAGGCCTCAGTGCAGGATGGAAATGTAGAGCCTTGTTCAGAGATTACTAGGAATCTCAAGACAGAGATAGCAGGGCATCAGACCATGTTGACACCTTCTTTGGCCAGACTCTAAGCTGTGCCTGGTTCACACACTGGGAAGCTGGCTCTGCAGAGACTAAGTGCATCCAGCCAGGTATCTCCTGCCTGCCCCTAGGCTGCTGCCCCTCTGCCTGCTTGTGAGCACTGTGGGCAGCATACTTACTACTGTCAAGTGGATCCTCTGTGCTGGAAGTGCCCAGGGCCACTCCCAGCTCTGTTGGGCAGGACTTCTTTTGCAGCATCCCTAGCATAAGCAATGCCCTGACTCCTGAAAGCCTTCTGGGAGCTCCAGCTACCATGGGAACCACTTGCTCCAGACTCACCTGAACCTGACTGTCCATGACCTCCACCCAGTGCTTTGGTTATGGGCCATCAGCAATTCCAGAAAAGTCATCTCCCTCCCTCCTGCTTCTCTCTAGCTTCCTTTTCCTTCCTTCCTTTTTTCCAAGTTTACTCATTTACTCCATGAGTGAAAGAGGCTGGGAGAGGGCAAGAGAGAGAGAAAAAGAGAGAGAGGGAGAAGAGAGAGAGAGAGAGAGAGAGAGAGAGAGAGAGAGAGAGAGAGAGAGAGAGAGAGAAACAGCATACCGACAATACCGACAGGATCCTGATGCTGTGGTCCACCTCTAGCCTTGGCTAGCCACAGATCATGGGCATATGGATGCTTTGAGTTCCCAGAGAAGTCTCTGGACATAAACCAGCAATCTTCCCATGTGGGTTAGCCTTCCAGAGTGATGCATTTTACCACGGTGCCACCACCCAGGCCCAAAGCCATCTTTCTCTTCTTTACTGCAGCCTTTTAGAAAATAGCTCTTCCATCTTCCATGCTGCTCCTTCTGCAGATCACGTGGCTGTCTTTACCTTGGAACACGTGCTGCTATGAATGTGGCACTCCAGATGTGATCAAGGTAAAGGACTCAGTCACATTACAATGAGCTCCTGCTCTGGCCAAGTTTGGCCCAGGTGTCAGGAACACAGAACTGAATATGAGAACTGGCCCTGACTGCATGTGGGGGCCACAGGAAGAGTGTGAGGAAAGAGTGTGAACAGAAAACTGTGGGAACCTGGCTGGGTGGGAGTTGAGGAACTGTCTTGGAGATACGAGCATGGAGTGGGTCTCCAAGGGGGCAGGGAGTTCATGACAGTGGACATGGGGCACAGCTAGTGGTTGAAGTGGTGGTGGGGGTGTAGGGGAGCTGGCCTGTCTGGGTATAGCAGAGGCTGAGGCCAGACAGAAGGCCAGGGACCAGGCTGTGAAAACCAACACCTTCGAGCCTGCCTGCACACCAGGCTCACCAGGCAGCTGTGAAACTCCAGTGTCCACACTCCATCTCAGACCGCTAGATCAGAATCTCTGGGGGTACCAGAGATGGGAGTTTTGGAAAGCTCTTTAGATGCTTCCAATATTCAGCACTGGTACAGAAAGGGGGTCTCAGTGTGTGGCCCCTGGACCAGCAGCATCAGCATCACCTGGGAACCTGCTAGAGATGCAGATTCCCAGGTACTGCCCCAAACCTAGGAATCAGAGACTCTGGTTTTGGGGAGCAGCTGTGTTTTACTAAGCTTTCCGGTGATTCTATGCACTGCCGAGTTTGGAGGACTACTGTCCTAATAGCTTAGACTTTTGAGACACAAGGTCCAGGAAGACTTGTAGTTCTGTTTTCTGCTCTGTGGTGTACCTTTCCTGGGGCACTGAAAGATGAATAAACTTGCTCTGGGTGGGGAGGTAAAGGAGAAAACATCCATACCTGAATAGGTCAAAGTATTACCCAGTGACGAATACATGTGAGGACCTTGTAAAGGTGGGCAAATGCTGCACCTGCATCACTGTGAGGGCACTGGGTCCCTGCTTGGCCCTGGCTGGGAGCCTGGGGAACTACTGGAGCCTTCGGCTGCTGTCCTGTGGGGCTAGACTGAGGGCAGGTGGTTGCCCTCCACCCTGTCTGCATGGCAGCCCTTGCCCACTGGTGCTTTGCCTACACAGTCTCTGAGAGCTGCTGGACCCAGGGAGTTGGGAGCCCCCTCTCTTCACCATCTCCAGGAATGTCTGTGGGCAGGTGTCATTAGGTGGGTGATCTATGTGTCCTCAGAAGCTGGGCCTATGGGGACAGCTCATGCCTCTCAGAGATCTGGGCCATAGGAAGGAAAGAGTCCTGTCAGGTCAGAGTGTGGGTTGAGATGATGGTAGACGGGCACCATGGACAGGGTGAGGGGACACCCTGCTCAGAGCAGTGACCCTCAAGCCCCTCACCTCATCTGCCTCTAACCCCAAATTGGCACTGTTGAGAGCATGGCACCCCAGACCTTCAGAAATCCACTCGATTTCTCAAGCCTTGGTTTCCTCACCATCAGTGGTCTCTAGGAGAGCCTGTCTGCCATATCTTGCAGCTTTGCAGAGGACGATGTCCACAGTGCTCTGTCCACTTTGCATTAGTTTGTGGACTGCCACATCAAAGTGTCACAGACTGGCGGCTTAAACAGCAGAATGTGTTTCCCTCAAGTTCTGGTAACTAGAAGTCCAAGATCCAGGTGCCAGCAGGGTTAATTTCTCTTGAGGCCTCCCTGTGCCTTCAGGTGACTTTGCCTAACCTCTGTGTGTGTCCATGTCCTAACTTCTTCTCATAGGAACACCAGCCATATTGGCAAGAGCCCACCTTATTGACTTTATTTTACCCTAACTACCTCTAAAAAGATCCCAATTTTTAGGGACAGATTGGACAGCAGGAATTCAACTGAACCTCCATGGGAGAGGGTCCCTCTACATGCTAGAGGCATGCACATGGCCATTGTCTGGGCTGGCTGTGACTAGGGGTAGATTGTGATGTGAAGAGACCTGTGGAGATGCTTCTCTCCCTCCCTCCCTCCCTCCCTCCCTCCCTCCCTCCCTCCCTCCCTCCCTCTCTCCCTCCCTCCCTCTCTCAATGAATAAGAAATAAACAACAGAAGACTCCATCTTTACATACAGTCACATTCTGAGGTACTGGGGTTAGGACTTTAACGTAAGAATGTGGGGGTGGAGCCCGTAGTCCACTGGTTAAGAGAGCTGCATTCCACATGACTGATAGCAGTTTGAGTCCTGACCCTGATATCTTGAAAACACTCTGGGTGTGTATGCATGTGTGTCCAAAATCCCAGCAGGATGGAGAAGTGGAGAAGTTGCAACGTGGTCACACCACACTGAGGGTGCTTTTTTCCCTCTCCTCTCTGTCTCCCTCTCTCTGGTGGACACATGCCCTCTCTGGCAAATAAAAGAGAATTTTGAGGAGACACATTTCAGCCCCTGAAGATGGAAAAATAGCTAATTGCTCGATAAATTAGGTGCTTGGTCCAATCCTGAAACTTAGTCAGGTTCGTCAGCTCCCCTGGGAAGCCCTGGCTGGCCCACAGGCTGGGCTGTGCCTCCTCTGGGCTCAGTAGCCCTGGGTGCCCTTCTGAAGAGCCATGGTCACACCCTAGGTTATGTGCTGGCTTTCTCCCCTAGACCCAGAGCAGCTGTCTCTGTCTCTATCTCTGTCTCGGAGTGTCTAGTATGGAATCTGGACAGAATAGGTGGCACTGTGAAGCTAAATGACTGGATTGACTGGATCCTAGTTCCAGATCTCGCCGCTAGAGCTTTTTCATGCAGTCATCAGCCTCACGCTGCCTCCATGCTGTGTGGACCACAGGGAGGACCCTTCTTCCCCAACCCTGTCACCCCCCTGCTTCTCCCAATCACAGCTCACCACTGGAGATGGTGAGGGAGGGAGGTAAGGAAGGAATTGACCAGCAAGGGGGATGGGCAGGGTGGTGGACAGCAGAGCGGTGGGCAGCAGGAAGGCGGGGCACCAAGTGACCTCAGTTACAGTGAGGCCTCTGGGGTGGAGAAGGCATTAATATATATACATTTTTTATTGCCAGAGGGTACGTGTGCTCACCTGAGATAGAGAGATGGAGAGAGAGAGGGAGATGGAGAAATCCACCCCCATCCCAGCATAGTGTGGTCACACTGCAATCCCGTCTCCATTTCTCCATTCTGTTGGGATTTTGGGCATGCATGCACATGCTCCCAATATGTTTTTCAAGCCACTGGGGCCAGGATTTGAACTGCGATTGGCCATGTAGGATCTAGGCCATGGGGTCAGTATTTATCTATAATTTTTTTTTCCACAAAAAAATCATTTACTAAAACAAAACCTCATAGAGACACAAAGTTTAACCAAATCAACAAACTCATTTTACTAAGAAGAATAATATTGGTAACAAAATCTAAACAAGATTATACAAGGTAACTACAGAAAAATTTCCCCTGTGAATATGAATACAAACATCTTTAACAAAAGAACGGAAGACATAGTGCACGGTTTTCTAAGATAGGTCACTTTGACCTGATGGATTTTGTTGTAGGGAGAAAACTATAGCTCACTATTTGATACACCCACCGACTGCCGGACCCGCCGATGGCAAACAGCTCCTGAGTTGGGGGGTGAGGATTAAAGAAGACAAGATGACAGGATAGAAATGGGAGGACTTCCAGTCAATACTGGTCAGCCTCGAGTGAACTTTATTGCTAGTATTTATGCACAACCAACTGGCTTTCTTGGCGTGGGACTTTTTGCAAGGATTGTTTGAAACGTCTTTCACATAACAAGCTTCAGGACATTCTACCCATAACAATCCAGCTGCCCAAGGCCATGTCCAGATAATGACCCTGGTCATAATCTGATGGTCTGGTCCTGCACATTTCTCACATCTGCTTCTTGGCTCCCCATATCTCCCCTTTTTTTGTTTATTAAATGATTTGCCAATTCTGGCGGGCAGTAGGCTGTGCCTGTCTTAGGTTGTCCTTGGTGACATTTTCTCTTACCCGTCATTGGGGAATGAGTATTTGTATGCACCCCCTGTCTTAGGTTGAGAAACATCCCAAGGATCTTACCCATCATTGACTACCAGCCTCTGCATCTAATGCCTTGGCTTGAAGTTTTAACCAATGAATTTTGGAGCGAACTCCAAGAAAGGAACGCCCGAGTATTCGCACAAGGCAGGGGGCACAACACAGCAACACTAGACCAGTATCTGCTGCCATAACGGCAGGCATTAACCAGTGCTGACAAGAGGGCCAGTGTGGTAGGAGACCATACAGTTGTGGCAGCAATTTATTTGCCTCCTGTGCTGCATTAAAGGGAGAGGAACATGCCTTCTCTATCTCCAAGATCTCTTGATAGAATGTAGGAATATTTATTGTTTCATTGGCCCCACTTGTAAATGTTTTTTGACCTTTTCCCAATCATGTTGGCTTTCATTATAGATTTTAGGGGTGACACAAATCCATTGATACAACGTGTGACATCGGACAGAAGAGCGCACATGCAAAACCCATTGACCCAGTTTACCAGATGTACAACAGTATCATAAGGGGCATCTAATTTGTGTTGGATTTTTTCATCAATAGTTTCTTGAGTGTGTAAAGCTATGGAAATATTTTTTGTTACATTATCCACAAAACCAGCTGTTTGTACTGTCTGTGTTAAAGCTATGGCAGAGGTGATTGAAGTCACTAAAGTGGATATAAATGCAATAATTCCCGTTATTATGAGCCCTACCCCCCACTTATGACGTGCTAGGGCGTGTTCTAATTCTCGCAAAACTTGCAACCCCTTTTCTTCATACCATTCTTCAGATACATTTACAGGAAGCATAACAAATGAAGATTGCTCTACTACAAAAACAGAAGAGGTTCCATAGCTAATACAACTAGAAAGTGTACAATTAGAACAACTGACATTAAATTTGTTAGTTCATACGCCCAGTAGATTTCTGCTTCAACAAGTGTCACCATCTTTTTTTTTTTTTTTTGAGAGATTTTCACTATAGGGCACATGCGCTTGCCAGACAGACAGAGAGAGACATAGAGATAGAAAGCGAGAAATCACCCCCCCAGGGGGGATGGTCACGCCGCAATCCCTTCTCCTCCATTCTCCTCTCGGGATCTTGGGCACGCATGCACACGCACCCGGCGTGAGTTTTAAGCCACCGGGTCCGGGACGCGAACTGCGGTCGACTACATGGGAGTCCAGTGACATAGCCATTACGCTAACTGCTGGTTCCCAACAAGTGTCACCATCTTCAGGCAGATCCATAGGCATAACATCCTCCTGGTCTTTCAGGGTGTCCGTAAACTGCACCAGACGTTCTGGAAGCCAGTGAGCTCCATCATTGTCCCGTGAAAAAACACAAACATGTCCTTGACCCCATATCGACACAGGGTCGGGCCCGTTCCATGATCCCGTGTACAGATTGGGCATGTTTTAAATAATTATGTGGTGTCAGGGGATACAATTCCCCTTTTTAATTTTATGCAATGCAGTTTTTAAAGTACTATGAGCTCATTCTATGATACCTTGACCTTGGGGATTGTAAGAGATGTCAGTTTTATGGCAAATACGAAACTGTGCACAGAAGCGGGCAATGACATTACTAGTATATCCACAGCCATTATCAGTTTTAATGCAACGAGGCAGTCCCATGACAGAGAAGGCTTCCGAACAATAAGCAACAACATTTTTAGTAGCTTCTCCAGTACGAGCTGAAGCAAAAATAAATCCAGAGAAGGTATCTATAGAGACATGAATATATTTCAATTTACCAAATTCAGGATAATGATTAATATCCATTTGCCAAAGATGATAGGGAGAAGGCCTCTAGGATTCAGGCCATAATGGGGAACAGGGAGGAACTCTGGGAAAAGGGAGAATTTTTTTTTTTTTTTATTTTTTATTTTTATTTATTTTTTTTACAGGTACCAACATCAGCCAGGGCTTTGCCCTCTGAAAGAAGACCAGGCAAATTGGAGTGGGAAGATGGATTTTGCTTGTTCATGTATCCTGGTCTTTATAAGTTTTTAAATGAAGCTGTTGTATTTTGTCTAAGATCTGCCACATCTCAATCTGCAATTGCGATAGCTCCAGTGAAATAGGGACGGATGTCTTTTCTTGACTAAGAGCTATTACAGGATGTCTGTTAACATCATACTGAGCTGCCTCCCGCTCATCTGTTCTAACTCCTCCGGACTCAAATCCCCATCTTCCAATTCAGGGGGCGGGGAAATTTTCCTATCAACTTCTCCTGCAAGGGAGGAGCAGAGGGAGAAATTCCAATAGCCAGCGGAGAGTCTTCATCTGAGGCGGGAAGAATCCTCTGCTGCTCGTGGACGGAAATCCAAAACATCTCTAAAGTCCATAAACTAAAAGCATCCACAGGCACGTTTTCCGGACCATAGGCATCATAATAATCTTGGAGCCTTTGCCCCACCTTTTTCCAGGTATCTATGTGAACTGTACCCTCTTCAGGAAACCAGGAACAAACTTCAATAAACTCTAAAGATTTTGAAAGCTGCTGCTGCCCTACCTGCAAGCCTTGTGCACTTAGCATTTCTTTAAGCATACATACAAAAAGCTGGTGGCTATTTCCCTGACCCATAACAGCTTCCGTATTATACTCACTGCTACACTTTCACTTTCAAGGCCAACGCGTTCTCCATTTACTCTTTGTGGTATCCTTCACCCGTATCCCCCAGTACTCAGGTCCCTGTTCAGGTGCCACTCTGTAGGACCCGCCTAGGCGAACAGTTCCTGAGTTGGGGGGTGAGGATTAAAGAAGACAAGACGACAGGATAGAAACGGGAGGACTGCCAGTCAATACTGGTCAGCCCCGAGTGTACTTTATTGCTGATATTTGTACACACTCCAGAGACTTCTGTGATGTACGGTTTTAAGTCCTTACTGAATTTATCAGGTTGATATAAGAATACTTTGCAACATTCAGTTCAAGACAATCTCAGGACATTCTGCTCATAACAATTTGTTTGCCCAAGGCCATGTCCACATATTCACCCCGGCCATAGTCACATCCTGCACATCCCTCACGTCCTCATCTCAGCTCCCCACAACCAATGTAACTTATTAATAGTAAGTCCAAGGAGAAAAAAATTGTATTCTCCAGAAATGCTGAACTATCATTTGACCAAATTTAAGAATTTTTGAGTTTAAAAATATTATCCCTGAGGGAACCAGCAGTTAGCGTAATGGTTATGTCGCTGGACTCCCACGTAGTCGACCGCGGTTCGCATCTCGGACCCGGTGGCTTACAACTCACGCCGGGCGCGTGTGCGTGCGTGCCCAAGATCCTGAGAGGAGAATGGAGGAGAAGGGATTGTGGCGTGACCATCCCCCCTGGGGGGTGATTTCTCGCTTTCTGTCTCTATGTCTCTCTCTGTCTGTCTGGTGAGCGCACGCGCCCTATAGCGAAAAACCTCTCCAAAAAAAAAAAAAAATATTATCCCTGACATAAACACACACCCCTCAGTGTTTGGGATTAATGAATAATACTGAATGCATTTGCACTAAGTTAGGAACCACACCAGGAAGCCCACTATTGTCATTGTTATGTGACGTCACCTGGAAGACATTATCTGGAAGTCAATGCAATTTATAAAATAACAAGCAATAAGTGATGAAAGAATGGGAAGAAAGGTCCAATAATACCTCCACTTGTAGATGATGTAAGTGCATACTGAAATTGACACACACAAAAAATGGAAAGTTGCTACATATAATAAGCGCATATAACAAATTAGAAAGATATAGATAACCAAATCTATTCATTGAAACAATAACAAGTTAAGTTTTTTATTCAGGATTTATTTATTTATTTATTATTTTTAGAATTTTATATTTGACTTTATTTATTTATTTATTTTTAATTTGACCAGAGAGGGACAGAGTGTGTGTGTGTGTGTGTGTGTGTGTGTGTGTGTGTGTGAGAGAGAGAGAGAGAGAGAGAGAGAGAGAGAGAGAGAGAGAGAGAGAGAAAGCCGCCAGATCCAGGACTTGAACTGCAGTTGTCCATGTGGGAGTCCAGCACTCTTAACCACCATGACACCTGCCCCACAAATTAAAAATTTTTGAATAGATGAACTTATGTACAATAGGAACAAAAATGTTTTTAAAAATTAAAATAAAAAACTTAAGAAGCATGTAAATCTTTGTGAGGAAAGCTTTAAAACTGTCTTGCAGAGTGAAATTTTAAATTTACACATTTTATTTTTTATTTCTCAAGATAGGTAAGTTGATTATAATGTCAACATGAAAAAGTAAGAAAATAAGCAAATTCATTCTTTTTCCCCAGAGGGTGTGCATTTGTGCCAAAGAGACCCAAAAAGAGAGAGGAAGGGGGAGAGAGAAAGCACTCCACCAGGGGGCACATTCCTGCCACATTCTCTTCTCCATTTCTCCTTCCTGCCAGGATTTGGGGCATACATTCACATGCTCCCTGTGTCTTTTTCTTTTCTTTTCTTTCTTTTGAAACATTTTTTAAAATTAATTAATTTACATTCATTCCCTAAGCATCATCACAGCATACAAAATGTGATTTCTCATCCAGAATATACTGCATAGTGCCTTAATCATACATATTATCATCCATACTTTTCCATTTCTAGTTTCATATATATATATATATATATATATATATATATATATACCCCCTATTATTTACCCTCTGTCATTTCCCACCCTCCTCCCACACTAGCTCAGGTGTTTATAGTTATTTTCCATTACTCCCCCCACCACATTTTATTGATTCACAAAATTTCTTAAATAATCTAACTACTTTCAATAGCAAATTCAACTGGTGTATACATATCTGAGAATACATGTCTGACTTTAGGCTTGAAACTCTGAGTAGAATGAATATACCATAAGGTAGCACCTAGCTGATGTTAACATAGCTTACTACGGTCATTAAATAGGTATTTTTTTGGTATCTTTTTTATTTTTATTTCATTTTATTTATTATTATCATAATCTTGTTTATATTACATTGAATCACATATAACTTTACAGTGTATTACATTTCTTTTTCCAGAAGGAACACCATGCATATCAGTCAATACAAAGACATTAAAATCCCATCATCATCATCAAATAGCTTTTCATGATTTTTTCCAGATTATTATTATTCCAATTTTTAAAAACATTCAATCATTGTTTATTATTTTGCTTGTAAAAAGACTTTAGCCAATTTGAAATACTTCTCAGACCAATCCAGTTGAGAATACTGTACATGTCCTCATCAACAGGTAATAAACCATTTCTGTGTCCCACTAATGTCATGCCTATTTGTTCTCTTGTTATCCTTCTCCATACTCCTCTTCTCCTGTCCCGTTCCACACTGTCTTCATAATCGCTATCTATTTTCACTGCTTTTTTGCCCTCCAATATTTTGATCTCTACCATAAAGTGTGGATAGTCGGTATATATTACGTGGATACATACAATATATTTCTTTCATATCCTGGCTTGCTTCACTCAGCAATAGATCCTCCATATTAAATAGGTATTTTTTAAATATATTTTTTAATTTCAAGAAAAGAATTTTTAGCTTTAATAAATCAAAGAAATGCTAAGGAACTTTGCTTAAAACTGAAAGCTAGGAAACAGGTTAGGATTCTGTTCAAATAGTAGGTAGTGAACCTATCGGCAGCTCAAGATAGGACAAAAATCCTGAAAATGGGAAAACAAAGCCTAGAAGAAAATCAGCAATGTTTTAGTCAAAAGTCATAAAATTATATTTCACCAGTTCAGTCTCATGTAGCCAATCTATCTTCTGTTGTGGTTTGATCTTCCCGATTAAATTCTGGGATATAATATTTAACTCCAGACTTGTCCCTATGATTAAGTTGGCCATTTTCTTAGTTTTTGAACTCTTATTTCTATATTTAATTTTCCTGGTATAGCACTCCCTTGAGAACTTATTGGAGATCTGGTCTGGTGTTGGTAAATTCTTTCAGGTTTTGTTTATCTGAGAATGTTCTTGTCTTTTTTTTCCATGTGAAGGATAATCTTGCGGGGTACAGTATTCTTTGTTGAAACTGCTTTTCCCTTAACACTTTGAGTATATTTTCCCATTCTTTCCTTGCTCACATTGTTTCTGATGAGAGGTCCACTGTTAGCCTGATGGGATATCCTTCGTAGGTAACTTGACATTTCTCTCTTGCCAAGATACTAAGGTATCTTGTCTTTGTGGTTTTGGTCAATCTGGCTATAATGTGTCTTGGGAGAAGATCTTCTTAGGTTGATTCTATCTGAGGTCCTTTGTATTTCTTAGGACTGGATCATTGGGACTGGATCTTTGAATGCCTCTCTAGGTTTGGAAAGTTTTCTTGCAGGATTTAATGGAATAGATTATCAATGCCCTTATGAATCTCTTTGCCTTCTGGGATACTGAATATCCAGATGTTAGGATGTTTGATAATATCTAGTATTTCTTGTATATTATACTCATTTTTCTGGGCAATTTTCTCAGTCTTCATGGTGGATTTTTCTAGGCCAGCAATTCTATCTTTTACATCTGAGATTCAATTTTCTCTATGATCTAGTCTGCTTTTAATACTTTCAAGGGAGTTTTTGACTTCCTGTATTATAGCCTTCATCTCTAACAGGTCCATTTGATTCTTTTTTATAGTGTGTATTTCCTCTTTTAGATCTTGCAAGAATTTCCTCACCTCCTGGAACTCATCAGCTCCTTTCTCCTGCCTCTCTGCAGCTCATTGTCTCTCTTCTCTTCCATCTCTGTCAACTTTCTCACTATGAATATACTAAATTCTTCATCAGACATTTCCATGAGTTTCATTGTCCGATCTGAGGATGAAGAGGAGTTATTCTTTTCCCCTGAAGGAGATTTATTTTCTTGCCTTCCTATATTTCTTGTGACCCTGCAGTGATTTCTAGTCATCTGATGGGTTGTACATTTCTTCCAAATTCTTGAAGTTCAATCTGAGCGTTCACAGGTGTGCAGGAGGAGGTAATCTGCAATCTCTATCCTGTTCTATTTTCACTCTTTGTGCGTCAGATTCAGTGGGAATAGAGGAATATTCTGACCCTAATCATATTCAGATGTTTGGCTCCTGTTCACTTGGACCTGTCTAGACACTTAGTGCATAGAGGCTGAGCAGCCAATGAATAAACATAAAGAAAAAAGGAAAAGAATTAGAGAAGAGGAAAGAAGAAAAAAAATAAAATAAAAAACTAGAAAGAAAAAGATAATAAAATACTTTAGATTCCAATTTTAAAAAGCAAAAAATGAAAATTGCGCGGCATGAAAGCAGTATTTCACAGTTCAAGTTTGGTATCCATCTCAGGATAAGCCTGGCCTAGGTTTATGCCTTTCGTAGATGGAACTGGGGAAAGGCACCAATTAGCAAAATAAAGGAGGTGCTTGGGAGCCCAGAGAATACTTTACCTTAAAAGAAAAATTAAAAATACAATTAAAAATCACAGGGAGACACAAAGATACAGAAAGAGAGACAGACAGAAATGGAGAGGAGACAGAGATAGCCCTACCCACTAGAAATGAACCTGGAGGGAGAAGTCTCAGCAGAAAAACCTTCATTTTTAGGCAAGGAAAGCAATATTTCACAGCTCAAGTTCAGTATCCATCTCAGGATGGGTGGGACCAGTATTTTAAAAATGACTTCTCAGGATCAGCAGGTGGCGTGGTGGTTAAGGGCGCTGGACTCCCACGTGGCTGACCACAGTTCGAGTCCTGGACCTGGCGGCTTGCTGTCTCACTTTCCCTCTCTCTCTCTCTCTCTCTCACTCTGTCCCTCTCTGGTCAAATTTAAATAAATACATAATAAAGTTTAATAAAATAATTTTAAAAATAACTTCTCAGGAGATTCAAATACTCAAGCAAGGCAAAAAGCACTTCATGTTGAACTCTACAGCATCAGCCTCAGAAGGAGGGAATGCATCTATGGCTTTTGGGTCCAGAGACTAGGATTTCCTTTGACCCATGAACTAATAGCCTATGGGGGTGAATCTCTAGTCACTCTCTTGCTGAGTAAAATGGTGTTTGATGACTGCACAGAAAGCCATTGTTGCATAGGAGGATATTACTGCAGTGATTAACACACTAGTAGCACCTTCACATTACTTTCATGCTTATGAATAATGTATTTTTTATCTTAATGTTGCATTCACACTGCTGTGCATGTCATTACCTTCCTTTTTATTTCAAGTGAAAATAGAGCAAAATACATTGGTTTTCAAAAGGGCTTGTGATTCTCATAGCTGGGTCTTCAGGCAGAACAAGATCTGATAGAGGACCGAACTTGACTCCAAGCCTTTATTTGGGAGAGATGGGGTGCTGATGGGGATGGGAGGGGCAGTGAACTGAGCACACAAACTGGGGGGCTGAGGAAAATGATAGCTGAAAATGTTTTGCAGGATTTTATACAGTTTTGAAACCCATGATGTTGACTAACCTTAGACATTTTCCATTCTCAGAACTGAGTTTGTTTGCAACTTGAAGTTACAGAGTCCCTATGGGTTGTGTGTCACAACCCCCCTCCCCCCCCACACCTCTCCACCCCACACACATTTTGTATTGGGCTCAGTTTGTCCTTTGATTTGATCTCTAAACTGGAAAAAAAATCCCCTTCCCACGTTCTGTTTGGGTGACTTTATGTGTTAAAGAGTCAAGAATTCTGTGTGGAGAAACAGTTATTATGAAGTTAAAAGTGGGAGGATAGAGAAAAGGATTAGGAATACAGAAGAGGGATAGTTAATCCAGCCTAAAGGTTGGGAATATCTACAAAGTTTCCTCAGAGCAGGTCTCATTTTATTAGGATTTTGAAGGATAAATAGAAGTTTGCCAGAGAAAGTGGGCAGGGGATAATGGTGATGAGTATGGTGGTGAGGAAAGGGAGAGAAAATAAATGGACTTGCATTTTCCCTAGTGCTCAGGGCATGGGCTGACAGGAGTGAGAAGCAGCTAAAACAGCTTAGCTCCAATTTGGTGCCTGGAGGTCCAGATATGAGCGGGACTGACTGGGTGGTGTTTAATCTTTCCCTTGGGGTTAGAGCATGGCCACTTAATAGAAAGAAGTTAGACTTTGGGGTTAGAGAGGCATTGAATACTGGCTCTGCTCTTGCCGGCCACAAGGACCAGGGTGTGCTATTTCTTCTCTGAGCCTCGGTTTTCTTCTCCTGCTTGCCATGGTGGTTAATGACACTGGTGTCTGAATCAGAGGGGTTACTTCAAAAGCAGAGGTGGGATGCTTCTGATACATCCTGGTGGGATGGTGCATGTGGATGTACCTGGCAAGGGTCGCAGAGGGAGGATGGTGGGGAAGGCAATGCTGAGAACTGGGTTATCCATTAGGGGAGAGAGAGAGGAGGTTCCAGCCCCAAGGCTCTTAAAGGATCTCCTTTGAGGGAAGGTCATGGCCAAGAAGATGAGCCCAAGGTCAGAGTGCCAGAACCCAACAGGCCAGCAGCTGTAGAACCACCTTTTGAGTTCCACCTGGTCTAGTCTGATCCTTATATGCATTCAATGGGAGAGGAGCTAGTTTGCTATGTAGTGAAATACTAAAATGTGGAGTTTGCCATCTTAACGATCATTTTTAAGTGGATGGTTGAGTGCCACTGAGCGTATCACATTGTTGGGCAATGGTCCCCACCATCCATCCCTAGAACTTTTTTTTTTTTAAAGAGGTTTTCACTACAGGGCATGTGTGCTCACCAGACAGACACAGAGAGACAGAGAGACAGAAAGTGAGAAATCACCCCCCAGGTGGGATGGCCACGCCGCAATCCCTTCCCCTCCATTCTCCTCTTGGGATCTTGGGCACGCACACATACGCGCCCGACGTGAGTTTTAAGCCACCGGGTCCGGGATGCAAACCACGGTCGACTACATGGGAGTTCAGCGACATTGCCATTACACTAACTGCTGGTCTCCCATTCCTAGAACTTTTCATCTTCCCAAACTGAAATTCTGTATCCAGTAATCACCAACTCCCCTTTCCCCACTCCCCCAGCCCCTGACAGCAACTGTTCTACTTTGCATCTCTGTGGATTTGACTACTGTAAGTGGCTTGTGCCAGTGGAATCATACAGTATGTGTCCATTTGTGACCGGCTTATTTCACTCAGCATTATAGCCTTGAGGTTCATCCATGTAGGAGCTATTTTAGTCTTTATTATGTAGGATAAAACTGGTACACAGAGACGTGAAGGGAGTGCTCTGCAGTCTCACAGGAAGCAAAAGGAAGGGTGGGCTTTGTATTGAGGCAGTCTGACTGTAGGACCGGCACCCATGCCTGGTCTTTGGCAGAGGCAGTCACATCTTCGTTCCTTGGGTGTCTTCCTCATGCCTCTTAAACAGTGGCCTTGCTGGGACTGAATGCTCTTAACTGAGACTAGGGAAAAGTTGGGACTAAGCCTTCCTGTTTGTTTAAGTAAGCGGTTCACTAGAAATTGGGGTGTTTGTAAGCCCCGGCTGCCATTCATAGCTTTTCTCTGTAGACACTGTGAAGACAGCAGCTTTGACGGGTAACATCCATGCCCTTGTGCAAATACTTGGATTGAGAGCTGGTTTGTTTTGGAGGCCATGTGAGAAACTGTAATGTAAAAGGGCCCCCAAATAGGGAGTGTCATAGGAACTCAAAAGAGTGAGGAGTCCCTGAGGCTGCAAGGTGAGGTGGTCCGGGAAAACATCCTGTAGGAGATGAGGCCCAAGAGTAACTTCTGAGAGGGGTGTAATTAGACAGAGAAAGGTATGACTCCCTCAGGTAAAATGAAGCTAATAGAAAAGTCAGTGCTGTCACC
The DNA here is from genome assembly GCA_026018925.1 of Tupaia tana. NCBI lineage: Eukaryota > Metazoa > Chordata > Mammalia > Scandentia > Tupaiidae > Tupaia > Tupaia tana. The sequence goes on from JAKSZU010000001.1 coordinate 123,620,521, forward strand.
TCTGTTCTTGCACAAGGCCAGGATTTTCCATGAGTCCTAAGATTCGCACTGGAAACTATTGCCATGAAGTGTTTTACTTAATTGGTCAACACACTGATTTAGACAATGCTTCTCCGGCAATTAAAAAAAATGTAAATTGCTTAATCTTGATTGGCTTGATGAAACAAATACCTCCAAGGGGGCTGTGGGGAAAGGTTAGAATTTCTCTTCACCCTGCCAGACTCATCAATTAAAAAAATCACACCTCATCAGAGCCTCCACCTACTGTGAGACTGCTAAGTGGCTCTCCAGCAAGCCCTGAGGGACATGTGTCCAGAATGCTTCCCTGACTTTCTAGAAACGGTAGAGAACAGGAGTGGGACAGGGTGGTGGACTATATCTGAGGAATTGTTACTCCTTCAGGAGAAGCAGGGGACTGGCTAGACCTGGCAGACCTCATAGAAGGAAAGGACAAGGAGTTGCCATGGTGGTTACCCAGCCTCATTGGACCAGTGCCCTTGCTCCTGGTGTCCTGGGCTGGGGAAGCTCCTGAGAGGGTGCACATCCAACCTCATTGATTGGCACCTGCCAGACTAAGGCCCTGTGTTGGTGTCTCATTTGTTCCCTTCAAGAGTGAGCTCACCTTCTCCATCCCATTGTCCACTTTCTCATTCATGCAGCAGAGATTAGTGAGTACCAACTGTAGGCTGAGAATTCTTCTGACTTCTAGAGATGGAGTAGAGGTGGTGCCCCACAGTCCTCCCATGGAGTTGATATCTCCTCTCATTAGTAAGTTCTAATATATAGAACCTTCTTTCTTATGACAAACAAACCAGCCTCCCTGGGTTTTCCTCCACAGTCCTGGGTTAGTTCCTGGAGTGATCTGAGGTCACTTTCTTGCTTCTGCCTGATGAATGGCGTCACACTTCCTCTCTTGTCCCTGCTCTTGGGGCCTGATTCTGTTGTACCATTGCACCATCTAGCCAGGCACCTCCTTTTGGCCCAGGGGACAATGTGCATGGCTCTCCAAAAGCTGCTTTCCAATGTTGTAGTTCCTGTAGATCAACAGGCCGCAGTTGGAAACAGTTTCTCTGACACTGTCAGAACTCATTAAACATTTTTACCTGCAAACACCACTTTGGGGACTGATGTTGGTACAGAGTGATGTAATGGGACTCACATGGGAAAGTCCCAGGCTTATGCCTCCAGACCTCCTGTTATGTGCTGACTGTGCATGTGCTCATGATCTGTGCTAGCTGAGGCTGGGGGGTGGATTGTGGCATGGTTACCCAGTTTCTTGTATCTGCTTTTGTTTTTTCTCCTTTTCTCATGGAAGAAATAAATAAGCTTGAGAGAAAAGCACCATCACTTTGGAGTAGGGTGGTCAATGGGCTTAGGGGGAACAGGGAGATGGGTAGGGTACCAATTGCTAGGCCTCCTCCCACCCCTCAACCCTGCCCTGTCCTGCTTCCTCTGTGCCTTCCAGCTGTCTTGCTGCTCAGGTGTGCTGAGGCTTCGCACACCCAAGCCCAAAGGCTGTTGCTACTTTTCTTTGGTGTCAGCGCTTGTGCCAGGCGTCAGAACACACAATGGTGAGCTCAGGCCTTGCCCTCCAGGAGCCCAGATCCTGTGAGTAGCATGGTGAAGACAGAGAAAGGCATGCCTGAGGGCACTGATATCCTGGAGGAGAGAGCAGTTCATGTAACCTCAGCATGTAGGGAGGGCTTCCTGGGGGAGGGGATGCAATGTGGGGCAGGGGTCCTGGGCAAAGCAGGCAAGAAATAAACATCACGGCTAATATGTGGGGCTCTGAGCATTTGCTGCTGTTTGTGGAAGGGCATGGCCATCTAGACTTTGTTCTGCAGGGGCAGAGAAGTCCCACAGGACTTCAAGCTATTAAGGAGGGGCAGAGAGACTGGGAATCACACCAGAGACTTTTAGCCTCACTGGGCTGGACAGGATGACCAACTTCCATCTTGAATTACTTGTGAAGGAACAGAGGTGGGTATGAGACAGTGGGCCCACCCTACCATTGTGTGTATTCTGAAGGCTACCTGGAATACTGGCTTGTGGCAACTGGCTCACCCATGGTATGGCCCAAGTTTGCCAGGGTGGCCTGGAGGGCACATGGCCCAGGGGCATCCTTACCTTGAGCTGGCCTTGGATGGTCTTCACACAGTTCAGTCCTAGGACCTCAAGGAAATGGTCAGACGGGTTCTGGATTCCTCCTTTCTTTAGCAGGACCCAGCAGGAGGGTGAGGTCAAGGTCATCTTAGAGGAGCAGGCACTGAAGCAAATCCTCTAAAACATCAGATGCAAGCCAACTTCGTTTATTATGATGACTGGCATTAGATCACAGTGCTTAAGAGCATGGAGTTCAGAGTCAGACTCTGTGGGCCTTTGGGCAGGTTGTGTTAGCTCCTAAGTCTCAATCTTCTCTTCCATAAAATGGGGACAGGGCTCATCTCACAGGATCAAACAGACACACGAGCCAAGGCACATCAGTTCCTCAGTCAGGGCTGGCTCAAAGTGCTGGCAAAATGGCTGACACTGACCTTGAGCAGGAAGAGGCTCTCAGCATGGCAGCTCAGACAGAATGAAGATAAAGCCTGGTCTTGGGGGCAGCCCAGAAGACACAGCTCAGGGCTCAAGCCTGAGGGTGGGAGAAGGAGAAATCGGTTAGGCCTGTGTGTATGCAACAGTATTTGAGTGTGGCTGGATGCTCTGGTACGAGTGTGGAGCAGGGCCTGCCTGGCTAGTCATGCCAACCCACATGAGCGTGTAACAGAGAGAGATGCTCAGGCTTTTATTGGAGCAGGGTGAATATAAAGCTCTCCACTGAATTTTCTATAAATGCTTTTTATTAGCCAGCACTTTACAACATGAGAGCTTTTGGATTAGGCATCCATTAGTTCCTATTCCCTGGGGAAGAAAAGATGCCTTCCTGCATCCTCATGCAGATGAAGCCAAGAAGAATGTGAAAACCAGGGCATCTGGGGAGGCTTGGGAATAAGGAGGGCTCTGAGGGCCCCCAGAGGGCATTTCCTCAGGAAGAAGGGTAGCATAAGACATGAGTGTTTAGTGTTTGGCTTAAAAACAGGGTAGCTTTGTCCCAGCTGCAATGGTACAACCCTGGTGCAACCAATGCTCTGCAAGTTTAGGTTCAGCTTTTGGGTAAACCTCTACACATCGGCCATATGTGTGCATTCCCATGACCCTGGCGGCTGGGAAGGCTGGAGGGGGATTGTGACACAAGACCCCATTAAGGGTGCTTGTCTTTCTCTCTATGTCAGTCTCTTTCCATCCCTCTTTCATGAAAGCATAAATAAACTTAAAAAGAAAAAAGCCAAAGTAGCTTCCTTCCTAGACACAGTGTATTTATTTTATTTATTTATTTTAAAAAATTTGCTATAGGGCATGTGTGCTCGCTGGACAGAGACAGAGAGTGAGAGAAAGGGGAAGTGAGAAGCACCCCTGCTGAAGGATGGCTGTGCTGTAATCCCTTCCCCTCCATTCTCCTCTCAGGATTTTGGGCACACATGCACACATGCCTGGGGTACTTCTCAAGCTGCTGGGTCCAGGATTCAAACTACACAGTCAGCTATGTGGAAACCAGTCACCTTAACTAATAGGACACAGGACCCTCCCATAATATTATTATTTTCTATCACTTCAAATTTTAAGATCAATATGATCTCGTTGAAATTCATACAAAAGATACATATGAGGAGACTTCAGAAAGTTTATGGAGGGATCAGCAAATGGTATAGTGGTTGAGGTGCTGGACTCCCACATGGCTAACTGTGGCTTGAGTCTTGGACTTGGCAGCTTGAACATCACACCAGGCATGTGTGAGTGTGTGCGCAAGATCCCAGGAGGAGAATGGAGAAAAAAGCATTGTGGTGTGGCCAGTCCCCTTTCCCCTGGGGGCAGGGTATGATTTCTTACTTTCTTCTCACTGTCTGTCTGTCTGTCTCTGGTGAGTGCATGCACCCAATGGCAAAAACCTTAAAAAAAAGTTTATGGAAAAATGGAATTAAAGTATGAGTTTATTTTGGTACAAAAGTGTTTTGCAATAAATGCATAGATTTCTGACAGTGTGTGTTTTTCATGAATTTTTGAAGACCCCTACGTACCTTTCCCAACTAACCTCCATATCCCCCAAATCTGTTCTCCTCCCTTTTTACCTTCTTACCTGGGCAGGCTGCCTGGGACCTAACCTGTTCAGATTGCTTTTCTGTGGGACATCAACCTGTTGCTGGAGTTTGATATAGCCAAGGAGGGCAGGAGAGCTGATGATACAAAGAATAATCTGGAAGGGGTGGGGGTAGAAAAGATCACACACAGATATTTTTGTTTCTGTTTTTCTCATAGCCCCCTTGAGGAAACTCTGGTGTACTTTTACCATTTTCGAAGCTCTTTACAAGGGGACTTCAAAAGTTTTGTGGAAAAATAGAATTAAAATAAAAGTTTATTTTGGTGCAAAAAGTTTTTGAAATTCATGCCCAGTTTTTTCACTATGTATACTTTCCATGAACTCTTTAAAGACCCGTTACACTATCAAGTTTGGTCCTCACAGTAACTGGGGAGGTCTTCAGGAATATTATTCCAAAAGTTAGATGGAAACTCAGGTTTGGAGGGGTTAAGTGTCTTTCAAGGTCAGCAACTAGTGGCGTAGCTCAGTCTCAAACCTAGGTCTCCTTGGTTTTCTCAGGATCCTGTAGGAATCCAAGAGATGTCAAAAGACAGTTGGATGTGTGGAGTTGGGTCACAAGAGGGAGGCTGAGGCTGCAGATAAAAATATGAGTATCATCAGCAAATATGCTTTTTACTTTTCTGATAAAAATGGACATATATACAGCTGCAGATGGTTCTGCTCGTGTTCCTATCTCCTGTTGTGAAGGCAGATGTGATGTCATCTTGCTCTTGACTTGACAAGTGGTACTAAAGCCAACCAACCAAGGTTGGTTGTATGGAATTGTAGACATGGCCAGCACTGTTGAACAGCTGGGACAATGTAGCCACTGCTTACCTCTAGGCTTCTTGTCATGGGAGAAAAATGGGACCTATTTGTTTATGTCACCACAATCAGATTTTCTTTACTTGACATTACACTGGGTTGGGGCTACACATCCTGGAGCTGTGGCATGAGGTGGGCATAAGAGGAAAAAAGCCAACACCCTAAGAAATGTAGAAAGAGCTGGAAGAACAAAGGACTGGGTCCTTGGTGACCAGGACTGACCCATGTCTACCACCCCTGGTTGGTGTGGAGTAAAGAACAGCTGTCCTTGTATGCTGAGCCACTGCTGCTGAGGTTTCTAGTTTGGGTGGACAAATAATTCCTGCTGCCTACACCTTTGGTTCTTGTTGGAGGAGATGCTAAGTCGAATTATGACATAAATTATACAGGCAGATATACACACACCCCCACAAACATACAAAGAGACAGAGAATCCAAGAGAAACAGAGAGAGGCAGAGGCGAGGCTCGAATGAGGAGTGAAGAGGGACAATGTGAGTGTGACCAGCTGTTCAGAGGGTGGGAGGAGAAGGTGCAGCCTCGGGTCTCCCAGCAGGTAGATAGGCAAGGGTGCTCTGCGGGGCACCATTGTGTCTGCCCCACAGCTCCTTCTGCCTGCTTGGTGCCATTGTGCCTCCTAATATTGCCTGGGCCTTAGATGAACTTCTGTTTCCAAGGTCACTTTGGGGATACCCAACATGGGTTCATTTTCTTTGGAGTTTGAGCCCCAACCCTGTGGGTCCACTCTCCTTCTCCTGTAAACAGATTCCAGATCCTGCCCGCACTCTTCCGTGAATGCGTAGAGCAGGCACATGTGCAGAACGCTTACTTCTTTCTGTGCTTCCTTGTAGCACCTGAGTCCCAGAATAGACCTCTCCCCATGAAGGAACACAGGTAATGGAGGAAGAAAAAAGACCCTCCTTACTGGAGCGGGATTGCTTTGCCCAGAATAGCCCCATAACAAATGTGCTTCTGAAGTGCCTCTTGATGAAATCTATGAACATTTGTAGTATTTTACATTGGGCTTAATAATTTATTAATGTTTAATATTTCACAAGAGTAAAGCAGAAAACCTGATGAAATTTTCATATCTGCTATTATAAGCTAAATGGAATGTGAGGCGCATCCGGGCAGTGCCGAGTGGCTGAGGCCTGGGTACTTCGCCTCCCTTGCCCCACCCTGTTGGCAGGCCCAGGCAGGCCCAGGCAGGCCCAGGCATTCAGTCAAACTCCTCTGCACTTCATTATCCCAAAGTCCCTGTGTGCTTTGGAGAGACAGATGCTTGGGATGTTGTGAGTGTAGCTCAACAGCAAAACCTGTTTATGGTGTGATCTGATTAGGCCAAATGCTGCCTCTGTTCCCAGTTTTCCTCACTCTTCTGTTGCTGATGTCTGAATGTCCATCATTAGTGTGGACCGTGTTCCCTTCTGGAGAATCAACACTCATGGGAAGCATAGTATATAAATAACAATAGCAAATTCAATTCACTGTCTCAGTGTTTTATATATATATGTGTGTGTGTGTGTGTGTGTGTGTGTGTATATATATATATATATATATAAAATATATATGTGTGTGTATATATATATATATATATACACACACAGAGACACACATACAGACACACATACACAAATGCACAAACACACATGTATATTTCATTAATATCTCATAATAATCCTATGAGGTAGAAGCTCTTATTATCCCCATTTTACAGATGAGAAAAATGAGGCACAGAAAAGCAAGGTGATTTGCTCAAAGTCACACAATAGCAATGAGCTGAAATTCGAATCTGGGCAGCCTGGCTCCAGAGTCTTAACCATTAACCGATGCACACTTTATTCTAAATACAAATGAAATCAGTAAACAGTTTATTTTATCTGTATGATGCACAGGGCTCTAAGCCAAACACTCTGGATAAGATATCAATGGAAAGTGAGACTTTTTGCCCGAGTGATGGTAAACAGCACGCCCTCTGAGTTCAGAAGCCATCCTAGTCCTCCACCTGTCAGCTCAGTGGTCCTGGGTGTTACCCTGTCATTCTGAGCCTCAGAAATAATGCCTGTCTCACAGGACTGTCATGAAGATAAAAGGAAATAAATTTGAAAGAGAACAGCCTACTACGTGAGGTCGGCAAACTATGGCCAATGGGACAAACAGACTGTGACTTAAAACAAAAACAAAACTCAACTTTATTGAAATATAACTCATATACCATACAATCTACCTGCTTAAAGTAGACACTTCAATGATTTTTAGTATATTCACTGATATGTTCAGCCATTGCCACAATTTTAGAACATTTTCATCACACGGAAAAGAACTGTCCTTCTCCCCGTAGTAAACACTAACCTGCTTTCTGCCTCTATAGTTTCCTTGTTGTGAGCATTCCATTCACATGAATGAAATCATACGGCATGTCATCTTTTGTGACTGGCTTTTTCACTGTGTAGTGTTTTCTAGATTTCTCTATGTTGTGGTATGTGTCAGTACCGCATTCCTTTTTATGGCCAAATAATATTCTACTGTATGCATATACCGCATTATGTTTATCCGTTCTTCAATTGCTGGATGTTTGGGTTCTTTCCACCTTGTGGCTATTATGGTGGCAACTGCTTTCATAAATCAAATTTTATTGTGAACTAGGCCTGAGACTAGTGAGATAAGCAAGTTGTCCAGGTTGCAAACATCAAGAAGGGACTCACCCTCGGGGCCCTGTAGGTGCAGGGCCAGTCCTGGCTGGAGCTATTTGTTTACCTAAAGCTTATGGCTGTCTTGAATCATTGTGATGGAGACCACCTGGCCTACAAAGCCTGAAATATCTAGCTCTTCACAAAAATCATGTGCCCACACTTGTTATTGAGCAAGAGATTTTAGATCCCTTACTCAGAAGAGAAAATTATAAACAAGGGCTTAAAGAGTCATCCAAGACTCATTGCTTAGCAAGTTTCAGTCTTATTCTTGGCTGGGTCTGGATGGGTCAGTGAAAATGATGAAGAGGTTTTAAGCACTAAAATACTGCTACCAGGATGGAAACTTTTCTTACAGAAGCTGCAGTATTCCAAAGGTTCCTTGCAGAGTCTGCGTGCTTTACCACCAGAACTATACAGCTTCCTATTCAATTTCAACTGCCTTTTCACCAAATGTCCCATCTAATCAAAGTCTGAGTGTTCAAGATTGGACTAAATAGTTCTTAATGACAAAAATACCATTTGCCACCCATTTGAGCAAGGGCAATTTTGCTTGTGTTGTCAGTGCTCCAATAAGTGACATCTCTCCTTGTCAAGAATGAGTTTTCTAGGGTTGGCTCTAGGAGCTAGATTCCACCTGGCTGGTCATAGTTTGAATTCTGGCCCTGGTAGCTCAAAAAACACACCAGGAGCATGTGTGTATGTGTGGAACATCCTGACAGAAGGGAGGAATGGTGGAAAGATGATTATGGTGTGACCGCACCCTATTGAGGGTGCTTTCTCTCACACACACTCTCTCTGGCAAGTGCACACTCTCTGACAATTAAAAGAGCAAAATTAAAGTATCTATAAAAAAACAAGAATGAGCTTTCCTGATGATCACTTTGGGAAACCTGTTTTGTCACTCCCCCCACCCTTGTGATCTCTCCTTTCTTAGACTGGAAGATGTGTGGTAGACAGAAGGTGGATATTAGCATCCACATCCTTTGGCTGTAGTTCTGACTCTGCTGCAAAACAGACATGTGACCTTGGGCAAGACACTTAACCTCTCCTGTTCAGAGGAGGTTAGGTTGTCACAAAGATGGAGTGTCAGACAAAGCAAGAACTGTACATAAGTATGTCATTGCTTGTTGCTGGCTCAGTATTGAGGGCAGAATGAGACAGAAAATGAAGGACATTAATCTCTTCTCAATGCCCTTTCTCTTCCCTTGGATGGGATCACCATTTCACGACCACACCCTGGTATTTCTTCTTTACAATATTCTTCTTTAACAATCAGAAGATGTTCTAGAAATGATCTGAGCTGCCAAGCCCATACAAAGGTGCTAATGACTAACAAAACTTTTCTATGTTAGACTCAGAAGTATTTGCCTTAAGTCAAGAAGCCTTATGGTAAAAGAACATCTTTCTCACTTCGGAATGTACAAAGTGTGAGAAAAAGAGTGAAAGCCTGGGGGCTGGGGATAGAGGGTTCCTTAGATTCCAGAAAGACAGACTTTCTTCATGTCTGTTGAATAACACCATGTGGCATTATTCTGCACACATGAATGATTAGGCTTGCACATATGCTCATACAAACTAAGCAAAGATGGAACAAAGTGAGATAGAGAACTTCTAAAGTTGATTTATGATCTCTTAACTTATTTTGCTCAGGGTCTATATTAGTTTACTTAACTTACCTAGATACTTGTAGTGGACATTTGTTGTCTTTTTGCCTACACAAAACCCCTTCTTATTTGGAAGTATTCCTGAGCAGACTGAGGAAGTCATGCTGTGTAGCCTCTAAGATTACCCCAGTATTGAGACCAGCAGTTAGCGTAATGGCTATGTTACTGGACACCCATGTAGTCGACCGTGGTTCAAATCCCAGACCCGGTGACTTAAACACACACCGGGTGCGTGTGTGTGTGTGCCCCAAGATCCCAAGAGGAGAATGGAGGAGAAGGGATTGTGGCATGGCCATCCCCCCTGGGGGATGATTTCTCGCTTTCTATCTCTCTGTCTTTCTGGTGAGGGCATGTGTCCTATAGCGAAAACCTCTCCAAAAAAAAAAAAAAAGATTACTCCAGTACCAGTCTTCTGGTGTGACCCTCCTTGTTAATCCCTACCCCTCAGGTGTAGGATAAATTTAGTGAAGTTACCTAATGAATGGAAAATAGCAGACATAAAATATAATGTTACTTTTGAGATTAGGCTATAAAAATACTATACTTTTTGTTTATATACCAGAGGGTGCTTATGCCAGAGAGAGAGAGAGAGAGAGAGAGAGAGAGAGAGAAGAAAGAGAGAGAAAGCTCCTCCTCCCCAGTGGGACCTGGTCATGTCACAATCCCCTTTTCTCTCATCCTCTATTAGGATCCTGGGGATATGCACATGCCATGTGTTTTTGTTTCTTTTTCAAGTTGATGATGCCAGGGTGGAAACCCTGGTTGACAATGCAGGATCTGGTCTCCTCTGTGCAGTGCCTAACTGCTGTGTGATGGGGCTGGCCTATCTGTTTTAGCGGCTCTCTTTCTCATGATCTCAGATGCCTTATTCTGGGAGAATTAAGCTGGCATATTGTGAGCTGCCCTCTAGGTCTACATAATGAGGGACAAAGACTTGCCAATAACCATGGTAAGTGAGCTTGGAAGCAGATCCGTGCCTCCTCCCCAGCCACCCAGTTGAGCTTTCAGATGAAACTGCAGCTGTGACTGATAGCTGATTATTGCAACCTTATGAGAGACCTCTTCCATGGGGAGGGGCGCAGTCAGAGGAGAATCACAAAGGGGTCTTCTAAGGTACAGAGTCTGGCACAAGGAAGCTGGCTGCCTTGGTCTAAAGGTGGTACTTAGTATGCCCCTCAGGAGGGCTCAGACAATGCTCTCGTTCAAGGCATGAAGAAATAATTGGTGGCAAAAGTATCAGCATCTTTGAGTAGTATTGTAGTGGGATTCCCTTCATTCTGGTAGGAGATGTTGTAGTTGAAATGGGCTCCCTGGTTTCAGTCAGGGTGAGAAAATTCTGGGATGGCAGAAGCTGAAGATTCACACTAAAAGAAAATCAAAACAGTTGCCAGGTTATCATGTAGCTAGAGCAGTATCAGAATGTTCTGATGCATATGGGTCTTTGGCGACTAGGTTAATCTTAGGAACACTAGAATTTAAATAGGTAGGTGGCCCACTAAGATTCTACTGGATCTATAAAACAAAACAAAAATCCCTTGAAGATCTGGTGATCAAGTCTTGTTCCTTCCTTAATACCTAAACCTAAGTTAGCTGCCAGACCCAAGCTCTTTGAATCAAAGGGGAGACAGATTTCCTTGAAGAAGGATCATGAAGTATCAGTACAAATACAGACCAAAGGGACTGTCTCTATTTATTAAAGAAACTACACACTGGGGGCAGAGAATAGAGTTTTTGGGAATTACTGAACATGAGTTCTGAGATAAGGATAATTTCCGTAGAAATAGAATGTCACACTATTCTAGTGATTTCCCCAGGAGTTTAGAGGGGTCAGATTTTTAGATTTTGATACAGCTGTGTTTTACAGTAAGCTACATTTTTTTTTTCTTTCTTTCTTTTTTATTTATTTATTTTTTTTGGAGAGGCTTTTGCTATAGGGCGCATGCGCTCGCCAGACAGACAGAGACAGACAGAGAGACAGAAAGCGAGAAATCACCCCCCAGGGGGGATGGCCACGCCGCAATCCCTTCTCCTCCATTCTCCTCTCAGGATCTTGGGCACGCACGCACATGCGCGTGGTGTGAGATTAAGCCACCAGGTCTGGAACTCAAACCGTGGTCGACTACGTGGGAGTCCAGCAACATAGCCATTACGCTAACTGCTGGTCCCCAGTAAGCTACATTTTGAGGTTATTTCTCTATCTTGCAAGTGTAAAGTAGAAATGTACACACACACATACACTCAATGATACATATACACACCTTTGAATATATGTGCGTGTGTGTGTATACATTAGCAATTATGTTTTCTAAGAAACCATATATGTATGAATCCCCATGTTGTCTCTCTGGCCCATGAAGTGAGGCTATTATGGGAGAAAGGGTAAATTAAAGTCCCTACAACTGTTTTTCATGACGAAAATAGTAAACCAAAGTAATACTACATTCCAGGGGAATCACAAAGAGTGCCACCACCGGTGTCTTGATTACTTTTGGTTTTAACTAGCATAGAATGTAAGTAAGATTTAAGATAAAAACTGAATTATTGTACACTTAAAATGACTCTAATTGAATCCAACAGAGATCCAAGATAGGCAGATTATCTCGGATATCTGCTGGTTAGCAGTCTTAGTGCCGCTTGTCCAGGTATCTTCATATATTCACAGGTTCCAGGAACTAGGGCATTGACATCTCAGAGTGGTCATTACTGTGTCTAACGTGCATGGAAATACCAGAAAGCTCTGCAAAGGCCTTATCCAATACACCTTCTTGCCCTTGTTGTGTAGAGCACTATTAATTATCCTGAATCATATTAATCATTCATGTTAACATTGTAGCTTCCAAACATGTGGAACACGCAAAGGTCAAGTAACATCCTCTGCTACAATTCAGTGTAACAATTGTGTCCCCTTGTATATCATTCCTCCATTGAATATGAAAATTGCAAAATGGGTGTATTCCAGATTCACAAGTATGGAAACTAATGATAGATCACTGGTCCCTGGAAGATTTATTGAGATCATGTACTTACTCTTTTCATGGTGTTTACCTCTGACCCTTTGTGTGCTACCAATCATCTAGTATTCCTGTAGAGTTCTGATTTCTACATTCCATCAGCTTGCTGTCATCAGTTTTGTGGATGAGTATCATACATATCATAATACATATATTCTGTATGATGGTGATAATAGAAATATTTTTGTGGACTGAAGGATGGCAGAGCTGATGCTATGCCATATCTCCAGAAAAAGACAGTGAAGGTGTATTGTTGTCCCTATCAAATAAAAGCAAGAAGCTTTTGGTTCTCAAATTTTGTTTTGTTCTATTTTCCCACTTAACAAAATAAAGAAAAAGGCATTTTCCAGACCAATAGATGCACAGTGGTGCCATCAACTACTCATGATAACATAAAATGAAGTGAAGATTGGGGGACATACTACCGTGTTTTCAGAAGCACAGACTGCATTTTTTTTTTTTGGAAGAGGTTTTTGCTATAGGGCATGTGTGCTCACCACAAACACAGAGAGAGACAGAGATGCAGAAAGGGAGAAGTCACTCCCCACGGGGGATGGCCACGCTGAATCCCTTCTCCTTCATTCTCCTCTCAGGATCTTGGGCATGCACACACACACACGCCTGGCATGAGTTTAAGCCACTGGGTCTAGGACTCAAACTGTGGTTGAGTACATGGGAGTCCAGAAGCATAGCCATTATGCCAACTGCTGGTCCCCAGACTGCATTCTATATTCAATTCTTTTTCTTGTCTTTTAATGTACACATTTAATATATTTCTTTTCTTCAGTATTGTCAATAAGTGTTGATGATAGTTATTTTAGTTTGTTACCTAGGGTATAGAATATCAAGATGGGAGGGCAACAGAACTATAAACAAAAATGGATATGGTCTAGAGATTTTAGATTTGGATCTGGATAGGAATAACTGATAATCATGTTGTCAGAAAGTCATGACACATTTTAAAAAATGTTTTTATATGCAAAAATGCATCATGACTTTTCCAACCACCCAATAGTATGTGTGTCCCACTTTGGGCAGAGTTGAGAATGATTTCAGTATTTTAAAGAATAGTTATGTTAGCAATACTTTTAGAAACTTTAAATACAGGACAAATAGTGTGAGAGATGTTGGAGACCAAAAGGATGGGCAGCAATAGACACATTATTGGTTTATGGTTTATATTACATGGTTGATTGGTCTCTAAAAACCCATTTCAGAAAATGGAGAGGACAGCTACCACCTTTCCTGCTCCTAGGCAGCAAAGGTACAGGCTTGTGGATTAGCCTGAGTCAGCTGGATAGTTCTGTCTAGACTTTGAAACTCGAGTAGCAGAGTTGCACAGGATCTTCAGACTGTTCTCTGTGGCTGAGATAGAGATGAGAGACCAATGACAGTGATGGTGTGCCAAGAGGCCTGGTTACTGGTATGTCTCTCTCTGCTGAACCTGATTCTTCAGATTTCTTCTGATTCTGTAAGCCAACCAGTGCCAGAAGGCTCTGGGGGAAAATTTTGGAGGAGCGAATGGGCTAGTTCATATCTGGAACAACTCTGAACTCAAATCATGCTATAGGAGAATTTTGTTTGAGATGGTTTATACTTTTATACCCTGATTCTCTGCCTAACATTGCAGAAAATGAAGGCTGGGGAAATCATGCCTGCATAGAAGCCACTGAGAAGATAGATTGACTGGTTAACTGAGAAGATGAATGATTTTGAATAGTATTTCATTCGTTTATTTAACAGACATCTACTGACAAATTCCTAGAATAGTGTTTGACACATAGTAGGTAGACCCCATCATGGAACCGAGGGTAGGAGACTAAAGGATAAAACATTTGCTATCAGTGAGCTTACTTTACCATCTGATCCAAATGTGACTCGGAAGTTTCCAAAACCACTGAAATGAGTGCATTTCTATGTGTGTGAATTTAGGATAGCTTTTCTTGGAGTTGTATCTTCAGGTATGCAAGGAGACTTAGGGATTTACTACACATTGTTTAGAGTAGTTTTTCAGGTATAATGAAATTAAAATCAAAACAAGGATCCAGCTGCAGAAATAGATAGGTGCCATACTGCTCTGTAATGCCAGAGTCATATGGAAGATTGGAGTTTGGTTTCCAGGTTGCCCTGTACATGGACTCTTTTAGGTAGAGTCTCTCTGTGTTGCCCAGGCCAATTTCTACTTATTTTTTCTTTTTAAAAATTTACATTTAATCATTGTACATCTTTGCACTGTACAACACGTTTTTTTCCCAGTATGAATACAGTACATATTAGTCAAGTCAAAGACATTATCATATGCATTATCATCAAGAGATAACTTTTCAGTTTTGTGTCTGTTAAATGTTTTATTTGTTTTTTCCCTGATCCGCCCCCTCCCATCCCCTATTATCTGTCCCCTCCTATACTGCCTCTGATATCTACCCTCCTGGCTGTACCTTCTGATCTTCCAGCTTCTGCCATAGAGTGCAGACATAAAGAATATATTAAGTAGGGACATACAATCCCCATCTTTCATAGTCTGGCTTGCTTTGCTTTGCATAAAATCTTCCATATTTGTTCATTTTGTATTGAATACCAGGTCTCAATTTTTTTTTTTTTTCTGGCTGAGTAGTGTTCCATAGTGTACATGTGCCACGTTTTGTCAATCCACTCATCTGTTCTTAGACATTTGGGTTGATTCCATGTCCTAGCAATTATGAATAATGCTGCAATAATCACGGATGGGCAGTGTTTTCTGACTTAGGTTTTTCCTATCCTCTGGAAGACACCTAAGAGTGTAGTTAATGGACTGTATGGTAGTTCTATTTGTAGGTTTCTGAGGAACCTCTATATTGTTTCCTAGGCCAGTCTTGATTTTGCAATCTTCCTGCCTCAGCCTCCCCTAGTTGCTGGGATTACGGGTGTAGCCACTAAGCCTGGTTTTTAAGGTTAGACTGGCAATTGAACCCAGGCCCTCAGAGCATAGCATTTTGGCAGTGCATGTCACCATGGCGTGGGCTACAATATTTATAATTTAAAAAAGAGGAATAAGAAGGTAGCCTGCCTGAAGAGAACTCAAAGTAATGACTCTCTAATAGTGAGGTATAGTATTTTGGAATGGGGGAGGGAATTCCTGCATCCTCAGATGATTTGCAGAGGAAGTCACTCCCGTATGTGTTAGGAAGATTCATCTTCAAATCTCAGAGGCTGACCACAACAGAGAGGAGACCGAATAAATGCCTTTCGGAGACTATCAGCCAGATTCCAGCCCAGCTCTGCCTATATTGGCTCTGTAGGTCCAGGGGCAGAGCCTGTGTTGTCCCGCAAATAGCTTGACGAGCAATGCTGCCCAGCTTCATTTTAGCAGGAGGGAGATTGACTGGCTCCTCATCCATTTTCCAATGCTGATAGATTCCCTTTTCCACACACTTGAGCCAGACATGCATCTCCTGCTGGGCAGTAAAAATGTCAATAACCGCTCTCTTTTTACTCTACTTCTTTCCTAGCTGCAGACGGGCTTCCATTAAACCCTTAACCCATGCTTTTTTGATTAAATCAAATTTACAGTCACTGGAGAGGGACAGGGTTTCTGCGATATTCACCTTGCCCTCAGCAAAGTGCCCTGGGCTTCGTTTTTTTTTTTTTTTTTTTTTTTTTTTTTTTTTTTTAAACAACTTACATATCAGTTTTCAGTCAAAACCAAGAACAGGCCCTCAGCTAAACTCTGGACCAAGAGAAACTTTTTAGCCTTCCATGTGGGATTTATGCCTCACAAGAACAGGAGGGAAAAGGCAACTAACTGACTTTGGAGGTATTATGAGCCCAAGAATGGGTGACATTCGAGAAAAGTCAGGTGACAACTGGGAACTGCTGGAATTGCTGACTCTTTGGCCAGTTAATGTAAAGCAACATCCTTTCAGATAGTTAAAATTTTGTCATCCTCTAAGAACAGAAATGATAGGCTAATTTACACTTGAGTGTTAAAGACTAATGATAGCTAACCTTTATTCATTGCTTACTACATGTCAATGACTGCAATAGCCAACTACATATATTACACACGCAATACTTCCAGCAAGCCTGCGAGGAGAGCCTCATTTCTCAGCTGAGGAAAGGAACTTCAGAAGAGGTTAAATGGCCTTCTTAAGGTCATAGAACCAGTAGGTGGCAGAACCAAGATTTGAATCCCAAGCCTGACTCTAAGGCCTATTCTCTTAGCCCCTGGATTAAACAAGAGCTCCTAATGAGATTGTTCCCAGAAATGGTCACATGCTAGAAAGGCCAAGAATTAGGCTAAAGAAATAAAAGCCAGTGGTCCTGTGACAGGGAGGTGAGGAAGATGTTTTTAGATTTTTACAAAGCTGCCTTCCACATCTCACTAAGCTTTTGGAGGAGCAAGTAGTCTGTTGATGGGCCTAGTCCAAGGTCTCATTCAAGAGGAAGATGTTGCTCTGATGGTTGATACCAGACGAGCTGTCAGAGAAGTGGTCAGCCACGAACTGTTTGTGAATGAAAACAGGAAGGATAGGAAGAGCCAACCAGTACTCTTCACTCTCTTGAATTCATGTTTTCCTGGTGAAAGATTGGCACATTTTCAATATTTTTTTTTAAGGTTTTTTCTTTTTTTGTCATATGGTGTGTGCTCTCACTGGACAGAGAGAGACAGAGACAGTGAGAGGAAAAGTGAGAAATCACTCCCCGCATGAGGGATGGTCATGCCACAATCCCTTCTCCTCCATTCTTCTCCTGGGATCTTGGGCATGCATGCACATGCGCCTGGTGTGATTTTCAAGTCATAGGGTCCAAGATTTGAACTGCGCTTGGACAGACATGTGGGATGTAACCATTAAGACATCTGCAGGCCCTACACTCTTACTATTTTATAAATTTAGCATTGAGCCAGATCCTTCAATCTGGCCTGACATGAAGCATCCTTTCAGATGGAGGTTGCCACATGGTGGCTCTGTTTTTTTGGAGAGGTTTTTTTGCTATAGGGTGCGTGTGCTCGCCAGACAGACAGAGAGAGACAGAGAGACAGAAAGCGAGAAATCACCCCCCAGGGGGAATGGTCATGCCACAATCCCTTCTCCTCCATTCTCCTCTTGGGATCTTGGGCACGCACGCACACGCGCCCGGCGTGAGTTTTAAGCCACCGGGTCCGGGACACGAACCGCGGTCGACTACATGGGAGTCCAGCGACATAGCCATTACGCTAACTGCTGGTTCCCATGGTGGCTCTTTTGAATAGGCTTCCACAGCCTGGCTTGGGCAGAGTATCCTATGAGTGGGGTCTTCGAGGGAGTTGAAGATCATGGCCCTCTCCCCTCCAAGTCACTCCTGCAGTTCCCTCAGAAGGATTCTCTACCTGCAACTACTAGGAAACAGATAATACAAGTTCTCTCCTAAGTACCCTGAAGACATTTTGTCTCTTCTGCTTTATCCTGGTAGGAAATGACAAAGGTGTGGGGGTGAAAGTTTGACAGTAGGCACTTTCTTTGGGTCAGGGAGTCCTCAGACTTGGGCCGGGCTGTGGTTCTAGAGTGGGTGCTGAGTGTGGAATGTGGCCTGCAGCTGTGGTGGGACCAAGGTTGGAGCCGGTGATAGGGAAATAAGGAGGAACTCAGGGAATGCAGGAGCCATGTTTGCATGGACTTTCACCTCCACCTTCCTCCATCGTAGCAGCCTTGGACCAAGATGAGAAATCAACCATGGAATGGGGGTGGAGGGGTAAAGAGCAGGGGTTTGACAGGAGCTTTGTGCGTGTCTGTGCCCAAGGACGTTAGGCCAAGCAGCATAGCAGGCTCTGCTGGCCCAGCTGTGCACCCTAACTTGGGGCTGAGTCTGCACAGAGGGAAGAGCACCATTTCCTGATGATCATAAAGGCCCTGTCAGCTCACCTCCCTGAGCTTCACCAGGGGCAGGCTAATCAGGCAAAGGGCCCTTTTTTCTAATTCACACCAAGGCTGAACATGAGATTTTTGCCATAGGGCTCATGTGCTCACTACAGAGACACAGAGAGAGAGACAGACAGCGAGAAATCACCCCCCCCCAGGGGGTTGGCCACACGCAATCCCTTCTCCATTCTCCTTTCAGGATTTTGGGCACCCATGCATATGCGTCTGGCTTGAGTTTCGAGCTGCCAGGTCTGGGACTTGAACTGTAGGTGACTATATGGTAGTTTGGTGAGGTAACCATTACGCCCTCTGCTGGTCCCTGAAGTAGCCTTTAATGAAGAGTAAAGATGTGTATGGCAGTGAGGAGTGTGTAGTTCTTCTGTGACATGAATTATTGTGAATTGCAGGAGTCTGGGTCTGTACAGGCTGCCACAATAAAATGCCTTGGACCAGGAGGCTTAAATAACAGACATTTATTCTCTTACTGTTCTGAAGGCTGGATAGCCAAGATGAGGGTGCTGGGAGCGTCAGTTCCTGGGGAGGCCTGTCTTTCTGACTTATAGACAGTTGCCTTTTTGCTCTGTCTTCTGCCATTCTGTGCTCAGTGACAGAGCATAAGAAAACAAGAAAGTGAGAGCAAGAGTGAGAGGGAGAGAGAGTGAGAGCGAGAGAGAAACATCTCTTCCTCTGATTATAAAGACACCAGTTTTATTGGATTAGGGCCACACCATATGGCCTCATTTAACCTTAATCACCTTTTTGAAGTCCTACTTCCAAATATAGTCATATTAGGGGTCAGGAGTTCAACATATGGATTTTTTGGGGGGGTTTAGGGAACACAATTTAACCCATACAGCAGGGAATGTCTTCAATTTTGTAATTGGTTTTCTTCTTTAGTTTTTAGGTTTTTTGTTTGTTTTGTGCTATAGGGCATGTGTACTCACTGGAGAGAGACAGAGAGGAAGGGAAAGAAATCACCCCCTGAGGGGATGGCCACACTGCAATTCCTTTTCCATTCTTTCAGATTTTGGGCATGCAGACATATTGCTAGACATGATTTTCAAGCTGCTGGGTCCGGGACTCGAATCACAGAATCAGCTATGTGGGGTCTAGTGCCTTAACCTCCATGCCACCTACTGGCCCAGTAATTGTTTTTCTAATGTCAGTTGCATGCACGTGTGTGTGTGTGTGTGTGTGTGTGTGTATGTGTGGAGAGAGAGAGAGAGAGAGAGAGAGAGAGAGAGAGAGAGAGAGACTAACTAGATTTCAATCTTCCGAAGCAAGGCTTCTGTTTAAAGATTCCCTCGTTCTTTTAGACCCCCTACCATCCTCCACAGTGACAAACACAGGCCTTTTTGCACATTAGACACTAAGTAAGTGTAAGTGAACCAAGCCGCAGTGCAGCTTCCTGGTACATGGGGACATGTGTGCAGGACAAGGAAAGCTGCCCATGCCTACCCTTGCCTGCCCGTGGAGGGTGCTCAGATCCACTGAAGAGCAGCCAGGTTGGGGCTGCCGGGGGTTCCCATCAACTCATTCTTAGAAGAAAGGGCTGGAATTTTCAGAAGGGAATTAAACCCTAATTTTAGTCAATTCACACTCTGATTTCCCTTTGTTAAATAATATTATTTATTCAGTAACCTCTGTAATTCATACACTTCATATTTAATGAGTCCAACTATATCCTTTCTGACACGCCTGTGAAACATGCCATTTTCACCATTCAAACGTTTATTCGCCATAATCTGAGATGTTATATCACTCCTCAGGGTAATGGGCCTTAATAACCCCAAACTCCAGTCCCAGGAAGGATTGGCAAGGACAATCAGTTCCCATCCATCAGCATAACTCTAGAATCGCTGCCCACAAGAAGTACTGAAGGCAGCAGTCCTTTAATTTGTTCAAAGGTTTTTTCTTTTTTAAAGGAAGGTAGATTGTTCAGAAAAATATATGCTCATTAAAAGTTGTAAACTGTAAAGAAGGATGTAAAAATAGAAAAATGACCTGTAATTCTACCACCAGGAATAGCATCTAGATGTTTTAGTGTGCTACATTCGCTTTACTTCCTAAGCACAGTCCCATGTGTGGGTAAGTCCTCCCCACGCTCCCCGTAATGGGGTCAGAGTAGATGTGCTCTGCCCTGCTTTCTTCTCCTCATTATAAAACAGAACAACCTTTACTATGAAACATTTCAAACGTACACTGAAGTGGACGGAACACCATACTGAATCTCCATTTGTGGCTACTCTTGTTTCATCTGTCCTCTAATTCGCCTCCAATCCAGGTGATTTTGAAACAAATCCTAGCCATCGTATTATTGTATCAGTAAACATCTCTGCACATATCTATAAATGATAGAAGCCCTTTAATAATGGCAGTAGCCTTCTTTTACTTAAGAATTATTTTGTTTAACTTTATTTTATATATATACATACATATATGTGTATACATATGTGTGTGTGTGTGTGTGTATTTTTTTAATTTGACCAGAGAGGGACAGAGTGAGGGAGAGATAGAGAGGGAAAGTGAGAAAGCAAGTTGCCAGGTCCAGGACTCAAACCATATTTGGCCACTTGGGAGTCTAGTGCCCTTAACCATCACGCCACTTGCCGGCCCCGGCAGTGGCCTTCTCACATCTTAACAATTAACAGCAATGTCTTATCTGCTAATATGCACCATTAAAGTTTCTTCAGTTATCTTATAATTATTTATTTACTTTTTCAGTTTATTTGAATCCAGATCAAGGCTTATTTGCAATTGATTCCTTTGGGAGATGGGTCTATTAAGGCTTTTTTTTAAAGAGGTTTTTGCTGTAGGGTGCATGCACTCTCCAGAAAGACAGAGAGAGACAGAGAGATAGAAAACGAGAAATCATCCCCCAGGGGGGTTGGCCACACTGCAATCCATTCTCCTCCATTCTCCTCTCGGGATCTTGGGCACACACACACACGCGCTCGGCGTGAGTTTAAGCCACCAGGTCTGGGACTTGAACCGTGGGAGTTCAGTGACATAGCCATTACGCCAACTGCTGGTCCCTCTTTTAAGTCTTTTTAATCCATAGGCTTTCCCTTTATTTTTTTCCCCTTACAGTTTGTTGAAGAAATGCAGTGAGCCATTTTGTAGAGAGTATCTTAGCCTTGATTTGGCTGATTGCTTCCCTGTGTTGGTGTTTATAACTTTTCTCTGTCCCATGTTGTTCTGGTAAACTGCTAGTTGGATGTGAAATGAGCTTTTGGTCCTGTTTTCACCAGACCAGTCTTGCTCACAGTGGTGGTGTGTACGTCCCCAGCAGTTCTTTTTCATGTTTCTTGGGTCAATTATCTAGATCTATTAATTAATTAGGAGGTACAAAATGGCAATATTCTAATTCCATTTTTTCATTTTTATCAGCTTAAATACATCTATAAAAATACATTTTTCTTCACCAACTATTGATTACCCAGAAGCACAATTTATATAGGAAGGGCAGGATAAAGGCTTGATTCTTTTATTTATTTATTTATTTAATTTATAAGTTTTCAAAATAATGGGTTTGAGGGTTGGATGGTGGTGGAATGGTAAAACACAACATTCTTCGAGGCAATTTACGTGGAATTGGGAAGGTTCCCCGTTCAAGTCTGTAGACCTCTCTGAGCGTACTATGCACACACTGGGCCTGAGAGTGGACCAGTCCTGTAGAGGTGGATGTTATTGGGATGCAGTATTGCTTTCTCTCTCTTCTGCCTCTGGAAGAAATAGATAAATAAATTTAAAAATCTTTTAAAAATGTAATGGGCTTGTGGAGGGCATTGCATATGGAAGCCATCTTGGGAGCTTCTTGAGAACTGTCTGCCATCTTAGAAATCTTAGGCTTCACTTCCTCATTGAGCAAACCATATCTCAGAAATCATGTAACCAACTGTTGCTAGGTAATGGGAGATTCACCCACATCAATGATTGGCTCATACTGTTGTATCTCATTTTTGGGCAACCAATTGGTGTGCCCACCAGCCTGTATATAAAGCACTGTTTGTTCTGCAATAAACGGAAGACTTGATCAGCACCTCATCTTGTCTCCACTCTGTGTGTCAGTAAGAACTTCACCAGCCTAAACACAAAGGATCCCGGTTTTCACCATCCTCACCCAGGTACCCGTTCGACTGTCCTGTGGGTCGGGGCAAGTGGCGCCTGGACGTGGGGCCTTGGGGCCAAGAGGATCAAGGTGAAGTGCACTGTGAAGAAAGCCAGGCCTGGTAAGTGTGGAAGGGTAAATAGTAATACAGATTACTAAATAGCTTCCCGGAGTGCAATTATGGGACAACAAATGAGCAAGCATGAATTATTTGCTCAATGAGGAAGTGAAGCCTAAGATTTCTAAGATGGCAGACAGTTCTCAAGAAGCTCCCAAGATGGCTTCCATATGCAATGCCCTCCACATGGGCTGGTCCCTCATTATCCCCCACAAAGTGAACGATAAGGTGCTTTTTTTTTCTTTTATTTTTAGTATCATTATGAATTCATAGATTTAAATATAATTGACATGTTTTTATATGCTTTTAAAATGCTTTAATTTATAATTAATCAATGTACATCTTTATAATGTACACATGGCTTTTCTCAGCATGAATACAGTGCATATTAGTCAAGTCAAAGACATTACCATATACATTATCATCATAGATAACTTTGTTTTTATGTCTATTAAGTGTTTTGTTTTTTCCTTGTCCCCTCCCTCCCACTTTGTTTTTTAAACATAACATATCATAAACATCTTTCTCTGACAAAATAATTCTAAGTGATCAGCTTTGATGGTTGCATAATTTTCACTTAGATGAATGTAGCAGAATCTATTTAAACATTTCTTACTATTGGACATTTACATTATACCCCATTTACTTTAGAATTTCTAGTCCAGTTTAGTCTCACTTTTACAAATACATATTTTTTTCCCTGAGGAAAAGCAGTACTTTCTCTAATATTATTCAAAAAGGTGAAATTAGCAGATTAATTTTTAATGATGACCATGATATGAAAGGGAGTCTGGTTAGTTGAGTAGCTTTTTTATTGAAGCCTTAAAGATATTTTCTACTCTACCTATTTAAAATATTCATACCATTGGTAAGGGAAAATATCCTTTCATTTCTCAAGGGTTGAAGAAGTTCTCTATCAAGGACAAAAGATAAAACAAGACTGTCAATTAAGCCAAAATAATAATTAAAGTAAAAAAGTAATTGTAGCAAGATACCTTTTGCTGTTTCCACATTTGCTTGAATGCTTTAATTTTTAATAAGAAACGTTCTAGCTTTGAAAGACCCCATTATGACTTTAGCTGATTCTTTCTGATGGCAGAGATCATCCAGTATGACTAAATTATGTCATTGATTTGAGATGAATGGCAGCTGCAAACCAGGTGACTACCCATCCTGATGTGCCTAGGATAGTTCTTGACTGTGTCTGATGTTAAGTAATTATTGTTATTTTTATTTTTTTGGAGAGATTTTTGCTTTACGGCACATGCACTCATGAGAAAGAGAGACACAGAGAGATAGAAAGTGAGAAATCACCCCCCCTCCCCAGGGGGGATGGCCATGCCGCAATCCCTTCTCCTCCATTCTCCTCTCGGGATCTTGGGTATGCAAGCACATGCACCCAGCGTGAGTTTAAGCCACCAGGTCTGGGACTTGAACTGCGGTCGACTACATGGGAGTCCAGTGACATAGCCATTATGCCAACTGCCGGTCCCAATGTAAAGTAATTATTAACAACATCCCTTATCCCTCTCAAAAGAGTCCCAGTTTGGACAATAAATAATATGATCACCCTAAAATTATTATTTTTATTTTCCTTCTACTTATTCAGATTCCCTCGTGTTTCTTATTTCAACTTCCCAAGACAAGAGAGGGACATCAAAGAACAACCTTTTTTCCAACCCACAAAGGTCTCTACAATCCTTCTTTGTAATCCATATTTACTTTTCCCCTCTTATTCTTATTGCTTTCTCACCTTTATTTTAAAATTTTTTTTTTGAGACAGATAGATAGATAAGGTAGAGATACTATCTCCCAGGGGGGATGGCCATGCTGCAATACCTTCCAGTCTCCTCTTGGGATTTTAGGTATACACACACATGAGCCCAGAATAATTTTCAAGCTGTTGGATCTAGGACTTGAACCACAAAGTCAGCCATATGGAATCCAGTGCCTTAACCTCTGCCAGTTTTTACTTCAGCAAATTGCTGCTGTCTCTTTCCCTCCCCATCCCCTCGATATTTTTCTTTCTTTTTTTTTTTTTTTGAGAGATTTTTGCTATAGGCCATGTGTGATTGCTGGAGACACAGAGAGAGATAGAGAGAACTCCCCCCATCCCCCGGGAGGGTGGGAGGAATAGCTATGCTGCAATCCCTTCTCTTCTATTCTCTTCTTGCTATTATGGGCACATATACACATACACCTAGTATGAGTTTCAAGCCACTGGGTCCAAGACTTGAACTACCATTGGCCACGTGGGAGTCCAGTGCCTTAACCACTATGCAACCTGTTGGTCTCCACTTTTTGTTTCTTTAATCATAATGTCTGTTCTTCAGGGCAGTGAGAAAATCACTGCATAACAGAGATCTGAATAGGGTTGAGTACAAATGAGGAAACTGAGACTAGAAGAGGTATTGTACGGGCCAAGGCAACACAGCTAGTTAGTGGAAAAAGTAGGATAGGGACTGAGGTCTGCAGATTTTTCTGCTAACTGACCTCAGCTAATTAGTCTTTTTCATAAATGCTAGGGCCTTTGGCAAGTTTGATGGTCTGTGGAAGGTATGACACTAACTTTCTTCCCCTTACTCTATTGTTAGGCGATGCATTAGAATGAAAACAGGTCTCAGGTCTAGTTTTGCTGCACATACTACATTGCTAACCAAGTCATATTTATTGGAAGCAGGCAAAGAAGCATTCTATAACTTCTTTCTCTAAGCTCAGGTCTAGCCCATACCCAATTCTTAGGTTCTTTGAGAAGCACTTTGTATAAAAAGTCCACTTGGAGGTGGAAGCAATGCTATTCTGATGGTAAAATCAGACAATTTTCAAGCTGGGTCAGCTGACAGAACTGTATGTTAAGTTGAGGATAATGGATGAACATAGTTTAGACCTGGAACAAGCTTCTGTAGACTGTTGGGTTTGACAAGTTACTTTAAAAATAGTTTTTTATTATTTTTTCCAGAGAGAGATTTTTGCTATAGGGTGCATATGCTCATCAGAGAGACAGACAGAGTGACTGAAAGTGAGAAATCACCCCTCTAGGAGGGATTGCCACACCACAATCCCTTCTTCTCCATTCTCCTCTTGGGATCTTAGGCATGAGTTTCAAGTCTCCAGGTCTGGGACTCGAACCATGTTGACCATGTGGGAGTCCAGCGATGTAATCATTATGTCATCTGCTAGTCCCAACAAGTTACTTTTTATATTTCAATTTTGCCAGAATAGTAACACCTGTTGGTCTGTCTAGCCAACCATATTCCTTGTGTACTACTCATTTAACCAATAAAGATATATTTCTAATATGGTGGAAAGAATGCCTAACAGGAGGTCAGCAATTTATTCCTTTCCTTTAGGCAGGGATACCCCTGGGAAAAGAAGAGGAAGACAATCTGGTTAAATCTCTTGTAAAGCTGCTAGTAGCAGATTTCCTTGTAAGCCATTAATTCTAACTCTAATGATAACTAACAGAAAATCACTGTGTAAGAGAGATTTGAATAGGCTTTAGCCCAAGTGAGGAAACCAGGGGCCAGAAGGGACATTGTCTGGGAGAAGGCACCACTGCTACATAGGGGGTAGAACAGGAGAGAGACTAGGAGAATCCTTACCTACGGAATGCTTTTTAGTTTGGTGTGTCTGTTCTTCACAGGACTGCTTATGGTAAGTGGGGCTCAGTCAGTTTGGGCTGCTATAACAAATTATCATAGACTTGGTGACCTAGTTAATTGGATTAGGTCATGGAGGTTGGACTCTCATGATGAAATTAGTCCCCTTATAAGAAGAGAAAGAGACTTGAGAGGGTGCTCTCTCTATCTCTATCTGTTTCTTTCTCTCTCTCCTCTCCCTGTCCAAGAGCATGCTCTGAGGAAGGGCCATGTGAGAACACAGCAAGAATGCAGCCATATGTAACCCAGAAAGCAAATCTTCCCCAGGAACTGGATCTGCTGGTACCCTGATATTGGACTTCTAGTCTCCAGAACTTGAGAAATACATTTCTGATACTGAAGCCACCCAGTCTATGGTACTTGGTAATAGCAACGTAAGCTAAGACACAAATGAACATCAGAATGTTCCCACTTAATCCAGAAAAGCCCATGGCAATTGGACTTTGGTCCATCTGCTTCACACATGTGTTAGTGTTGTCATTGAAACCAGACAGCAGACATCTTGTTGCAGGCTGTGGACGTCCCCAGCATTCCAATGCCCAGCCCTGTCCGAGCTCTTCCCAAGCACTCAGGATATGTGGCTGCCTTGCCTGTGGGCACAAATGTGGGCTGGAAGGATCAAGCTGTGCATGCAGCTGCCTCAGTCTGCTTTGCTGGAAGAAGGCCTGTTCTGGGTGGAGGTGGGGTGACCTTGCTCTGAATAAATAGCAGTTCTCTTTCTCTTTTCCCATTCTTTAATTTATAGCCTGTGCAATGGGCAGAGAGGGTGGAGAAAACAATGCCGGTATTGACTGTGCCTTGCCTCCTTGATGTGTCAGGAGTATAATAGGAAAGGCTTCCTCCTCAGGCTGTGGTCCACATCAATGTATTGGAAGCAACCTATAATTTTAGGCCATGGCCTTTCTGGCTTAGAGAGAATGGGTAAGGGAGAGAGTGTGTTCTTCACTTCTTTTAAAGCTGAGGAGGGTAGGAAGTAGGAAATGGGATAAGAGATTTTGCCCACCTTAACTTCTCTCCAATTGCCAGTGGTCTCAGATGATCTTCTTTTTCTGGGACCTTGAAGATCTAAAATGACTTTCTTTTGGATTCCAGATCAGTGTCATCACCAGTTGTCATCTAGACCAGTGGAGAAGTGGCCACACAGTATATTCTCCAAATGTGGACACTTTTGAGGGTGAAGCAGAGTGCTATTACAATAATAATAGGGAAACTCAGGAATGTCCTGGGCAACTGAAGTGTATGGATGTCCTGGCCAGGGACTTCAAAACATTCAGTAGCAGCACTGAAAATTCAGGCCATCTCCCACTTCTAGACTTTTCCATTAGCCAATCAGAAAAGAAGAAAATTTTTCCGATGGGCTCACCTAGAACTTTGTTCTTCTAACATCTGTTTATTGAGAACCTGCTCTAAGGATATAGTGGTGAAGACAGTTGTGACCTGACCTTCAGGCACTTACAGTCTGATTAGTGTGTATGTGTGTGTGTGGAGGGCTATGGATAAGCAATGACCATACAGGCTTGAAGTGGTTTCTCAAACTGGGGAGAAGGTGAGTTGGCTCCTTAGCCTGGGTGAAGGGGGTATGGATGGCAAGCTCTGTGCTCAGGTCTACCCAGAGACTTTACGTGAGCTTCCGTGTAGGGGAATGTAGAAGGAGCACAGAACACAATTTCCTTCCCAAGGAACTTATGCTTGGCTGGGAAGTAAGAATCATGCAGGAAATAATGCTGGCTGATTCAGATAATTTAGAATTACAGATAGCACTGTGTGGTATATTCTGTACATGCATTGGAATGGCAAGAGCAGGGGATAAAGGAATGAAAAAGTTCAGGAAGGTCTCAGGAAAAACAGAGGCATGCTTCACAGAAAGACTAGAATTCCAGTTCTGGCCATTATGCTTTACTCATCTACAGCAAGATGCTTGATCTTGCTAAAAGCAGTGATATCCTACTGTGTGTTTGCTGCCTGGCCCTGGTTAGGCCCTTTACACGTGTTATTGCAAATCCTCTGAGCAACACTGTAAAGTAGGTGCCATTTTATAGTTAAGGCTTAGCAAGATCTAGAGACCTGCTCATTATCATGCTGAAAGTAACAAGCAGGGTTCATATTTCAAGCTGAGTCTACACCAAACCTCCGATCACACATGCCCCACCACCAGTGGTTCTCAAAATGTGGAACAGGACCAGCAACAGCAGCCTCATCTGGAAGACTGGTGAAAATGCAAATTCCTGGTCTCACTCTAGACCCTAGTTTTTCTGAATCAAAAACTTTGAGGGAGTGGGCCAGTGGTCTATTTTTTTTAAGAGAAATTTTTGCTATAGGGTGTGTGCGCTTGTTGGAGAGACAGCAAGAAAGAGACAGAGAGATAGAAAGTGAGAAATCACCACCTGGGGGGATGGCTATGTTGCAATCCCTTCTCCTCTCAGGATCTTGGGTATGCATGCACAAGTGCCTGATGTGAGTTTTAAGTCACTGGGTCTGGGATTCAAACCATGGTCAACTACGTGGGAGCCCAGTGACATAACCATTATGCCATCTGCTGGCCTGGTCTATGTTTTTTATTTTTATTTTTAAATTTTTTTGGTCTATATTTTAACAAGCCTTCCAGGTGATTCTATTGTACCCTAAAGTTTGAGAATCACTGCATTAGATCAATAGTTCAGTTTCTTGTCTGTAAAATTGAAGCAATAATCCCACTTCATAATGTAGGGAGGATTACACGAGAGAATGTGTATGAAAGATCCAGCTTGGTGCCTGCTAAGCCCTTCCTTCGTGTCCCTGGAAGAGAAGGAACAGTCATCTTGTTTAGCTTGCACAGTATCTGGAATGTAGTAAGGGAAGGCTGAAAGAATAAGGACAGCAATTTGCATGGAGTGAGGTGGGGCATTCCTGATGAGGGGGCACCACACAACCACCAGCTGTTGTTACTAGCAGGATAGAGCTGTCCTTCTATTGTCTTTTAATTTCTTCCTTCTTTCTTGTCTGTAGGAGATTTTAATTATCATTATTATTGGTGAAACACCTGTTCGGCCTAATGAGCCTAGGGTTCGCTGCAATCAGCAGTGAGCAGTTCCTTGTAATTGGCTCATAAGAATGACAAGGTGCAGAAAGCCACAGTTGAGGCCTTTTCAATTCACATGTGCCATTAGCGAGACTCATTAAAGACATGAACGAAGAGAAAGTGTAAATAAAGAATCCTGCTCTCTGTAATTACAACTATATAGCTCACCGCTTTCTCCCAGGGTTCAGCTGAAAAGTCTCCCTGTACTTGGGACCTCCTGGCCTGCCTGATCTCTTCACCTTATTTATGTGAGTTCTCAGTGCATGGGGTCTCCATCTAGCTGTGGACAGTTTGGATATGGGGTTTACAGACAGGCTGTGGCAGATGATATTGCGTGGACTTCTGGGCCCCAACCAGGCCTGCCCAGACTTAGCACAGGCCTAGGCAGGGATGCATCAGTGAACGCCTCTGCCTGATAACTCTTGGAAGCACAGTGGAGCCTGAGCCTATCCACTGGGTGACTTAGGCAGGTTAAAGACTGGAGTTCTCAAGGTGTTTTTCTCTCTGATGTAAAATTAGAGGTAAAAATAAGCCTTAGATAGCTAAAGCTCTTTTAAACAAGTGCTTAAGGGTCAGACAGTGGTATAGAGGTGAAACATGGCACTCAGTGAGGCTGGTCCACATAGGAAGGTTCTGGGTTCATGTCCAGAGACCTTCCTTGACATGCTGGGCTTGTGATCCTGGACTGGTCGAAGCTGGGGGTGCATTGCAGTGTGAGGACTTTGTTAGGAATGCTGTCCCTCTGTCTTACTCTCTTTGTCCCTCGTAATTATGGAAGAAACAGTTAAATCAATTAAAAAATATGCTTATGATAGAGTGAACAAACATCTATTAAGTGCTCCATGCCATACCAAGCTCTGTTTTGAAGTATTCTTTTTTGACTTAGGAGTTTTATAATCACATGTTATTACTGAGGCCAGCCCTTATACATAGGCAACTCAGTAACTTAGCTGTGTGATGTGATTTTTTTTTTTTTGAGAGATTTTTTTCTATTGGGCATGTGCACTAGCCAGAGAGACAGAGAGACAGAAAGCAAGAAATCGCCCCCCTACAAAGTTGGTGTTTATAATTTCAGATGTCTAGGACTTCATTTCAAGCTGATGCCTGTTTCTCCAGAGTCCACCTCCCTTTCTCCCAGGGAGGACTGTTCTGACTCTATGTGGTTGTAACCAGTGTCAGGTGTATGCCATGAGATGGGCAGCAGCTCCTCCTCTACCATGGTGCTGAGGATGTGAGGTGAGGCTCTGCAGTTGACTGAGCTAAACTCTAACCTCTACTTAATTGTCTTCTGTTATGCATTCTAGAAGAACCACCTCAAAGAGCCAAACTAGCGAAGGTCTGATGAGAGACCTCTTCTGTAGTAGGAAGAGCAAGAACTATCATATAATGTGACCTCGGCACCTTCTAGAACCCTCACAGTTCCTTCCCCTCAAAGTTGTTGGGCTGCTCTGCAAAGTGGAGAGTCTAGGCTGGTGGCTAATACCATCCTGAGGGCAGCATTCCACCTCCCTGGGTATAAGGGACAATCTAGTTCAGAAGTGGGTTCTCTGCCTTGGACTATTGTCCTAGAGACACAGCCTGAAACCTCACTCTTTGAGAAGGACCACTTCTGAGAGAGTCTTCTCTTCTTTAGTGTTAGAGAACTATCTCCTAATATCTAAAGGGTTCAGTTTTAAAAGTGGCATAGTGAATTCCTCGCTAAGCCCCATACCAAGGACTATAGAGAGAGAGGAGAGCCCAGCCCTTGGCTGTTGGGATCTTTCAGTCCTGTAGACAATCTGATAAGTGGACAAGTGATTTAGATACCTTTTGTTAAGTACATATAAACCTACACTCAGGACTCTATGGGAATTTGGGGAAGAGGCATCTACCCTCGCTTGGGATGATTGAGTGGATATGCATGTACATAGATGTGTGCATGCATGCACAAGTGCATACCAACACACACTGTCATCAAAACTATGATAAAGATGAATGGCTAACCCTGAGGGAACAATATTCAGGCGGTATTAAATAATAAAATGTATTCAATTCAACAAGTGTTTTAATTGAATGTTTACTGTGTGTATCCCAAGCGTGGTTCTAGGCCCTGGGAGTATGTCAGTGACACAAAGACAAAAATCCTGCCTTCAATGTGTAGCTTTCATTGCAATGGGAGAAAGGGCAAATGTTATGGTATATGAGACGATTAAAAGTATGGTGAAAAGAAAATAGATCAGACTTAGAAAGATAGGGCATGCCAAAGATGTTTGTGTGTGATCAGTAGGGAGTTTTCAGTTTTAAAGAGGGGGAGATGGGTAGGCCTCACGGAGAAGGTAGCATTTGAGATGAGATGGGAGGGGTGAAGGAATGAACAGGGGCTATCAGGCAGAACAGTGCTCCAGGCAGAGGGAATGGCATTGCAGAGGAGCTGAGGTGCAGAGAATCAGGACTAGTGAGAAACCTAGTGTGGCTGGAGTGGAACACAGTATGGAGTGAGCTCAAAGAGGTGAGAGAAATACAGACCATGGAAGTTCCTGGTGACCATGAGAGGGAATTTGGCTTTTACTCTGAAGTAAATGAAGGGCCTCTGTGAGATTTTAAGCAGGAGAATGACATAGTTACTTATGGTTTCAAATGATCATTCTGAAAGCTATACCAGAATGTTCTATAGCTGCACTGTCCAGTGTAGTAGCCACTAGCCACTTGTGGTGTTGAGCACTTGAATTGTAGGTAGTCCAAACTGAACCATGCTGTCAGTGTAAAATACATACCAGGTTTTGAAGACTCAGAATAAAAAAATATATAGAGTATACTACCGGTGATTTTTATATTGATTATACATTGAAATGATAATATTTCAGATATATTTGATCAAATAAAATGCATTGTTAAAATTAATTTAGCTATTCCTTTTCCCCTTTTTAACGTGGCTATTGGAAAATTTAAAATTACTCTGTGGCTTGGGCCACCAGATGGTATAGTGGTTACATCACTGGACTCTCACATAGCCAATAATAGTTTGAGTACCAGATCCGGCGGTTTGACACTGGGTGCATGTGTGTGCATGCCCAAGATCCCGGGAGGAGAATGGACAAAAGATTGTAGCATAACCATGGGGGGGGGATTTTTTTGCTTTCTCTCTGGCTCTCTCTGCATCTCTTTGGTGAGCATGTATGCCCTAAGGCAAAGACCTCTTAAAAAATAAAATTACTCTGTGGCCAGTCACAGTGGTGCAACAGTAATGCAATAGTCCTTGAAGCTGAGGCCACATGGGAAGATCCTGGGTTCGTATCTTGAGGTTTCCCTGTACAAGCCAGGTGCACATATGCATGCCCTTGATCCTGGCTGACTGAGGCTGGGGCTGCCTCTCTATCCCCTTTTTCTCTTTCTCATGGAAGAAATAAATCAATAAACTTAAAAATTACAAATGTGGTTTGCCTTCTATTCTATGTAGGACAATGAGAAAGGTAATTAAAATTGTACAGATGAAGGTTGATAGTGCCCTGGACCAGGGTAAGAGTGGTAGAGATGAGAAATTTGGATACATTTTGTATCAAGAAATGAGGATTTTGGGGGGTGGGGTGAGTAACCCCATAGCCTGGTGGTTAAGGGAGCCATATCTCATATGGCCAATTGTACAGTTTAAATTCTGGCCCAGTGCCTTGAAAAACACACCGGTTATACGTGAGTGCATGTCTCAAGTCCTGGTAGGATGGATAAATGGAGAAGGGATTGTAGCATGATCATATCCCACACCCCTCTCCCTTTTCCTTTTTCTCTGTCATTCTGTCTCTCTCTGCTGAGATATGCACCCTCTGACAATATTTAAAAGAATACTTTTTTCTGGACAGACCAAATGGGAGAGTAAGAAATAAAGATGAGTCAAGAATGGCTCCAAGATTTTGGACTGTTTCCCGGGAAGAATTAGGCTGGGAAAGATCAGGATGTTAGTATTAGACATTGAGCTTGCGATGTCCTCAACAAAGTGAAGTAGAGATGGTTTGTAGAGAGTTACAGAGGCAAACCTGGAGTTCAGGGGAGGGGTCAGGGTGGGTACATAACTTGGGCAGTAAGCACAGAAACATTACTTCAAGCCATGAATCTAGATGAGGAACCAGAAAGTAGAGAAGAGAACCAAAGTCCGAGACCTGGGTCTACCAAATTGGGAGACTGGGAGAAGAGGAGAAATCACAGAGGCAGTAAGGTGGGAGAAAACCAGAGTATCTGATGTTCTCTAAGTGGAGTAAGGAAAGAGCTACTAGGAGGCAGAGAGGAGACCTGAGCCAAGAAGAAGGCTGAGAATTGGTCCTTGGTTTGAGCAACATGTAGGCCATAGTGATCTTGATAAGAGCCCTCATGGCGGAAGGGCATGGAAGAAACCTGGGTGCTTGGAGTGGCTTAAGGAAGAGCAATCACTGAGGAATTGGAGAGAGTGAGTACTGCAATTTTCTCAAGGAGTCTTCATATTAAGGAGAGCAATGTGAAAAATTAAGATTACGCCATATGCCAAAGGGTCAGCAATGGCATTCCTGGGATTATGAATGTTCTTTTAAAAAATTTTGTTATGACTTATAAAAATAGGTTTCTCAATTTCTAGTGTTATAAAATGCAGTGGAGAGAACACAGTTGACAACAACTTGCTGTGTATCTCAGAGTGACTAAAAAGGAAGATTTTGAATGTTCCCCACACAAGAAATTCCAAGTGGTTGAGAATATGGGTATTCTAATTATCCTGAATGAATCATTATATATTGCATTCTTATACTTTAAAATCTCAGCGTACGCCCACACGAGTGTACAATTATTATATATTAATAGAGAAATAGGTTTCTGGAATGGACATGTTTATTTTGAACAAAAAGTTATAAAAGCCTCAGGAGAGTTAGTGCAATTTCTAGACAGCCTAACCCTTCAACCAGTTTAATTCTTAAAAGCCTCCCCAGGGATGTTTTCAGATTTTCCTTTAAAATGTGGCCTTCATGTCTTTTTACTTGGGGTGAGACACAATATTGTATTGTTCCTTAAGTTACTAGGATCCATTTTCTACTGTCCTGTCTCTATAATAGACCTGAACAAATTGATCCACCACCCATCAATGCAGAGCTTTTAAAAGGATCTTCTTACTTTTTAGTCTTACAGCATGAAAGTCAAGAAGAAATTGATTATGTTAGGATTATTCCCACATGACCTGTATTTAGGAAAGTATTTGGTGCAGCAACTGTTTTTACTCAAAGAGTGATTATTATTAACTAAAAATAGTAATAAGCAACTATTCACCAAATGTTTGCTGGCTGCCGGATTCAGTGTTAAGGGCTTTATTTATATTTGTTAATATAATCAGCAACCTGTGTCAACCCTATGAATTAGGTATTTTTATCACCTCCATTTTAATGCTAAGGCAACTAAGCTCAGAGGTTGTATAAGTAGTCTGTGGCAAATCAGGGACTCCAGCCTGCTTATCTAATCAAAACTCAAATGACTTGTAAAAAATAGGTTCCTTAAAACTCTCATGATTGTATACCACCAGATGAGAGTTCCCTTCCCTGTCCAGGCCCTGCCGGTTGCTCCCTATGGGCAGGTAGAGCCGCGATGCGTGTTTGGAGCCCTGATGGGACAGCTTCTTGGAAGATTTCCACCAAGACTTTGAAATGAACAAAGACGGATTTTCCTTCTATTTAAAAATGCTTCTTTCTTTGCTTATTTTCATGAGAGAGAGAGAGAGAGAGAGAGAGAGAAGCACCCCAAACAGGATCTCATGCCATGATCCTCCACCCAGCCTTTCTAGTCAGCTGTGGTCATGAGCATGTGCACACACGCTCAGCGTGTACAAGCTGACCTGGAAACAGACCCCCAATCTTCCATATGGCTTCCAGCATAGCAGAGCATTGTGGTACTGCTGAGTCACTGTTGTGGGGCCCTAAGATAGATTTTCATTCTGAAGGAAGGGTTTTCCTACATCCTGTGCTTCCAAACTGGTCAAGAAAAGTGGGTGGTTTTATCTGTAATCCTGGCCCACGATTTGGTAAAACCAGATTCAGGTGTTACTGTGGGTGGGTTAGGAGCCCATTTACCTCTAGGCAGAGGTAGTTACATTCAGTGATGGAAGAAATGGTCTTAAACTCCTTCAAGCTATTTCTTTAAAAATTGCTCCTGTGCTCATTTTATTCCCCAAATAAATTACTTTCATACTGTTGAAGTCCTTTATATGTCCTTTGTGACTGCATGAATGTTACCATCCAGTAACATCCCTATAAAGTGTAAAGATTTTCTATAATAAGTTCAATAAATAGAATAGCTCTTCTTCTAGTCTTGATCTCTCATTATGAAAGGGGATCATCATAGCATCCCTCATGGGTGGAGCTAATGTCAGTGCTTAGCATATTGAGTAGCCTATAATAAAGGCTCGGTAAATGTTAGCTGACATTAATAATAAATTCATAGTAGGTGGCTGACATAATTAGCATATCAAACAATAGCCTCAGCATCACATCCTGATTCTTTAGCTGAAATTACATTCTTTGTAGGCAAATTGTGCTTCAAAGATATTTAAGAGTTTTATTCTCTTACTGAGTAAATATTCCTTCTATAATTTTCTTTACTCTATAAGATGAGCACTGAAGTTGTTTTATCCCTAGATGGAAGCATCTATTTTGTATACATGGATTTGTATGGATTCAAAATTAGTGAAGAAAATCAGAATTGACAAAAGCTACTGGAGCCAGCTGGTGATGTGGTGGTTAAGGTGGCTGGAGCTTGCATGGCTGACTGTATGATTTGATTCCTGGACACAGTGAAAAACATGCCCGTGTGTGCCAGAATTCTGAGAGGCAAACGGAGGAGAAAGGATCGTGGCACAGCCATCCCCCACTCTCCACCCTGGTGGTGCTTTCTCACTTTCTCTATCTTTCTCTCTCCTTTCTCTCTCTTTTTCCAGAGAATGTGTGCACACTATAGCAAATTAAAAAATAACAACAAAAACCTGCTGTATGTTGTGGATTGCAAATTTTCTCATTCAGGTGTGTATAGTTTCTTTATGTTGTAGATATAGTTTCTTTCTTTCTTTCTTTTTTTTTTTTTGAGAGGTTTTTGCTATAGGGCGCGTGCACTCGCCAGACAGACAGAGAGAGACATAGAGACAGAAAGTGAGAAATCACCCCCCAGGGGGGATGGTCACACCGCAATCCCTTCTCCTCCATTCTCCTCTCAGGATCTTGGGCACGCACTCACATGCGCCTGGCATGAGTTTTTTTAAGCCACTGGGTCCGGATCGCGAACCACGGTCGACTACATGGGAGTCCAGCGACATAGCCATTACGCTAACTGCTGGTTCCCAAGATATAGTTTCTTCATGTTGACAGTAAATAGTTTTCTTCTAAATTAACTTTTAATTCTTTCAAGGTATAAAACAGTCTGGCTTGATTAATTTTTTTGGCAATTCACTAAAATATTTTAGAAAAAAATGTTCAGTCTGCTTGTCTATACTTTCTTCTCCTACCATTACCTCTAAAACATGGCATCTGATATCCTGGGGTGAAGGAAGAAGAGGAATTCTTGGAAGGGCATTTGGAGGCACTCCTTCCAAGAGGCCCTACTGATGAGCAGGCATGGCACTTGGCCTTGAGAGTTTCTGCTCTTCAGCTAATACACATTCCCCTCCCTCACCCATCAAAGACCAGCTGCCTCTTGTTTCCTTCATTTCTTGGGCAGAAAAGGGTGGATTTTTCCCTCCTTTTCCAGTTGGAGCTCACATCCCTGAAGAAAAATCCCTAGATTCTGGTCTCTTAATACTGGTCCTTAATGTATCAAATAGCTGCTAAAGAAATTAGTGTATCTTTTTTCTTTTTTTTTTTTTTTCAAAGTTTGACTTTCTAGCCTGCTGTCTAGACTTTTCTTCCTTTTTATTGCTAGAGGTGCATGAATTTGCCAAAGAAAAGCAGAGAGAGAGAGAGAGAGAGAGAGAGAGAGAGAGAGAGAGAGAGAACCCCCAATAGGGCATAGTCATGCCACAATCCCTTATTCACCTTTATTTCTCCACCTCCTAAGGATTTGGGGCATGCAACCATCCTGTGGGATCCGGCCCCTTATACATGGTGCTTAACTGCTGTGCCACAGGTCACTCCCGATTAGCTCTTTAAATAGGTCATGGTCTTGGTGTCTTCTGCCTTGGAGCAGTAACCTGCATTCTAGGACACAGGAGGTTGCAAACGGAAAATGAGAAGGTGGGGTTGCCTCGATTTAATATTGACAAAAATTTATCCTTAACGGTGATTTAGAAATGAGTGAAAACCTGGCCGTCTAAATGGCCACATTAACTTGGGTAACTGCCATATGTAAATAACACCCAGAAGTGGAAGGGTGTACCAGATGGTTAATAACTGATGTGGCGATGGAGTGCTTGAGGAATTAGTGGTGAATAATGACTAGAATGCTAACTGATGGTCCTTCTGCCACCAGGAGCTGCAGTGAACAAACTCGGTAATAAGCAGGAAAGAAAGAACAACAAGAGGGTACGTCAGAGTCTGTGTTAACTGAAGTTCCCGTATGGATCCAGGATTGCTGCAGTGATTATTTTTGCTACACGAGGACCATCTGCTTCTTCACAGCAGCAATCATTTAACATCGAAAGGACAAGGCTTCAGCCTTAGATTCAGAAAAAACGAGTTACTAAACTAATGAGAAGGGAAATATTGATCTTCATAGCGTAGTTTCTCTTTTCCCTGTTAGTAAAATAAACCCATATACTTCAAATCCCCTGTTCATCTTTGTCCAGTCAGTTCTGCTAACCTTTTGTCCCTTTCCTTCCCTGCTTTATTTCCTCCTTCCATTTCTTTCCCCCTCCTTCTTCTCTTCTTTCTTTTGTCTCTCATTTATGAATTGTTATGAATATGTCCCCTTGCCCCCACTGCCCAAATTTATGTATTGTAATTTGGTTACTATTGTGACGGTATTCAGAGGGCGGAAACTTAATCCGACTATCATGTAGAGAGGTGGGGCCTTTGGGAGGTAATTAGGATTAGATAGTCGTCAGGGTAGGGGGAGGCCCGGATTGAATCCTGGTGGCTTTGTAAGAGGAGGGAGAAAGGCCGGATAAATGCTCTTGCCTGCTTGCCATATGCTATCTTGGGACTCGGGACTCTACAGGGAGTCCCCACCAGCAAGAAGAGCCTCACCAGATGCATCCCAATGACCTTAAGCTTCCACAATCATGAGATCAATAAACCTTCATTCTTTATTTTTTACAAGTTTTTAAATTTTTTCCACTAATGAGAGAAAGTCTGTAGCTGTGCCACCACAGGCTTTGGAGATGGAAACTGCTGTGGAGATAGGGAAGACTGGGGATGCAGAAGCTCTAGGGTAAAGGGAAAGATAGCTATTTAAGTTGCCAAGTTTTTCCTTGAAGAAGGACTAATTAAATTGCCAAATTCTATCAGAACATGTGAATACAGTAGAATCTTGCAAGACAAAATGGTTTTCCACTAATGCCAACATCTATTTTCTTATTACTTCTCACATTCCAATTAGAAGCCAGTCATACCAGTGCTCACAAACATTGCACCTGACACTGAGGCGCATTTGGAAAGATGGTATGTAGGTAGGTCTAGGCATAACATTGTACCACATGATATCTGTTTGTTCCATTGGCATTTCCGAGGAAAGTGAGTGCCAGGGTCATAAGTAGTATCTATTTTTAGATAACCAATTTATATATTTAAATAAATTTTCAAAGTTATTTTTCCTTAAAAGTCTTTCTTCAGTGAGTGAGTGAGAGAGATAAAAAGACAGAGAGACAGGCATCCCCAACAGGGTTCTCACACTGTGACCTACCCCCAGCTTCAGTCGGCCTTAGATGGGCATGGGTGTGCCTGGCGTGTTCAGAGAGGTCTCCAGTGACAACTAGGAACCTTTTCATGTGGTTAACCTCATAGAGCATTGCGTTACCATAGTGCCACTGTTTAGCCCCCCAAATACATTTGATTTTGAAAGTTGATACTATTGGGTCATTGGAAAAGTCATGATGTATTTTTCCATGCAAAAATGTGTCATGACTTTCCCAATGACCCAATAATGGGTCATTATGTTGCTTTACATTAAGTAGTATTTTTGAAGAAAGATAACTTTTTGGAAAATTTAAGAAAAATGATTTTAATTTTTTACTGCTATTTTCGAAGAAAATTTAGGTTTATATTTTACATTTAATGCAATTCCATTTTGATTTTTCCTTCCTTTCATCATTAGTGGCAATAGAACACAGATTATGGATAAACCTTTAAGGTAACTAATGAGTTAATGAAATAAAGTAGGAATAAATTTTATAAACTATATAATAATTTTTGAACTCAATATTTTGAATGATTATTCATCCAAACATTACGCACTCGTCAGTACTCAGGACGGCACAATGTTGCTTTCAGTTGTCTTTGATGTTTTGCTAGTATTTAGTAATATAAAAGCTACAGGGATATACATTTTAAAGCTTTTGTGGCAGAGAAAGGTTTGTTTGTCTAGATGGAAGGATAGAACATCTTGTATCATGCAGTTTGTTAGCCTGATTTGTGTATTTTCAGTATTCAGACACATGGCGTTATGGCTGAGTGCTGTCTGCCCCGGGCTCGTGTGCTGAAGCCCACAGATGGTGTGAGGGCTTCCATTGTACTCTCACCTGTAGCCTCACAAAGGAGCTTGTTAAGGGCAGGCTTGCCAAAAACCAAGCTCTTTTCTGTAGCAATCAAATATTTATTTTTCTCTACCTTTACTATGAAAGAATTTTGGAAACACAGGGATAGCTTACAAATTTGTACAAATTATTAGTTGAAAGTCCAGAATCCAAACAGGAGTCTGTGCTTCTGCCATGAAGGTGTTGCTAACTCCTTGTCTTGCTGTCAGCCTGACTGAAGCCAAAAGAGCATGTTAGGGAGTCCCCAACTCTGCACCTTCTGAGTCAGGGAAGATGGGGTTAGAAAGCAGAATGAGGCAGGATTGGGGTCTCTGTACCTTTTACCAACTGGAGCTATTTAGAAAGGAGCTGGAAATCTCATGGAGATTTGCTGAGCTCTTAAGGAGACCCTGGCATGCCACATGCTTCCTGTTAAGGAAGTAGCAACTGACAGGTAAGGGCAGAAGGGAGACAGAGGTACTGGACTGAGTGGTATTTTGGTATTAAATGTTGTTACAGGGAACCAGCAGTTAGCGTAATGGCTATGTCGCTGGACTCCCATGTAGTCGACTGCGGTTTGCGTTCCGGACCCGGTGGCTTAAAACTCACGCCGGGCGCGTGTGCGTGCATGCCCAAGATCCTGAGAGGAGAATGGAGGAGAAGGGATTGCGGCGTGACCATTCCCCCTGGGGGGGGTGATTTCTCGCTTTCTGTCTCTATGTCTCTCTCTGTCTGTCTGGCGAGCGCACGTGCCCTATAGTGAAAACCTCTCAAAAAAAAAAAAAAATGTTGTTACAGACTGAATGTTTGTTTCCCCCCTAAATTTATGTATTGATGTCCTAACCCCTAAAATGACTATGTTTAGAAATAGGACCTGTGGAGAAGGTAATTGAGATTAAATGAGGTCATAAGGGTGGGGCCCTGACCTCACAGAATTAGTGTCCTTCTGAGAAGAGGAAGAGAGAGAGAGAGAGTAAGTGAGCTTTCTCACTTGCTCGAGAGTAAGTGAGCTTTCTCACTTGCTCTGTCACATGAGGACATAATGAGGAGGCAGCTGTCTGCAACCCATAAGAGAGCCCTGGGGAACTTGGCAATGCTCCCCTGCCAGCCCCAATCTCAGACTTACAGCTTCCAGAACCATAGGAGGATAAATGTTGCTGCAGCCCCCTCTAAGGTATTTTGTTCCAGAGCCTGAGAGAAGACATATGTTAAGGTCTGATTTGGGGGAGTGTGGGGAAGTGAGTCAGGCAGTTTCGAATCCTGGCTTTGTAATTACCACATGTGTGGCCCTCAGCATCCAATTCCATTTTCTGAGCTCCTGTTCTCACAAATCACATGATATGAACCTCTTTGGGGAGTGTCATGAGGATTTAAGAGAATGAGAAAGTCCAGGATGGCAAAGTAATTTCAGATATGGGATAACTAACTGCTTAAACAAGGTTGAGTTTCTTTCTCTTAGTTATTGAAGGAGCTTTTGCTGAAGAGATAATGTGGTCTCATAAGGTGATCTGTAAAGGCAGTACAGAACCCCCCTTTTATATGCGTTGGATGTGTTCTGAGACCCCCCACTAGATACCTGAAACCATGGATTATACTGAACCCTATATAGACTGTTTTTTTCCTGCACATACATATTTGTGTTAAAGTTTAATTTAGAAATTAGGCACAGAAAGAGATTAACAACAAAAACTAAAAATAAAACAACTATCACAATATTCTATAATAAAGGTCATATGAATATCTTATTGTAATTTTTTTTGAGAGGTTTTTGCTATGGGGTGTGTGCGCTCACCAGAAAGATGAAGAGAAACAGAGATGCAGAAAGCGAGAAATCACTCTCCAGGGAGGATGGCCACACCACAATCTCTTTTCCTCCATTCTCCTCTTGGGATCTTGGGCACACATGCACACGCGCCCAGCATGAGTTTAGGCCACCAGGTCCAGGACTTGAACTGCGGTCGACTACCTGGGAATCCAGTGACATAGCCATTACGCCAACTGCTGGTCCCTGTACTGTTGTTTTATTCTGTTTTGTTGCTAATAGAAAAATACCAGACTCTGGGTGATTTAAGAGAATAGAGGTATATGCATCTCATGTTCTGAGGTCCAAGATCCAGAAGCCACATTTGGTGAGGGTCTTGCAGAGTCCCAAGGTATCATGTCATGAGGTAAAAGAAGAGCAGAGCTGCTTTGTCTGTGAGTCTTTCTCATTTCCTTTCCTTAATAAACCCTTCAGGACTCAGTCATGGGGACCCTGCTCTACTGACATTAATCTAATCTTCCAAAGGCCTTACCTTCACTACCATAATCAGATTAAATTTTTACCCTCTTTATCCCATCATAAGACAATCTCAACACATGGATTTTGGGGGGACACTCAGACCATAGAAATTATACTCAGCTATCTTTGAACTGTGGTTGATTTTTGGTAACTGAAATTAGTATTTAGTAATATAAAACCCCAGACTTAGGGGAAGAAAAGCAAAACCCC
Organism: Tupaia tana; assembly: GCA_026018925.1. NCBI lineage: Eukaryota > Metazoa > Chordata > Mammalia > Scandentia > Tupaiidae > Tupaia > Tupaia tana. The sequence goes on from JAKSZU010000001.1 coordinate 123,662,835, forward strand.
AGACTTGCAGGAGGAAGGTGAGAGATGTCTCTCCCTATCCTTATGAGCCAAGCTTCTCAGTGTGGTAGCTAGGTGCTACATGGTTCCTGAGCACTTTAGATGTGGGTGGTCCGAGCTCAGACATGCTTCAAGTGAAACTACATACTAGACTTTAAAGATGTCATTTGAAAAACAAAAGGCAAGTAAAATATCTCTTAAATAATTTTTATATTGATTACATGTTGAAATGATCATATTCAAGATATAATGGGTTAAATGAAATATATTAATAAAATCATTTTTGCCTCTTTCTTCTTGTCTAAAGTTACTACTAGGAAGTTGAAATTATTCTAGTGTTTCACATAGTTTTCTATTGGTTGGCATTGTTTCACAGCAAGATTCAGGTGATAAACAGAATGAGTTATTAACCCGAGGACTGGACCTAACGCTGGTCCTAATTGGTGTCAGACTTTATAAAATTTAAATTGTGAGCACGTCCAAGATACCCCAGATCTACAAAGCTGCAGTTTTTCCGTTGTTGGACAGTCTATTCTCAAAATATTAAAAAAGCTGGCACTGGGCCAGCAGGTGGAGTGGAGGTTAAGGTGACTGGACCCCACATGGCTGACTCCATGGTCTGAATACCTGACTTGGTGGCTTGAAAATCATGCTGGGCCCATGTGTGTGCACAGCCAAAATCTTGAAGAGAAAATAGAGAAGGAATTGTAGCATGGCCATCCTCCTGGGGGATGATTTCTCAGTTTTTTTTTCTTTTCTCTGTCTCTTTCTGGCGAGTTCATACACCACACAGCAAAAACTAAAAAAACAAAACAAAAAACAAAAAACCTGAACACTGGTACTTTCAGCCACCCCTTAGGAGGTGTACGTGGGAGTCTGGAAGGGTGTGTGGTGATGCTGCCCGTCACATGTCCCGTGTGGTCAGATTGCAGTAGGGATCTGCTCAGGGCTGCCCCTCCCCAGCAGGTGCCTATGTACACATGCGTGCCCCATTGTGCAAGGCTGCCTTAAGCCTATCTCTTCTTTCCTCGGACACTGAAAGGGATCCCTTGGTCTGACATGTTTCTGTCTAGCCACAGGCTCCAGCCTTCTAGGGGATTCTCCTATATTAATTTCTAGCCATGTTTCTGCTCCTGTTCCTAGACCTGAAGAGTGGTGATACTAGTTTACTGTGAGCTTGCTAGGTGCCAGGCGCCATTCCACACATGTTACCCATGCCTCACAGACCCCATCAGGCAGCCACAGTCACCACCATCATTCGCTCAGGAAAAGCTTGGGGTGGAGAGTTTGAGTTTCCTGCCAAGGTCATGCTATCAGCCCAACCCATGCCTGGGCCATGAAGCTGTGTCTCACCTGGTATGTGGAGCCCCATTTCCTCTTGGGCAGCTTCAGAAGAAGCAGGGCCCTAGCCACATGGCTTGCCTTCTCCAGGCACTGCCGGCACTTTTCCTTCCTGCTTTGTTCTCTGTTTCACCTTACTGGCACCAGGGATCTGCCATATACAAAGTGGGTTGCCGTAGTAATAAGGAAAGGAAGAGAGATCATCATTTGGCCTCTTGGCTGTGAAGGGAAAGGGAAGCAGGGCCTTTATTCTGAGAAAGAAGAGAGAAAGAGAGAGAGAAACCTTCAACAGGGTCTTCACACTGCAGCCCAGCCTGAGTTCAGCCAACCTGCATCATAGGCAGGAACACATGTCCAGGGAGGCCTTCGGATGTGAGACCAGGACCTTCTCATGAAGACTTAGCTGCACCACTACCTGGCTTATCTGTATTGCAGTATTGTAGCTCAGGTCCTTCTTTGGGAAACCTTAGTCTTTCCTCTTAAAGCTTTCAACTGATTGGATGAAGCTCATACACATTAAGGAGAGTAGTCTACTTAAAGGCTGCTGATTTAAATGTTAATTACATCAAAAAATACTTTCACATCTATATTCAGGCTCAAATTTGAGTAAACAACTGGGCACTGTAGCGAAGGCAAGTTTATAGTTCTTTCTCAAGTCCATCATTGACACCACGGATGGACCTCTTTGATTTTCAGGCCCTTCCAGGTGAAATATTCTTGTCTCTTTCAGGAGAGCTGATGACCTGTTACAGGCAGCAGAAAGTATTCTGGTGACTCCTCTTTAGGCCTCTCCAGCTTGGGCTGAGTGGCCTTCATGTCTGCTTCTGTCAGTGTCTTCCCCACTCACATGTGCCTGTTTGCATACTGCCATGCACATAGTCCCAGGGGACCCATCCTGCCCAGAGTGGGCATGACATGACAATTCCCCTTGCTCATCATGGATCAGCATGACTGTATCCCATAGCTCAGATTCTTGTGGGAGAGAATGCTTGGGTGCTGACAGTCAGCAATTGGCTGGAGTTAGGTCAGACACTGACTTGGAGTGAATCCTTTGGCTTGCTGCCTGCTCAGCAGGTGTCATAAGAGCAGATTCCCAGAGCAAGGCTGTCGGGGAGGGAGAAGGCCAGAAAGCAAGGGCTGTCTGGAAGGCAGGGTGAACAAATTGACCAACACTGCCATCATGGGTCTTGGGTCTTGGCTTTTACACTGGAATTTTCTGCACCTACTCATCCTCACTGTTTTTTTTTTTTTTTTTTCTATAGGGCGCGTGCGCTTGCCAGACAGACAGAGAGAGAGGCAGAGAGACAGAAAGTGAGAAATCACCCCCCCCCCAGGGGGGATGGCCACGCCGCAATCCCTTCTCCTCTGTTCTCCTCTCGGGATCTTGGGCACTCACACACACTCAGCGTGAGTTTCAAGCCACCGGGTCTGGGACGCGAACCGTGGTCGACTACTTAAGAGTCCAGCGACATAGCCATTATGCTCACTGCTGGTCCCCATCCTCACTGTTTATTTGATCTGTGGAGACTGTGAGCCAAATGACATAATACCCCATGTCATGGGTGCTCATGCTGATCATGACAGCAATGAGAAAGACCACATAGGAAAATTCTCCAAGGAGAAACAGATGCAGAATGGAAAGTTTGCTTTCCCCTCACTAATGACCCTAAACTTTACTCAACAATCCTTAAACTGCAAAAGTAAAGCCATTAGTCACAATGTTGTCAGAGTAAAAAAAAAAAGAAAAAAAAGAAGGAGAAAGCTACAGAGAAAGAGGGAGAGGGAGAGAGAGAAGGAGAGGGAGAGGGAGAGAGAACTGTGCATATATTTTTGGAATCAATTCCATGCAAGTACCTATTTTGAAGGACTGAGTGCCTGGGACAGGCACTAGTTGGTAATTGTTTTTGTCCTGTCTGCTCCTAAGTCTGCCACACACCAGCACTCCTTTTTTTTTTTTTGAGAGGTTTTCATTATAGGGCACGTGCGCTCGCCAGACAGACAGAGAGAGACATAGAGACAGAAAGCGAGAAATCACCCCCCAGGGGGGATGGTCACGCTGCAATCCCTTCTCCTCCATTCTCCTCTCGGGATTTTGGGCATGCACGCACTCGCGCCAGGTGTGAGATTTAAGCCACCGGGTCTGGAGCGCAAACCGCGGTTGACTACGTGGGAGTCCAGTGACATAGCCATTACACTAACTGCTGGTTCCCCACACCAGCACTCTTGAGTGTTGGAGGAGGGCTGTGCCAAGTCCAGGGGTTCTCATTGTCATTTCCTCTGTGGCCTGGGCCAGGACTTCCTTGCCTGCCTGCTGAACCATCACCCTGTCAGTTTTGAGGGCAGTGGAGTCCAACCTCCAAAGATGATGCAGAAAGGACCCCATTACCACTTCTGGAATATTTCTAGGCTGAGAGTGACAAAGAAAAGGAAAATGTTGGGACTGGCTCAGTGGCACAGTGGTAATGCATTGCTCAAGAGAAACTGGACCTCATATTGATGATCTTGGTTCAAATCTCTGGGCCAGTTAACTTAATACACAACAGGCACCCATGCAAGTGCACAAGATCTGATGGGTTGGAGAAATGGAAGAAGGGCATTGCAACATGACCAGACCAGAGCTGGACCTTCAACATGACCAGCTCTTCTCTCTCTTTCTCATTCTCACTCTCACATGTACATGCATGTACTCCATCATGATTAAAGAAAAAAAGAAAGAAAGAAAAGAAGGAAAATGTTAAAATAGTATGATGGCCTCAAGAACACATCCTCTGACTAGGTGGTAGCCTGTGGACATGGCAATGTCTTCTTAATTCTAGACAATGAATTGCCACTTAGTACTAATCATTAAATCCTTAGTTTTACTTGTTTCTCTTCACAGTTAGACTACAAATTCACAGGGACGAGATTCTTATGTTGTTTGCAATAATAATTTTTATTGGGGGATGGGTGGGTGGCACAGTGGTAACACAACTGGACCCATGTGGGAAATGTCCTCGCTTCACCTCCCAGGTCTCTCTGAGCACCTGGGCACACACACTCATGCCAGTGATCCAGGCCAGCTGAGGCTGAGGGTGGATCATGGCATGGGAAACCTGTTGGGCATGTCTGTCTTTCTCAGTATTTTTCTTTCATGAGAGAATAAACAAAAAACCTTGATTTAAAAAGAGTTTTTGTCAACTGCCTGCTATTAGCCATGTTCTATGTTGAATTATTTGCAATATTTGACTTTTATCTGCACATTAGATTACCACTCGTTGAGACAGGGAAAGAGGCTCCAAGGTTAAGTTATCCAAAGTTAGACTGTTGCAGTGGGAGGGTTGGTATTTGAACTCATGCTCTTTACATTTTTCTGAGAGCTCCTTACCTTCCTGACCCTGGTACCCTGCTAAGCACAAAGTAAATACATATGGAATGAAGGAAGACATCGACAGGCCATTTTCTTTTTCTTCTTTATGGTGCCTCTATGGCTGAACAGAGGGAATGACCTTCCTTCCATTTTGCTTTGGGAGACAAGGTTTTGACTTTTAGCAAAACTGGAAACCCCATGCTCCTCTTTCCTGTGTTTTACTCACCCCTGCATGGAGCTGCCGTTCCATACTTGCCAGCAGCACAGTATAGTGGAAGAGCGCTCTGTCTGGTCTCAGCGGAGCTGAGTGGGTTCTGGCTCTGCCAAACACTCTGCTGAGTTATTATTATTATTATCTTTTTTGAAGAGGTTTTTGCTATAGGGCGTGTGTGCTTGCCAGACAGACAGAGAGAGACAGAGAGACAGAATGCGAGAAATCACCCCCCCAGGGAGGATGGCCATGCCACAATCCCTTCTCCTCCATTCTCCTCTTGGGATCTTGGTTACGCACGCACACGCGCCCGGCGTGAGTTTTAAGCCACTGGGTCCGGGACGCGAACCGTGGTCGACTACGTGGGAGTCCAGCGACATAGCCATTACGCTAACTGCTGGTCCCTCTCTGTTGAGTTATTTAACATCTTTGAGCCACTGGTTTCCCATCTGTTTAATTGGTGTAGCAGCACCCATGGCAGAGAACTGGGATGAGAACTTGGTTGAGTGTGAATGTAAGTGGTGTGTGGATGCCTGACTCAGACTGCTCAGTAGGTTGTAGTTCCCTCCCGTATTCACTCAAACACCCATTCTTTTTTTTTTTTTTTTTTTAAGTTTATTTACTTATTCAGAGAGAAGTAGAGACAGAGATAGAGAGAGAGAGGGGGGGGAGAGAGAGAGAATGCCCCTAACAGGGTCCTGATGTTGTGATACACACCTAGCTTCAGTCAACCCTGGGTCACACCTGTGCCTAGTGTACTCAGGGAGGTCTCCAGACACTAAGCCAGGACCTTCCCTTGGCAGAGTGCTGGATACTGCGTGCCACTGTTTGGTTCCCAACAACCTTATTCATGATCTCTGCCTCCTTCTTGGGCTCTAGTGACATGTGCTGGGTTCCTGGTTCCTGGTTCCTGGAAAGATGAAATGCTACAAAAATTAGATTCTACAAACTGGCCCAGTTATTGGTGGCACAGGCAGTAGAGCACCATCACGTGGTACTGGGGCCATATGGGATGGCTCCGGGTTTAAATTCTGGGCCATCCTGAACATGCTAGGTGCACTTGTGATCCTGGCTGGCTGGACGCCTATGGGGAAGACCACATGATGAAACCTCCCTCTTTTATAAATAAACACACTTCTAAACAATCCTAGAAAACCCTACAGAAAACTTGAAAACTAATTTGGCTATTCAAAATTTTACCTACAAGGCATGAAAAACAATTTAATATTCAATTCAATTCAGTTCAATTCTACCAAAACAGGTATGGACCTGTGGCTTTGAACCTCTCTGGTACAGAAAACCTGTCTCAAGGTGCTCACACTCAGAGCCTGGGAGAAAAGGACAGCTGTTATCTGAATTGTTTGAAGTGCAGTACCCTTAGGTGCAATGAAAAACTACATACAGGCCCCCCAAGTGGTTTGTGTGTGTGGAGGTGTTACAGAGAAGGGCAAGCGGTCAGGTGAGGCTTCTCTGAGGATGTAACAAATGTGCTGAAGTCTGAAGGATGAAGAGATGTTTGTCTGATAGGGAAGAAGATAGGGAGGGATTTCTTCAGCATAGGAGCCAGCCTGTGATGGAGATGGAAAACTGGAGAACAACTTCATAAAATTATATGCAGAATCATTGGAGTGTTCTCTTAAATTTACCCACGTTTAGAACAATTTGAGAGCCCAGTGCATTTGGGGGAAGGTTCCTGAATAATAAATGAGCTCTTTGCTAATTTAGAAGTCATCACCCTCCTACTCTCACTCTGAATAGGTGATGTTAGGATATTGTTTACCTCAGTCTCCCAAGTAGCTGGAACTACAGGTGCGTGCCACCTGCCCAGTGGCCAGAATTGAACCTGGGCCTCCCATGTGGCTTCAGCCTGCTGAGTAGTGACATCTACTAGTATGCTACCATGGCTGGGACTGCTTACATATTTTACAAGTCTTTCCCAGACTCCCCTCGACCCCCCCTTTTTAAAGTTTATTTATTTATTGAGAGAGAAAGAGAGAGACAAACACCCTCAACAGGGTCTCATGCCATGATCCTCCCCAGCCTCCCCAGCCTTCCCAGCTAGCCAGGATTACAGACATGCACCTGGCACATACGAGTCAACTCCTGAACCAAACCCAGATCTTTCATATGGATCCAGCATTGCATCACATTACCACTGTGCCACAGACCCCAAGTACCCTCTTCCCCTTTGTCTCACTCATAGTATTATAAGGTGATTCATTTCTTACTTCAGGAACATTCATTGTTTGGTAGCTCCTGGATTGTGGCAAGCTCTGTGTATTCTAGTGGTGCTTGGAAGACCAAGCAGAAACTTCATAGTCCTTGGTGGAAAACCTTTCATTTGCCTAAATTTAAGTTATACGCTAATCGTCTTATCTACTCACAAACCCAGTTTTTGGAAAAAGGAGGTAAGGAGGCTTCGATACCTATTGGGAGGTAATGTTTATTAGGTAACTACGGCAGTGCTCTCTTATAGCTGAGGTTTCATTTAATAGCTCTGTGAGGAAGGTTTTATTAGTCTCATTTTCCAGAAGAGAAATCAGAGAATCAGAGAGGTCAAGTGACTTGCCCATATAGCTAGCAAATGTGCCAGGAAGGATTTCAGTCTAGATAAGACTGACTTGAAAGGCCTGGTGGCTCTTGTTTTAAACCTTCCCTGCTGAAGACCATGGTCTCCACCCCGACAAGGCCATTGAGTACTTGGAGTGTGGCTAGTGCAACTAAAGTAAAATTTTACTTTTTGGAATTTTAATTAAGATAAATTTAAAATAAAATGAAAGCCTAGTGGTCTATTTAGTTATTAGAGAACTTTTATGTACATTTGGAACACCTTGAGAGTGTGAATATATATTCCAGCTGTAAATTTGATGAACTCTGAATGCAGATCAAGTATTCTGCATAAATGTAGGGTCTACATTGAGATGGGCTATAAGTGGTACATATTCTCCAGATGTACTCAGAAGACAAGTCAATTGTACATCAACAGGATAATAAGTTGAATATATTGGGTTACATAAAAATTATTTCAAAGTTGATTTTCACCTGTTTCTTTTCACTTTTTAAAGTGGCTACTTGGAAATTTGCAATTAAATCTGTGGTTTTCTCTATTTTCACTGGACAATCCTGTTCTAAGCCAGAGCTTTGAGTAAAGGAATGTTGACTTTGTCAATTTGTCAGGGTTAGTATATGCAGAACAAGATAGTAATAAAATTTATTCTAAAAATATTGATTTTTCTATTTCTCAGCTGACTTTCCTGGCACCCCAGCCCTCTGCATGGGGGAGACCTTTGTGAACCCTGGAATGACACCAGTTCACATGCTTTTTCAGAGAGGACCTAAAGCAGGCACCAGATGTAGAACACATTTTGTGGGTGAGAAGGAGTGGTGATCAGACAGGTAACGATGAGGAGGAGGGCCAGGGAAGAAGAGAATTGATGACTATGATGGTGGGGCTAGAGACGAGTTTTGGCAGCAGCTTTCAAAAACCAGATTATCTATGCCTGCATATGCATAAGAGCCCAAATCAAAAGCCATGAGGCTTCGTAGCTCTAAGATCATAACTGATTCCGTAAACAATTTAGACTTCGTTATTCCAGCTGATTTCAGGACTTTATTTTTGTCTGAGTCTATTATTACAAAGGTTTTCCATCTGACTTTTCCATTACTACTCTATTTGGGAAGCTCAGATTCAATATTTGACGTCTGAATTTTCCCCTCGTGCCAAGCCTTACTGACAGAGTAATGTAGATGTATTAGAAGGGAGAAGAGGAAATGAGATCAGGTAAAGTTAATGAAGAAAACACAAACAATATTGGGTGACAGTTGAGTTATTTTGATAATTTAGGGGAAAAAAGGATTGTGGCTTGTACTCTGATTTCTCTTTGATGTTGTTTTTAGTACTTTTCTGAGGTGTCTGCTTCTCCAGCATTATTAACGCTGTTACCCAGGATTTTAATGTCTGCACCTGAATACATTTTTCTTTTGAGGGGAGAGAGAGTGAGAGAGTGAGAGAATGAAGTATGGGTGACTTTAGACCCTTAGCATTGGGTGATTTAATATTTGTGGTTTCAGCTATTTATTTGCAAAACACCCCAAAGACCCTTAATGCACAATGAACAGTCATTTTCCGAGGCAAAATTGAGATACTGGGTGGCATTAGACTGGCATAGAGGCGTTAGGGGGTAAACTGAGCCAAAACTGGAACAGCCACATCTCTTTTTGGTCTCAGCTTTGGTCTTACTAATTTGGGAGTACATAATAACCTGTGCTAAGAGTTTAAGAGGCTACTTAAGGGGCCAGACAGTGACTGGCAGTGGTGCAGCAGGACTGCAACTGCACCCACAGGGGAAGGTCCTGGAATTGTGTCCCGAGGCCTCCTCTCTATGCGGGATGCACAGACACATGTGCCTGTGATCCTGGCTGACTGAGGCTCAAGGTGGATTGCAGTGTGGGAACCCTGTTGTGAGTGCTTCTCTCTTCTCTATTAGAAGAAAAAAATGGGGGACCAGCAGATGGCATAATGGTCATATTGCTGGACTCCCACATATTCGACTGTAATTCCTGTCCCAGACCTGGCATACATGCCCAAAATCCCAAGAAGAGATTGGAGGAGAAGGGATTGTTGCATGGTTGTCCACTCTGGGGGGTGATTTCTCACATTCTATCTTTCTGTCCCACTCTGTCTCTCTGGCAAGAGCACGTGCCTTATAGCAGAGAAAAACAAAACAAAACAAAACAAAACAAAACAAAAAAAACCAAAAAAAAACCCCAAGAAAACAAAAAACAAAAAAACCCACAAAACAAAAAAACCCCACAAAAGTCAAAAAACAACAAAAAAACCCCTCTCTCTCAAAAAAGAAGAAAACATAAAAGTAAAAAAGAAACCAACTAGTTAAATGTTTTAGCTATACTTTGCACATTTAATGGAGACATTGCATGCTGTGGGTGTTCAGAAATTTAAGGATTATTAAATGTGTCAGAATACCCTTGAGAACTTCAATATTTGTTGCAATCAGAAGATTTGTGGAAACCCTGGATTGATGGTGTGGCCACAACAGCTTCCATATTGATTCTCTAGAAGGTTCCAGAGAACCCATGGGCCAAATCCAGGGAAAGCAATTCCACAGGGTGAAAACTGAACAAGACAAGGTGTGGGGGAAAGATAAGGTATTGAGGTTGGTCTTGGGTGCTAGAGGCCTCCGTCAAGGCCTTTGCTATTCTGGTTCTGCCCCCATCCTCACTGAGTCTGGTGAGTATTGCAGTCTTTCTTCAGCTGGCTGTCATCAAAGGTGCAGGGAGCTGTCCTCTGTCTACCAGCTGCTTCTCCACAGGTTTACCATTGCCACAGTAATGATGCTGCTCCTTCCTGTTCTGAAGTTGCATGGGTCAGCAATTTAGACCTTCCTTCTGTTCATTTGTTTAGTATATTTACTCATTCATTTATCTATTCCAAAAACACTTATAGATGTCTGTCTATGTACCAGATCAGTCTGAGCAAGGGCATCTAAGACATTTTTTGCCATGTCTAGTTCTGAGATTCTTTCACTCATTCAATAAATATTTTAAATATTTCCCTAGACCAGCACTTACCATGGTGTTGAACCTGGAAGGCTTTGGGTTCTCCATGAGGTATAGATTAAATTTTGTTCTTCTCCTAAACTCCTCACATACTGTGTCCTTTAATATTGGGTCATCAGAAAAGCATGACAGAAAAATGTAGGAAAATACATGATGGCTTTTTTGAGGACCCAGTAGTTCTCAGGCTATCAGTGAGTCAATCAGTCTCTTACTATAATTATTTTAATTTTATACATATTTAAAAAGGTTGATTACAAAGATGCGTGATAATTCAAGCATAGTGAAAAAATGGAAAAGAATGAAACCACAGGAGTTTTTCTTACTCAAAATACATCTTTGAGGCTCATTTTGAGATTGACCGAACTGTAGCTCTGTGGCTTTCTAAGTGCCAACTTGTGAGGAAACTTACACTTGCTCTGTAAATGTACAGGACTTACAGAATTCCATGAGAGTCATCAGTGGTTTGGGAGAGGCAGAATAGCTCTGGCCCAGATGTCTCCATGGATTCATCTAAAGAGTCTTCAGTCCTGGGACCACATCTCATAGGAATGCAGGTAGGTGTGTCTTGTATAGGACTATTTGTCTTGCAAAGAGCAAGACCCAGGCACAGCAGTCTGGTCTTGAACTTACTATTATTTTTTAAAGTTTATTTATTGGGAGAAAGAGAGACAGAGACAGAGACAGAGAGAGAGAGAGAAGCATTCCCCAAATTTACTCAAGATTCTGAATTCTAACCCACCCCCTGAGCCCCGAGTCTGAGCCAGCCAAGATCATGAATATGCAGTTGTTCAGGGAGGTCCCAGCCTATAAACCCAGAGCCTTTCCCAGGTGAGTCCAGCTGTGCTGCTGGGCCACCACCTGGCACTGGTCTTGAACTTATTCTGAAGGTAACATATTAGTACATCTGAGACAGGAGGAGTCTAACTCCAAAATGTCTTCAGGGTATGGCAGTTTGTGACTGGGTCTGTGTCTGTAGGTGACCCTGAAGTGGACCCATAAAAAGCTGGTGGTGAGGAATGGATAAAGGAAGAGCATTCAAGGCACACCTAGAAATACTATAAAAAGGCCAGCAGATGGTGTGGAGGTTAAGGCAGCTGAATCCCACATAGCCGATGACAGTTCAAGTCCTGGATCTGGTGGCTTGAAAGTCATACCGGGCATGTGTGTGTACTCAAAATCCCAAGAGGAGAATGAGGGAGAAGTGATTGAGACATGACCATCTGCCCTGTGTGAGAGGTGGGAGTGTGATCTCTCATTATTCCTCTCTCTCTCTCATTCTCTCTGTCTCTCTCTGGTGAGTGCACATACCCTATAGAAAAAAAAATACTATAAAGATCAAACAAATATTCCTGAATATTCCTGAAGACCAAGTTCAGCCTTGGGCTGCCCATTTATGAGTTCTGAAACAGTTAAACAGACTGACAAATTCTGGTATGGCTTTAGTAACTGAGCTATTGATAAATACTGGGCAGAAAGAATTCAAGTTCTTACTGTTTGATAATTCTGAGATATTGGTCAGCTCAAGTAGCCTTATTATTGAAAAGCTCCTTTATGGGACCAGCAGTTAGCGTAATGGCTATGTTGCTGGACTCCCACATAGTCGACCGTGGTTCAAGTCCTGGACCCGGTGGCTTAAACTCACGCCGGCTGCGTGTGTGTGCGTGCTCAAGATCCTGAAAGGAGAATGGAGGAGAAGGGATTGCAGCATGGCTATCTTCCTGGGGGGTGATTTCTCGCTTCCTGTCTCTCTGTCTCTCTCTGTCTTTCCAGCGAGTGCATGTGCCCTATAGCAAAAACCTCTCTCAAAAAAAGAAAAAAAGAAAATCTCCTTTACATACAGTGATCATGTGTGCTGCTGGCATAGTGTTCTGCTCTGGAGATAGCCACTGAATTAAGACAGAATCCCCGTTTTCATGGAGCATCAAGACGTATGCAATCAATCAATGAGATGGAGTGGAATACATACAATAATTAATCGTGTACCAGGGATGCACAGAAGAGAGGCGAGAAGAGTCCCAAGCTGCAGGGTCTGGAGATCAGAGATTCAAAAGGTCAAATGTCAGGGGTCAGGGAAGGCCTCATCCGGGAGGAGGGGGAAGGCAGCGGGAGCCGTGGTAAAATAAACACCCCCCACTCCATAGTTCATTTCTACTTGCCACCCAGGGTGCTAAGGTGAGGTGCGACTGAGGAAGGGTCATCTCCTGGCAGTCAGGGCCCCTTTCAGGTAAGACCTGAATGAAGTGGAAGAGGGGCCTAGGATGAGCCTTCTGAGTGGCTGAGCATGGAGGGAATGATGGGGTCCACAACCTGCAGGGCCATGGCGGAAGGAACCTCCTTTTCTAAATCCATTTTCATCCTTATTCCTCCATCTCCTCTTCCCCCACCACACAGAGCTTGCAAGTGTTGGCTCAGCAATGATACTAGGATGGCACGAGGGCCACTGTACCCCTCTCTGAACCTTCTGGGGGAGTAGTGGGCCCGCCAGGTCTTCAGCACTGAGATCAGTGCCCTGCAGCCTTCAGAACATCCAGACAGACAAGGAGTCCTTTAAAACATTGGATCATTTTTTCTCTCCCTGGACTGAAACTGTGTGCAGAACTGTCTGGTGAAAGGCAGAAATACTGCCTCTCCTTGGATAGCAAACCCACATGATCCCTTTGGAGACTGGTGCTCTCTTCTGATGTAGAGTGGAGACTGGATCCAGGCAGACAGGGGAATGAAGAGGATGTTAAGGACACACGTGAGGCACTGAGGTGTCAGGTGCAGGGACTATCCGAAAGAGGGGATCACACAGGGAGGAGCCCAGGGCGACTCTGTGGACTTGGAGATTGGAAGTGCCACCAACTAAAGAAGCACATTGTGGGACCAGCAGTTAGCGTAATGGCTATGTCGCTGGACTCCCACGTAGTCGACCGCGGTTCGAGTCCCGGACCCGGCCACTCACGCCGGGCGCGTGTGCGTGCGTGCCCAAGATCCCGAGAGGAGAATGGAGGAGAAATTGCGGCGTGGCCACTGGGGGGTGATTTCCTGCTTTCTGTCTCTCTGTCTCTCTCTGTCTGTCTGGCGAGCGCACGCGCCCTATAGCAAAAACCTCTCAAAAAAAAAAAAAAAAAAAAAAAAAAAAAGAAAAGAAGCAGTTTTGGGGTGAGTGAAGAGACACAATGACAATTTAAAGAGAAAAATCTTTATTACTAAGATTGTCCTGAGCCTTTCCTTGGGTGAGAGGTCAAAAAGGAGTTGCAGGTCTAGATGAGCTGGAGAAATGCTAGCACTCACACAGTTAACAAAGTTTACTTACTGCAGGACTTCTCAGAGCCTTTAAATGTTCATGTGTGTGAAGTCTTCAAAGGGAGATTAGGAAGAAGCATTTCCCAAATGAATGAGAGGACTTCAATAAGTTTGTGGAAAAGTGGAATTAAAGTATAAGTTTATTTTGATGCAAAAAAAGAAAAAGAAATCCATGCAATTTTTCATAATATCTACTTTCTATGAATATTATGAAGACCTCTTGTAGCTAATGAAATAAGAGGGGGAGATACTCGTGATAATAATTTTTAAGGAAAATCTTTTTAAGATGAACCCCTCTTCCTGACTATATTTAATAATACTGTATTACTTACTTGAAATTGGTTAAGACTGCAGATCTTACGTGTCTCCAGCACACACACACACACATGCACACACACACACACACACACACATTTGTGGTAAAGGATATGTTAATTAATTTGATTGCAGTAATTGTTATACAGTATATACCTCTATTGAATCATCACATTGTACACCTTGAATATGTACTATTTTCATCTGTCAATTGCTCCTTAAAGAAGCTAAGGGGGAAAAGACTAATTCCCTCATAAAAACATTATATTTTAAAGAATTCAGGAAAGAAAGAGATAATGAATAATTATAATGAATAATTGATGAATAATTACCTCTCAGCTTTGATACATTGTGATATTATGGCCTATTGATTCAGTTTTTTAAAGAAATATCACGTAGCTGCTGGGCTGGCCCTGTTACCTAGTAGTTAAGGCAATTGGACCTTTGTGGTTGATCGTGGGCACATGTGCATGTGTGCTCTAAATCCTGACAAGATGGAAAGATGGAGGAGAAGGGACTGTGGCATGATTGTGCCCCATTGGGGGGGGGTGCTTTCTCACTTTTCTCTCTTTCTCTGGCAAGCATATTTCCCCCTGGCAATTAAAAAAATGGGAAGAAGGAAGAGGAGAAGCAGCAGTGGCAGCAGAAATCCCACAGCTGCAGTTAACTCCTCCTGCTCCTCTGTCTAGCTCACTGGGCATGGAAAGTACAGGCTGAAGTTGGGATTACCATGCCATGCTGTCTGTGGGTTTTCTATCTCTGTAGTGTCACAGACAGAGGAAAATGTCGCATAATACTGTCATAGGGACTGTATCCTGCCACATCTTGCTTTTGCCTTGCAACTCTCTTCTTGGGATTTTTTTCCTTTAATTTTGTTGTTCTTCCATTTATTTATTTATTACTATTCATTCATTCATTCTATTTAATCACTGTACATCTCCACAGCAGACAAATGAATCTTCTCAGCTTTTTGTTGTATAAATGTACCTCAAGCCATTTATCCATTTTCCTGTTAATAGCTTCAGGGGTGTTTCAGC
This sequence comes from Tupaia tana, assembly GCA_026018925.1. Taxonomy (NCBI): domain Eukaryota; kingdom Metazoa; phylum Chordata; class Mammalia; order Scandentia; family Tupaiidae; genus Tupaia; species Tupaia tana. The sequence continues at coordinate 123,677,947 of JAKSZU010000001.1, forward strand.
ATTTTTGTTGTGATAAACCAAGCCGCTGGGACATGTTTGTCCACATGTCTGCTTGTGCGTGTGAGGGAGAGCTTCTCTAGGGAATATTCTGAAAGGGACTCACTGGTATTAGATTCTCAGGGTGTAACAGCTACTCTTTGCAAGTTTCTGTTTGTCTACATTCTCACCAACACTCAATATTATTAGATTTTTCCCCCTACTCTTCATATTGTGATATGGTATCTTGTTGCAATTTGTATTTTCTTGATTCCTTATGAAGCTGATTTCATATGTTCACTGGAAATTTGGTGTCCTCTTCTGTGACTTCTTTATATTTATTTATCTCATTTTTGCCTGTTTCTTTTTTATAGTTTTTTTTTTTTTTCAATTTTCCTTTTCAGTGTCTTGGTTTTTGATGTTGTTTATGATGTTTTCTGTTATACAGAAGTTTAATGTAGTCAAATTTACCAATATTCTCCTATATGGTTTATTTTTTTGTCTTCTTCATAAATCCTCCCCTACCTAGGAATTAAAATATATCCTATTTTTCACTAAATATTTAATATTTCACTAATTTTTCCTTATCCCATTTAGGTCTAGTGTTATTTTTGTTAGCAACTGGAGACAAGAATCTAATTTAATTAAACAATTCTTCTTTTTCTTTCCTTCTTTTTTTTTTTTTGGTAGAGATTTTTGCCTTAGGGTGCCTATACTCACTGGAGAGAGAGACAGAGACAGTGAGAGGTAAAGCAAGAAATCACCTTCAGGGGTATGGCCATACTGCAATCTGTTCTCCTCCATTCTTCTCCTGGGATCTTGCGCACACACACATGCTCAGCCTGAGTCTCAAGCCACTGGGTCCAGGACTCAAATCATGCTCGGCCATGTGGGAGTTCAGAGGCACAACCACTATGCCATCTGCTGGTCCCTAATTAAACAAGTCTTTTTAAAACTTTATTTATTGAGGCTAGCAGATGGGGTAGTAGTTACATCGCTGGACTCCCACATGGCCGACCATGGTTCGAGTCCAGGACCCAATGGCTTGAGATTCAGGCTGGGCATGCATGCCCAAGATCCCAGGAGGAAAATGGAGGAGAAAGGACTGCGGTGTGGCTATCCCCCGGGGGGTGATTTCTCACTTTCTGTCTTTCTGTTTCTCCCTGGGTCTCTGGTGAACACACACACCCTAGACAAAAATCTCTCTAAAAAAATGTTTATTTATTTCTTCCGAGAGCTAGAGAGCGGGCACCCTGACGACTCTCGGTGCCACAACGCTTCTCAACCCTCTGGCCAGCCCTAGATCATGAGCTTGTGTGTGCCTGGTCTACTTAGCGAGGTCTCTGGACCTGAGCTGAAAGCCTACCAATGTGGGATTGTATTTTACTGCTGAACCACCATCTGGCCCTAAAACTCTTGTTTGATTGCTTTTTGTTTAAATGATCAGATGTCCTAGCACTGTATATGGAATGATCTGTCCTTTACTTGTTGGCTTGCAAACCCACCTGCAATATATACAAGTTTATACACACATTTGCCTTTCTGTCTCCCAGACTGCAACGGAATAAACTGAGTCTGGAGGAGGCCAGCAGGTTTCTCAATGTCCTGAGGCAGAGATATTACAATCGCATCTGAGGTCCAGAGATTCCCCACTCACTGTAGAGAGGAGCCCGATACTCTCCTCCTCTCCTTTCTCTCCCTTGTCTTTCTGCTGTACTTTTTCTTTCCCGTTTTGCCCTTCCTTATCCCAGTCAGGCTTATGTTTTAGGATGGAGACCTGGTCTGTGAACGCTTCAGCCATCAAAACACAGCTATTCTTCAAGGGAGTGTTTTGTCCAAAGTATGACTAGGTCTATCACGTTTCCTGCTTCCATTGGCAGGGGCTGGCCTCTTTTCCATTTAGAAGAGACAGATAGTTTGGGCTATTAAAATCCACTGCACTTTGCTTTGGCTCCTGGTGATTCATGGCTACTAATCCCTGTGGATATGTTTTTATTTTCTTGGGTATATTGGATGTGCAGGTGGTATATATTGGAAAAGCCTGTTGTTTATTGACATAAGCCCAGTAAAGACTCTGATTAATCTCAAAAATAAACAGAGGAAAGAGGAAGGTCACACTCTAGATCAAGAGCTTGATTATATCTCCGATCCCTGAGTTATTTATTTCCAGTTGAGAGAAATTCTCCTGCCAAGGTGGCGTCAGGAGATGGATAAAGATGAATACACAAAATGTATGCAGGGGCCCTCTGTTTTCCCTTCTATACCTTCACTATCCTCGCTGTCCAAATGTGCCATCTCTACTTCGCCATTTTTGGGAGAAATCCAGTGTTTTCTTCCCTTGTCATATAATTTCAATTGCTCAGAGATATTCTGTCTCTCTCCTGCTACCATAAGGAATCCCAAGTATGCCTTTTTAAGTTTACCTGTGACCCCAAAGGGTTGGAGGTGCCTAGTACAGTTCCCTTAATGGGTTCAGGCCAGTCTTTGGATTGCTTGTATCCAAGGGGCTCTCTTTCCCAGGGCTATTCAGATGGTGCTCTGAGGGTCTTGAGGTCTCTGGCAGGAGAAGGGCAGTGCAGGTTGTGGGGCCGGTGCAAATTCCTGTGTGGCTATGCCTGTGCACCTGAGGATAGAAAGGCAGAAGAAACATGAGATAGGAAGTTGTATTTTGAGATATGAGGTTAGGCAACCTCAATGGCCAAATTAGACTCATCTCTTCCCCCTCCCTGCTCCTCACATTCATTCACTGTCACTTTTGCTTCCTTGCTGAGAATCCTGGTGCTCCCTTCTTTTCCACCAGTGGAGTTCAGGCTAAGGATCACCTTTTGTCTGGAGGAGTGGAGGAATCTTCTTGCAATTTCCTGGGTCTTGTCTCTCCTCCTATCACTGTCAATACTGGCTGCCATAGGAACTTTCAAAAACACCAGCTAGACTGTATGACTTCCTTGGTTGAAACCCTTCCTGAGTGCCTTTAAGCTGGAGATAACCAGGATGATGTACACATCAACCTTGTTCACATCCCATCACCTAAACTGGGTAGTACGTTGCTCACCTGTGCACATATGCCCGGCAAATGCTGTAACTGGAAGACCACTAGGCTGGAGTCGTGGTTGCTCTGGTTTGAATGTGTCCCCAAAATTCGTGTGTTGAAATGTGGTTATGATGGTGCTAAGAAGGTAGAAACTTAATCCAACTATCGGATTAAGAGATGGGGTCTTCGAGAGGTGATTAAGGTTAGATAAGGGCATTAAATTAAAGCCCTGGTGATTGGATCCTGATGAGTTTATTTAAAAAAAAGGGATGGGGCCGGCAGGTGGCATGGTGATTAAAGGCGCTGGACTCCCACATGGCCGACCACGGTTCAAGTCTCAGACCTGGTGGCTTGCTTTCTCACTTCTCTCTCTCTCTCTCTGTCTCTCTCTGATCAAACTGGAAAATAATAATGATAATAATAATAAATCAAGTTAAAACAAAATAATTCTTTAAAAAAAAAAAAAAAAAAAGGAGAGACCAGAACTGATGCTTATGCCCTCTTGTCATGACTCTTGCCTTGTGCCTCCCCTGTAGTACCTGGGGACCCAGTAGCAAGACCATCCTAACCAGGTGTGACCTCATGAGCTTAGACATCCCAAACTTGAGCTAAATAAACTTCTATTCTTTACAAATTACTCAGTCTGTGGTATTGGTTATTAAGCAGCAGAGAATAGACTAAAACAGTGGTCAAGTAGCTGTCTCTGCTATGCAGAGGTTTTTTTTTTTTTTTTTTTTTTTTGCTTTGGTGTTGTTCCCTTGTGGGAACTCCTCCTCCCTCTCCCATCTCAAGACCACTTCCTCCATGAAGCCTTCTGTGGTTCCCCCTGTTAGTTGCCTTTGCCACTGTCCCCTCAACAGGCTGGTGGCATTCCTTATTTGAGCACACTGCCTCTGTACTTGAATCCACTGTTTCTTTTCTTTTTCTCATGAGTAGGAAGGTTTATTTTTAAGATGGCAATACTCCCCAAATTGATATGTAGATTTAACAAACTTCTTATCAAAATTCGAGGTGGGGCTGACAGGTAGCATGGTGTTTAAGGGTGCTGGACTCCCACATGGTTGACCATGATTCAAGTCCCGGACCTGGTGACTTGCTTTCTCAGTTTCTCATTCTCTCTCTCTCTTGCTATTGCTCTCATTCTGTCCCTCTCTGGTCAAATTAAAAATAAATAAATAAATAAAGTTAAATAAAGTAATTTTAAAAAATCCAAGCTAACTTCTTGACAGAAATTGAGAAGTAGATTCTAAAATTGACAGAAATTCAAAGGATTGAGACTAGCCAGAACAATCTTGAAAAAGAATAACAAAGCTGTCTTTTGCCCTGGGTGCACTGGGTGCTTCCCATGGATAGTGACTGCATTTTATTCATCTTGTACCTCTCGTGCAGAGCATAGGGCAAGTCACAAAATAAGGGATCATGAGTAAATTATAATAGGCAGGTATTGCAATCTTGGGGAACCCTTAGTGATGTTTATGTTAAAATATGTAGAACTCTTCTTAGAATGTCAGAGAAAGACCTGAAAAAGACAGTCTTCATGATGACTGTTGGCTTTTTCCTGGTGCCGGGCTTTGGAACGCTGTGCGAAATGTGTCACCAGCGAGGCTCAGAGACTAGTTTACGGAGTCCCCCCTGGCCATCCTGCCTAGTAGGTGTGTGGGGAGGGCATGGGGAATCTCTGTGGCATCTTGCTGTTGCAGAGCCCAAGGAAAATAAATTACAGAGGGATTTTTTTTTTTTACTTCTTCCACTTAGGGATCAGGATGGGGACCAAACTATTGTCAGTCTTTCCTCTCTTTCTTCCTTTCATTTTTTTCTCTCTTTTTTTTCCCCCAGTGGTGACTTTCATTACATTCAGTAGCTTGGAGCTGAGAAATTGTAATCAGAAATGTATGCACTCTATCCTGCAGTTTCCTAATTCCATCCAGCCCCTCTGGATTCGATCTGCGGTGATTAGGTTTGATGAATTGCTAATGCCTTTGTGATCTGGATGCAGCAGCCCCTGTGAGATTTGAGCCAGCAAGAGGCTACCCAGGCTCTGAGCTCTCAGGAAGCTTCAAGGTCTTAGCCAGGAGCTGAACTTCATCTGCAGCCTCTGGAGGAACTTCTAGGAACTGCGAGGGCCCCATGTTTGCTCTCTCTCTCTTACAAATTTTTATTTTATTTTAATTTCTTTTTATATATTTAATCATTACTGTAACTTAAAAAAACTGAATACTGGCTGGTCACTGAGCCTTCCTATAAAGGGGTTACCAAGGATAATCCCCCTCTGGCTTCCTCTAACCTTCCTCAAACCCCTCACTGGGGCTTCCAGGGAAAATAGATAACTTTAGTGACAAAATATACTTAGGAAGGTCTGGTAAAAAGTCAACCTGCCAGAATAGAAAGCCATTATTTTCCTGAGCTCATGACTTAATAGGTTTCAGGTTCTTGGAGCTCTACAGATACAATAGTCAGATGGGTGAGACCCTTGAGTCAAAATGAGGAAACAGCTGAGACTGAGGCAAGCTGGAAGTGTCTAAGAACATTCACAATCATCCTTGAAGATGTTCAGTGTTGGCCAAACCAAACAAAAATGCTGTGGAAGTTACTGTGTTCTTTTTTTTTTCAGTTTTATTTATGTATTTCTTCCATTAGTGAGGGAGAAACAATACTCCAACAAGATCCTACTGCCACAGTCTACTCCAGTCTCAGCCCTGGGTCATGGGCACACACATGCCTTGTGTACTCAGGGAGGTCTCTGGACATGAACACAGAACCTTCTCACGTGAGTTGGCCTCTCAATGTCCCATTTTACCACTGTATCATCATCACGCTTCCTGTGGATGTTTCTTAGGGTCAACAGTTCATGATGCCTGTAGCTCCTAAGACCTGAGTGCGGGGCATCTTGGTTGGCTTTCCCTTATGCCTCAGAACCCTGGTGGTTTTAGTTCATATCCAGGACTTAGTATTTCTTTTTTAGGAATGTACCAAAGGCTGAGGATCAGTTATTTCATTTCAGTTCAGTGGGTAATTTTTAACACCCATAGGCTTTAGAACTGAGCTCATCTTACTGTCAAAGATCCAGGAAATGTATAAGATGGACCTGAAGAGAGAGAGACACACAAACTGTCACACTAGTGACAGAGGAAGTAAGCCAGGGAGTGCTAAGAAGTGCTCATAGTTGTTCCAAAAGGAGAGAACTTGGAGGGTACAAGATCAGCTGGGAAGTCCTTGGACATGTGCTTGACTGGTCCCGGAACAGAGGGAACAGAATGGGCAGCAGCGATCATGACAGCAGCTAGTATTAGACTGTGTACTTGATCTCACTTAGGACCTTTCATACTCACAACAACAAAATGAAAGTCTCTTTCTGTTTTCACTTTACAATCGGGGCTTACAAATCCTTAAAATGCTGTATAATTATAGCGAGTACTTATTTTGTGTCAGATATTGCTTCTAGCACTGTACATCTGAGGAGATCTTCAAAAAGGTAATGAAAAATGTATGTTATGAAAAAACTATGCATGAATTTTGATTTTTTTTGGTACCAAAATAAACTCATACTTTAATTTCAATATCCCATGAACTCTTTGAAGTCCTCTTATTTTTAAGTTTTTAAATGATCTTTTTAAGAGTTGTTTTATTGAACTTTATTTATTTATTTAAATTTTTACCAGAGAGAGACGGAGTGAGAAAGAGAGAGAGAGGGAGAGAGAAAGAGAGAGAGAGAGGAAATGAGAAAGCAAGCCACCAGGTCCAGGACTTGAACTGTGGTCAGCCGTGTGGGAGTCCAGTGCCCTTAACCACCATGCCACCTGTTGGCCCTGAAGTCCTCTTATTTATCACCCTATATTTCCATGCAGTGGGTTTTATTATCATCATCTCCATTTTACAGACAAGGAAACTGAGACACAAGGAGGTTACGAAACTTGCTATTACCCAGCAGGTAAGAAGAGGCTGTGGGATTTAAGTGTAGATATGTGGGCTTCAGAATTCTTTTTATTTTTCTTTCTCTTTTTTTTTTTTTTTGCTAGTGATATATATGCTTGTCAGAAAGACACAGAGAGACAGAGAGGGAGGGAGGGGGAGAGGAGAAAGCACCCCCACCACACACACCCCATCAGGGCGGTCATGGTGCAATCCCTTCTCCTCTTTTTCCCTTTGAATAAAATTTTGGGCATGCATGCACATGTTCCCAATGTCTGTCTGTCTTTCTTTTTTTAAAAGAATTATTTTATTTAACTTTCATTTATTTATTTTTGTGTATTATTCTTTTAAAATTTGACCAGAGAAGGAGAGAGAGAGAGAGAGAGAGAGAGAGAGAGAGAGAGAGAGAGAGAAAGAGAGAAAGAGAGAGAGAGAAAAGAAGCCACCAGGTCCAGGACTTGAACCACAGTTGGCCATGTGGGAGTCCAGCATCCTTAACCACCATGCCACCTGCTGGCTCCCCCTGATGTGTTTCTTAAGCCACCTTGTCCAGAAGTCTGACCTCACAGTTGGCCATGTGGGATTTGGCTGCCTTAACTACCAGGTCACAGACTGGCCCCAGAGTTCTTTTTCTTAATTTCCTGTGGTCTGTCATTTGCCTGGTGCCCCAGGGTACTTAGTAAAGCTAATATAAAACTCAGATTGATCTCACTCCACACCTTGAACTGGGAGCTTTGGGTACACTTCACCACCAATGCAAACTAAGCAGGTAGTACTTAGGTCACATAAGAAACACATCTAAGAGAAAAACGTGCAACCCTTAGTTGAACCAGGTTAGGATGGGTACAGGTGGGACAGGTCGTGGGGGCTAATAGAATCCGGAGAGAAGCCAGAGCTGGGACAATTAGATTTCACATATGTTCATTTGAAAACATACTTTCATTTTGTATGTTGATTTTTTTTTTTTTTTTTTTTTTGCTAGGGAGTGTGTATTTGCTTGCCAGAGAGAGACAGAAAGATAAAGAGGAAGTGAGAGAGAGAGAAGGAGAGAAAGAAAGCTCCCCCCAGTAAGGCATGGTCATGCCACAATCTCTTTTCCTTTATTTTTCTATCCTGTAGACATTTTGAGCATGCACACACATGTGCCTGGCATATTTTTCAAAGCCTCATGGTCTGGAATTCAGGCTAAGGTCATGAATGGCCATGAGGGATCCACTCCCTTAACAACTAGGTCGTGGGGTCAGCCCTGGACTGTTTTAATGGAAACTTTGATGTACAGTGAAGCCAACTAATCAGAACATGGCAGTCACTATTGAAAAGATAGATTGTTACTCATGGTTCCCAAAGAAGGGGTCATGTCATGCCATGGGGGTAAGGGGAGCATAAAGGGAAGCACTGGAGACCTCGGAAGGTAGAGGTAAGGGGAGAAACACAGGGAAAGAGCCTTTGTTATTTTCTAGGGAAGAAACAGATGAAGCAAGGTTGCAGGCTTAGGATTGGGTAATTGGAGTAATTTCAATGGGCTCTAGAGTTTAGGGACTGTCCGGAGCTGCGTGGTAGCTAGATAGCTGGACATGGGTGATTAGGGTGGGAAGAGAGTGGCTGAGAGTGTGAGAGCCTAACAGAGCACTGGTATGTTCAGTGTGGACTGTGGCTTTGTCAGTGTGTATTTGAAAAGCATGCTCTCGGTCTTGTTTACTATTTACTATTCTTTATTAGCTTTTAAAATTGACTGACTCTGGGAGGAACAGTCAGTTTTCCAGGATCAGCAAGGCCCCAGATGTCAAATAATCAGGATACAGAAAATAAAAGGTGTGGTTAATCTATGAATGATGGTCTGATGTTCTGCAAAGTACGATATTAATGCATTTTTGGGCCTTAACCTATTTAACATTCATTTTTCCTGGACATTTTGTTGCAAAGGCTGACATATCATGAAACACTTCCCCTTTCTGTAATTATTCTTGGACTCAGCAAGGGGCTGTCCACATAGAGAAGGAATGGGTGGGTTTGCTGTGCCAATGCCTAGATGCTGCACTGTGCACATGGGCCCTCCTGGTGTCTGCCGTGTCTGTGACTTGAGCCCATCCTATGGGACAAGGGCAGGTTGTCAGGCAGTTCTACGGGACAAGATCCCTGCACCTAAGCTGGTGCCATTTACTTGGCAAGTTTGTGTATTTCTTATGAGGAGTGTCCGGCAGATGGCAGTAGAACATTTTACTCTAACAGCCTGTCTACTATGTGTCTTTCCCGATAAATAGAAAGACAGTGCCTGCATGGTGCACAGAGGTCCTAAAAGGGCACACTGTGGGTGGCCCACAAGTCTGGGTCTCACAGGCCATTGTGCTGTCATCTTACTTGCAGAATTTGCAGTTATGTCCCATGTCACCCAGGAAGAGCCAGCTTCTCAGCTTAGTCCCTGCGGAGGTTCCTTGAAGTTCTACAGCAGCCAACAGAACCTGAGGGGAGAGCAGAGAGGCCCCAGGACAGCAGAGGAGATGCTACAAGAGGCAAGGGGGCGGTGATGAAGTCTGAGATTCTCACACCATGAGGGAGAGGGAGGACTCTGGGCCTCTGGGGCAAGGGTGAGGGTGTTTATGTTCAGAGAAAAAGGCAGGAAGTAGTAGGGTTTATCTGTAACAGGAATGGGACTGTTGCTTAATAAGGCCTGTGCAAAAGAGCGACCAGGATACCAGTTGATTAGGTCCCACTCCTTGGACACGTAAAGGAAGACAAGGCAGGAATGTGTGGCCTTGTACTTGAGCTCTTTCCTATCGGGGCATTGCCCAGGTGAAGGGTGTGGGAGTAGGGCCAGGCCTTTTGATGTGTCTAGGCCTGGTGTAGGGCCCCTGTCCTTGGTTCCTCCTGTAAAGGAGCTGTCTGTGCTTGGGAAAAAGTCTTGGAATACCATTAAGAAAGAAGTGAGACCCCAAGGGCATGGCTGATAGGTTCCAAGTCAGGGAAACGATTTTGAACTGCTCCGAATAAGACAGTGAGGATTTATTTACTGTCCTTTGAAAGGAGAGACCAGGAGGGAGGCAGGGGAAGGAGGAAAGTGTAGCAAGCCAAATGGTTGATCTAGTCCATTCTATGGCTAATAATGGAAAATACCTGAGTCTGGACCATTTACAAACGTAGAGGTTTATAAATTGCGATGCTGAGAGGGTCAAGGTCTTGGACTATAACATGGTAGAAGGCAAGCATCTGTGCCCATGTGTCTCTGTCTCATTCTCTGTCCTATAAACCCACCAGGCTCTAACTATGTGGACCCCATCCTGACTATCTTAATCCTAATTTTCTCCCAAAGGCCCCACTTTTTGACACACTACTTGGATTAAGTTTTTTCCTTCCAACTCCCATCACAACCAAATCGCCACACTTAAATTTTGTGGGGGGCATTCAAACCATAGCAATAGTGAAATTCTGAGGGCCCAGTGAATGTGGGAACTGTCAGGCGAGATGTACCTGATGTCACTTAATTCAAACGTTCACCTATAAAGAAAAGCAAACTTTGTTTGGTCTTAGGTATTGCAATTTGGGTGACACAGATTCAGTCAGAACTGGAGAAGAGTTCAGTGATAGGGGTTTATAGAAGCAAAAGTCTTTAAATCACTATAGGAGAGTTAAAATTGTTCACAGAGATATTTCTGCTGAGGTTGGAAAGAATGCAAGGGTTATGGAACCAGTGAAAGATAAAAGAAGAATGTATGTGTCCATAAAACAAGAGTCTGTGACATCTTGCACGTATCTTGAGTTTTTCTAGATGACTGGCACCAAAGGGTAAAGTGGACCGAGTTCACCTTCAAGGCAGCCCTCTGAGACATGTTTAAGTTCTGCTGGTTTAAAAGCCTCCAGACTTTTTTTTTTTGAAAAGGGCTTTACTATTTCTCTCTTCACATTGAAGAAAGGGCCATTGAGTGGGAACAGGAAAGCTCAATACACAATTTTGAGTTTACAGGGCATCGTGCCATGGTAGTAGGCCCCACGAGCACTCCTCCTTAGTCTTCAGTGAATTTTACTATGTGCATTATTATTATTATGTTTTTATGTGCCAGAGGGTGTGGGTGCTCATGAGAGAGAGAGAGAGAGAGAGAGAGAGAGAGAGAGAGAGAGAGAGAGAGAGAGAGAGAGAGAATCCTCCATTGGGGATGTTTCGTAAATAGTTACATGTTTAAAGAAATGAATTTTGGGCAAGCCATGGTGGAAAGGAAGTAACAAGATGATGTTAAGACCCTATGGGAAGGGCTGGGATTTGCATCCCAAGCTCTCCCTGTACAGTCAGGTGTGTGTGTGTGTGCTCACAATCCTGGCTGGGTGAGGCTGGGGATAGATCATGGCATGAGTAGAGGTGCCTCTGTCTCTGTCTCCTTTGTACATGGAATAAATAAATAAATAAACTTAAAAAAGAAGTGAATTTTGAACGGGTTTGTATGTTTTCATTTATTGATTCATTCAATTGATTCGTCATTAGTTTATTAGTGGCCTAATACATGCCAGGAACTGCCTAGGCACTGGAGAGCCATGGGGAAAAGGGCTGCCCTGAAGGAGATTTCAGGACATGGGGAGGCACTGATAGAGGGACAAGAATATAGCAGCTAAGGGTCACATTTTTAGCAGCTACTTTTAATTCGTTTGACAAACTAATTTGCTTGACAAACTGCGGCAGGAAGATGCCTGGGTAGAAATTACTCTGGGCTAGGGAAAAAGCAGGCCTACTTTCTAGTTTGATCTGCTTCTGGAGTTTTTGTTGAGAGCAGGAAGGCGAGAGGTGGAATCAGGATGGGTCTGACCCAAAGTTATCCCTGAAGAAGAGTCTCAGGGTCATTTGGCCTCCCTCATTCTGTTTTTCTATTACTGAGATTGTATGCATTCTTAGTTTCATGCTGGCTCTATAAAGAGATTGTAAAATTGCTCTTTAAACGAAAGATAAAATTGCATTGGAGAGCTCTCATTTTGGTCTCCCTGTGGGTTGTAAGCAAACACATTCTTGGAAGCTGAGTGATAAAACCCTGTTGTTTCAGGCTAGGAAGATGAGGCAGCTGCAAAACTTGTGCTGCTTTGGGGCATCTATGGTCTATAGGAGGTGCCGTCTTGAGTGCTAATGGCAGAGCTGGGGGAATTCCCACGCCTGGTACACAGTATGGGCTCTATGGATGCTTGGAAAAGGAATAAGAAAGGGATTGAGACACATTTCCAGATCCCTTCTCCCTTTTTTTAGTATAGGACGGGAACTTCAAAAAGTTCATGGAAAATTTGAATTGAAGTATGAGTTTATTTTGATGTAAAATTTTTTGGAAATACATTTTTTTTTCCCCTAAGAGAGAGTGGGAAAACAAGCTTCCAGGTCCAGGTCTTGAACTGCTGTTGGCCATGTGGGAGTCTAGTGCCTTAACCACTATACCACCTGCTTCCCCTCCCATGAACTTTTTGAAGACCCCATCATGTTTTTTTCTCACTTTAAAAAACTTAGGTAAAATTCAGCTGGCCTTATCTTAAGCACTATTGGTAAGGAGCCCAATCCCACATGGCTGATTGTGATTTGAATTCCAGACCTGGCTGTTTAAAAAATATTTGGGTATGTGTAAGTGCATGTGTGTCTCAAATCCTTATGGGGTGGCAAAATGGAGGAAAATGGCTTGCAATGTGACCATTCTCCCTTAGTTTTTCTCTCTGCCAAGTGCATATACCCTCTGGCAATAAAAAACAAAAACCAAAAAACAAAAAACACACACACACACAACAAAATACAGGCCAGCTCTGTGACCTGGTGGTTAAGGCAGCTGGATCCCAACGGCCAACTATGCAGTTTGAATCTTGAATCCCGAGAATTGAGAAACATGCTGGGTGCACATGTGTGCATGTCCAAAATCCCCAATAGAGAGAGAGAGAGAGAGAGAGAGAGATGAAGGAAAGGGATCGTGGTGTGAACTGGCCTCCTGGGAGATGCTTTCTCTCCCTCTCTGTCTCTAGTGCATGCATGCACCCTCTAGCAAACAAAACAAAACAAAAAAAGAAGCAAAAGAAAACAAAAAAACAATCCAAACAAAACATAAGTAAAGTTTTCTCTTTTTAGTATATATTTCTGGGAATTTTGAAAGAAAAAAAAGCACTTGGTTGTGTAACCATAACCACCAAAAATGGGAAACAATCTAAAGGTACCTCAATTGATGAGGAGACAAGAAAGTTGTGCTGCAATCATACCATGAAATACTGCATGGCAATAAAAGGAACAAACCACTGATACACACGATGACAGAGATACATGTCAAATACATTATACTAAGGAAACAAAGCCAGGCTGTATATGCTGTGCAATGCCATTTATATGACATTTTTGCAAAGGCAGAATTATAAAGACATTGTATATATTAGTGTGTGCCAAGATCTGGAACATGGATGAGCTTGGGGAGGGCTACAAAATTATTTTATATCCTGGTTGTGACCACCATGCCATCATCTTGCCCCCTGCCCCCAAGTAAAATTTTAGTAAGAGTAGAGAGCTGACATTCTTGCTTTGTTCCCAATTTTAGAATAAAAATATTCAGACCTTGAAAATATAAATCATGTAAGCTGTTAGCAATAGGGATTTAATTTTTTTTTTTGAGAGATTTTTGCTACAAGGCATGTATGCTCTCCAGAAAGACAGAGAAAAACAGAGAGAGAGAAAGTGAGAAATCATCCTCTGAGGAGGATGGCTATCCTGCAATCCCTTCTCCTCTATTCTCTCAGGATTTTGGGCATGCATATACACATACCCAGTATGAGTTTCAAACTTCCATGCCCATGACTTGAACCGCTGTCGACCATGTGGGAGTGCAGTGCCTTAATCACAATGCTATCTGCTTGTTTGGCCAGAGGTGTTTTTTTTTTTTTTTTTTTTTTTTTATGTAGATGCCCTTTATTAGGCTGAGAAGGAGTTCTATTCTTAATGGGTTTAGAATTTTTGTCAAAAATGTATTTTTCTGCATCACTTTATATGATTATGAAGTTTTTCTTTTTTATAGTGTTAATGTGATATAATGCCAGAGAGGGAAAAAGTCGACTGATTTATATTTGAATATTGAACTAGCCTTGAGTTTTTTAGAGAATCCTTATTTGGTTGTGGTGTAATACATTTTTAGATATTAGATTTAGCTTGCTAAAATTTTGTTGTAGATTTTTTTCATCTATTATACATTTATGAGGAATGTTTATCTGATATTTTCTTTCTTTTTACTGTCTTTGATTTTGTGATTTGGCTAATGCTGGACTTTCAAAGTGAATGAAACTCTATTTTCAAAGATATTGGTGTTGGGAACCAGCAGTTAGCGTAATGGCTATGTCGCTGGACTCCCACGTAGTCAACCGCGGTTCGCATCCCGGACCCGGTGGCTTAAATCTCACGCCGGGCGCGTGTGCGTGCGTGCCCAAGATCCCGGGAGGAGAATGGAGGAGAAGGGATTGCGGCATGACCATCCCCCCTGGGGGGTGATTTCTCGCTTTCTGTCTCTCTGTCCCTCTCTGTCTGTCTGGCGAGCGCACGCGCCCTATAGCGAAAAACCTCTCAAAAAAAAAAAAAAAAAAAAGATATTGGTGTTATTTTTTCAACATTTGGTAGACTTTTTTGACTTGGAGTTTTTTTTCCAGGAGGTTTTAAACTATAAATTCAAATATAAGACTATTCAGGCTATATATTTCACTTTGGATGAATTTAGTAGTTTTGATTTTTAAGAAATCCTTCTAAAGAGTGAAAAAGGAAATATTACTATAGATGCTACAGAAATTCTAAATATAATAAGTCAACGCCATAAGCAGGTCTATATACAAAAATTTAACAAAAGAAATGAACTAATTCTTTGAATGATTGTATTTTTCTTTTTAATTTGTTATAAGGCACATCTGCTCACTGGAGAGAGACAGAGAGAGAGAGAAAAAAAAAAGTGAGAAAGCATCCCTCAAAGGGGATGACCATGCCACACTTCCTACTTCTCCATTCTTCTCTTGGGATTTTTGGGCATGCAAGCACATATGCCTGGCATGTTTTTCAAGCCATAGGGTCCAGGACTCTAAGTGCCCAGTTGGCCACTGGCTAGCCTGAACTATTGTATTTTTAATTTCTGTGGGGTTTGTAATGGTATTCCCTTTTTCGATCCTTATGTTGTGGTCATTAAACCATTGTTCCCCTGTAACTAGGGTATAATTTTTCTCCAGCTATTTTCACATTTTTTTCCCTTCAGTTTTAGTTTTCTGAAGTTTGATGATGGTGTGTCTAGGCCTAGATTCTGTTGGGTTTGCTATTTCTTGAATTTGTATGCTAAGTCATTTGCCAAATTTGGAAGATTTCCAGCCATTATTTTTTCAAATATGTTTTTCAGAATCACACTCTTTTTCCCGGTACAACTTTGATGACATGAATGTTTGACCTTTTGATACTCTCCAAGTCTCTTAGATGCTGTCCAATTTTCACAATCCCCCAAATCTTCTTTTTCTTCTATCTGTTGTTCAGATTGGATCATTTTTATTTACCTTTCTTCAAGTTTATTGACTCTTTTCTTCTCTGGTATTTCTACTTTACTTTTGAACCTATCCAATGAGCCTTTTATTTTGGTTATTGTATTTATCTGATATACAATTCCTTTGGGTTATTCTTTATAGCTTTACTTTCTTTGTCGAGACCTTCATTTCAAGAGTGTTAGCCATTACTTCTTAGAGAATTTTTTGTAATAGCTTTTCTAAAATCTGTGCTACAGAATTCCAGCATCCACATCATCTTGTGCTGATGAGTGGTGTTTATCTTTTTCCATACAAATGAAGATTTTCCTTATTCTCCATAACTGAGTAATTTTGGATTATGTTCTGTATATTTTGAATGATATGTCATGAAACTTTGAGTCATATAGCCATAGCATCTCCAGATGTTATGAGAATGTTGATGTTTCTGAATAGGTCAACAACCTGTTTTGGGTTAGGCTACAAGTGCTGACCAGGTCTCTGTGGAATGTGATTTCTATTTCAGGTCCATTTTCAAACTTTTTTTTTTTCTTTTTTTTTTTTTTAGGTTTCTGCCATCAGACAAAAGTGCTTACCAGAGAGAAACAGACAGTGAAAGGGAAAGTGAGAAATCACCCCCCAGATGGGGATGGCAACACTGCAATCCCTTCTCCTCCATTCTTCTCTACTCTTGGGATTTTGGGCATGCATGCACATCCATCCAGCATGATTTTCAAGCTGTCAGGTGTGGGACTTCTACTGCAGTCGGCCATTGGAGGTCTGGCACCTTAACCACCACACCACCTGCTGGCCCTCATTTTCAAAACATTTTTTCTGCTATCCATATTTGTCCCACCTGTGTGCCACTCAATTTGCTAGTTTGGGTTGTAGGTATGGTCTACCTCTTTGTGTAGTTCTCAAAGTCTTTGGTTTGCTATTTAAGATCAGATACAGGTATGTATAGCCCAAGGGGGGCCATATTGGGCTCTGCTGATCATTTTCTGTCTGTGATCTCTATGGTACATTCTGGTTCCCTGGGCTTCTCCGTTATGGTCATCTGGCCAGAAACCTGTGGTTCTAATTACCTTGCCTGGCTGTGGCTGCCCTTGCTTCCAGGGCCAACCTTTTGGGAAATAGACTGAAAAATAAGGTTTAGCTACGTTTTGGGGTCCATACCCTCTCTGAACACAGAGCGAATTTCCCTGGTGTGAGAGTTTTAGGTGGCCATAGGATCCTGATGTCACCTGAGTTCTTGCCTCTGCTGCCATGAATTCCCTTGCAACTGGAGACATGGGAAATAGAACATGAAAACAAAAAAAAAGGAAAAAGAAAAATGGAGGATTTCCTTTATTCTTTGAGCAATAGGGTACTCCTTTCCCAGTTTATTTTGTTGTGTTATTTTGTTTTTATAAATTTTAGTCATTTCATTTTTTAAAAGTTAATTTATTGAGAGATAAAGTGTGAAAGAGAATGAGAGAGAGGAAGCCCCAGCAGGTTCTCACTATGCCACAATTTCTCCCCAACCTTCCAGAATACTGTATTCAAATCCACGTAGGAAGCAAACACACAAGGTTTTCATATGGCTCCAGTATTGATTAGTGAGGTTGTATGGCTTGTGCCTCTTTCCTGTTCTTTAAGCCAGAATTAGAGAACTTTGCCTAGCACGCTTTCTGTCCTTGTCTCAAAAGTCACTTCTGAATTTGATCTGCCATGAGTACAGGCCAGGGGAGAATGGAAGAAAAATGGGAAACTTGGGTCAGCAGGTGACATAGTGGTTAAGGTGCTAGACTCTCATGTGGCTGACCGCGGTTCAAGAATTGGCTTAAAACTCACGCTAGGCGTGTTCATGTGTGTACCCAGAATCCCGAGAGAATAAAAGGAGGGATCATGGTGTGGCCATCCCTTCTAAGGAGAGTGATTTCTCGCTCTTGGTCTCTCTGTCTCTTTGGTGAGTGTATGTGCTCTATAGCAAAAATCTCTGAAGGAAAAAAAAAAGAAAATGAAGAACTTACTGCCAATGCTGGTATTTTGAATTCTAGTCTTCCTAATTCACGTGCTGTATTTACTTTTTATAGTTCTCAAATATCTGTTTCATTCTGTCCAGGTTTTTTTTTTTTTTAAGAGGTTTTTTTATAGGGCGCATGCACTCGCCAGACAGACAGAGAGAGACATAGAGACAGAAAGCGAGAAATCACCCCCCAGGGGGGATGACCACGCCGCAATCCCTTCTCCTCCATTCTCCTCTCGGGATCTTGTGCACACACGCACAAGCACCCGGCGTGAGTTTTAAGCCACCGGGCCCGGGACGTGAACTGCGGTCAACTACGTGGGAGTCCAACGACATAGCCATTACACTAACTGCGGTCAACTACATGGGAGTCCAACGACATAGCCATTACACTAACTGCTGGTCCCTGTCCAGGTTTTATAGCTTCATGCAATAGGAGACACATGGCATAGTATGTTTACTCCTTGCTCTGAACTCAACTGAGGCTATGGCTTTTTAACAGCCTAATGTGCATGATTCAAAAGGATGAGGTAAGGCTTTCCATTTGACATTGATAGATCCCCATTTATCAGCAACATATTTGATAAATGAAACGAGGTGGGTTACAGGGCACTGCACAGCACATGTTTCTATTTATACATAATTGCACACATTTATATATAGAAAACTTGAGTGTTTCATTGTACTTTCTGCTAGAAGTGACAGAAAGTACAATAAGAGGGGATTGTGGTATGGCAATCCCTTATTGGGGGGGGGGGGGGGTGATTTCTCTGAATCAAAAGTGCCTTGAACATTAATATAAGTTTATTATTTTGCATAAGTGGAAGCCAGAGAATGGTTGGGCCCAGGATTTAGTCATTCTCGAGGATTAACATTCCTAATATTCAAGAATGTAAGGGCTCGTGAGCCCACAGTTGGGACCTGGGAATAACTTTGGAAGTTTTGCCACTCCATCACCCACTGCTCTGGCAGCCTGGGCTCGCCTTGCTTGCCAGGAGACGTGAGCTTGGTCTGGGCAGACCTCCTCAGGTGAGTTCACCCTCAGGGCCTGGGAGTAACTTTAGAACTTTTGGTATACCAGCCTGTGCTCATTCCGCAAACTGATCCTCTTCACTGAGTTATATCTCCTTAGTTTGCCACCACCTCATCAAGAGCTAAACATTTGGTAGAGGAGTCAACCTGAAGTTACCCATAGCTACCCTGACCTGGGAGACACAGCCTTCCAATAGGAGCACACCTGGGAGCTGTGGGTGAAATTTCCTCTTCCAATACTATAGAATCTACTTCAATAAATAGAAAAAAAGTGAATACTGCATCAGAGGACCAGAAACCAGCACAGATACAGAAGAAAAATGAGAAAACGAGGGGATAACTCTCCCCCAGGCGAGCATAGTACCTGCTCACCAACAGTGAATAGCACAGACAAATGCACAGAAGTATCAAAAAAAAAAATATAATTCCGAATATTCATGGTGACAAAACTCAACAAGATGCAAGAGAAAAACAATCAGTTATAGGAAATGAGAAAACCATTTCAGGACATGAAAGAGGAATTTAGTAAAGAAATAGACACCTTAACCAGCAGGTAGCGTAATGGCTAGGTCACTGGACTCCCACGTAGTCAACCACGGTTCGAGTCCTGGACTCGGTGGCTTAAACTCATGCTGGGTGTGTGTGCGTGCATGCCCAAGATCCCGAGAGGAGAATGGAGGAGAAGGGATTACGGCCTGGCCATCCCCCCTGGGGGGTGATTTCTCGTTTTCTGTCTCTCTGACTCTCTCTGTCTGTCTGGCAAGCGCACACGCCCTATAGCAAAAACCTCTCCAAAAAAAAAAAAAAAAAAAAAAAAAAAAAAAAAAAAAGAAATAGACACCCTAAAAAGGAATCAAACAGAACCTCTAGAAATGAAGAATACAATATAAAAAATTAAAATCTCCCTAGAAAGCATTAACAGTAGACTGGATCATGCAGAAGAAAGAATGTCTAACCTTGAAGACAAAGTCTCCAACATAGACCAAACCACCAAAAAGAATGAAAAAAAAAATGAGGACAATATACAGAAAGCTCTAGACATCATGAAACACCCAAATATCCATATAATAGGTATTTCAGAAGGTGAAGAGTCTGCTAAAGGCATGGAAAACCTGTTTAATTAAGTACTATTTGAAAATTTTCCAAATACAGAGAAACACAAATAAATTCAGAACTAGGGAATAAAAAGGACTCTAAATAGAATTAACACAAAAAAGATCCTCCTCTCTGCACATCATAGCCAGATTGGTAAAAACTAAAGAAGAAAGACAATATTCTAAAAATGAAAAGGGAGAAACATCAAATTACTTATAAAGATTATCTCATTAGGTTAACATCAGACCTCTCAACTGAAACAATACAAACAAGGAAAGAATGGGAAGATGTATTCAAAACATTAAAAGAAAAACAATTTCAACCAAGAATATTATAGCCAGAAAGATTATCCTTCAAAAGGGAAGAACAAATAAAAGTACTTTCAGATAAACAAAAACTGAAAGAATTCACAAATTATATCCCAGCTCTACAGAAAGGACTGAGGGGAATATTGTATCAGGATAACTAAAGAGAGAAAAACAGAAACGAGAACAAAAAACAACTGAGAAAATAGCTAACAAAATGACAGGGATAAGTCTGCGACTATCAATTATAATGTTTAATGCTAATGGATTTAATTCTCCCATTAAAAGACACAGAGTGGCTGAATAGATACAAAAACAGAAGCTATCTGTATGCTGCTTACAAAAAGCATATCTCGCAGATAAGGACATACATGGACTGAAAGTGAAGGGCTGGAAAAAGATATCCATGCAAATGGAAACCAAAAAAAGGCTGGAGTAGTGATACCGGTATCAGACAAAATAGACTTTAAGATGAAAGATGTAAGAAGAGACAAAGAAGGACATTACTAAAGGGACTAAAAGGACTGTTCACCAAGAAGAGATAACACTTGTAAATATCTATGCACCCAACATTGGAGCACCTAAATACACTGAAGAGAGACCGTTGAATCTCTTAGATGTATAGGAGAGAGAGATTGCAACACAATAATTGTAGGGGATCTCAACACCCCACTGACTCCTCTGGACAGATCATTTAGACAAAAAAATAAACAAAGAGATACAAGATCTAAATGATACCATACATGAAATGGACTTGAGTGACATCTATAGAATATTTTGCCTGGCTACCACAAAATATACATTTTTTCTCACCCCCATGTTCCATGTGGAACATTTTCAAAGACTGGCCACATGATAGGGCACAAAACAAGCCTTCACAAATTCAAATGTATAGAAATTATATCCAGCATCTTTTCCAACCATGATGGAATCGAACTTGAAATCAACTACAGAAAGAGCCCTTGAAAAATCACAAACACATGGAAACTAAACTATCTACTCCTGAAGGAATTTACAACTATAGAAGAAATTAGTACTGAAATCAAAAGGTTCATAGAAACCAATGATAGAGAACAGACAAGTGTTTACAATGTATGGAACACAGCAAAAGCAGTCTTAAGAAGGAAGTTCATATCAATTTGTGCCCACAAGAAAAAAGCAGAAGGGTGACAAATGAACAACCATTCTAATGACACAACTCAGGGAACTAAAAAGACAACAAAAAAATTCCAAATAATTCCAGAACAAAAGAAATAATAAAGATTTGAGCAGAAATAAAAGAAACAGAGAATAAAAGAATTATACAGAAAATAAATGAAGCCAAAAGTGGCTTATTTGAGAAGATAAACAAAATTGACACACTGTTAGCTAGATTAATCAAGAAGAACAGAGAAAGGAACTAGATAAATCAAATCAGCAAGGAAAACTGGTGTTATTACAATGGATATAACAGAAAAACAAAATATCATCAGAGAATGCTATGAGTAACTATATTCAAGCAAATAAGAAAACCTAGGTGAGATGAACAAATTTCTGGACGTGTGTAACTTACCAAGACTGAACCAGGAAGAAATAGAAAGTCTGAATGGACCCATACCAAGCAATGAGATTGAATCGTAATAGATATCTCCCAACAAAGAAAAGCCCATGTTCTGATGGTTTTACTTCTGAATTCTACAAAACCTTTAAAGAACGAACCCCAATTCTCCTTAAACTATTTCTAAAATTCAAAAGGAAGAAACCCTCCAAATTCATTCTATGAAGCCTCCATCATTTTAATTCCCAAACCAGACAAGGACATGACAAAAAAAGAAAACTTCAGGCCCATATCCCTGATGAATATGGAAATTCTCAACAAGATACTAACAAATCATATTCAACAACTTATTAAAAAGATTATACACTATGACCAACTATGCTTTATTCCAAGGATGCAAGGATAGTTCGACATATGCAAAACAATAAATACAATATATCATATTAATAAAAGGAAAGATAAAAACCATATTATTATATCAATTGATGCATAAAAAGCATTAGATAAAAATACAGCATCCTTTCATAATTAAGACTTTCAGCAAAATCAGCACAGAAGAGACACTCCTCAACAGAATAAAAGCTATCTATGAAAAACCCATAGCTAACATCATACTGAATAGGGAAAAGCTGAAAGCTCTTTCACTAAAAACTGGAAGAAGAAAAGGCTGCCCACTTTCTCCACTCCTTTTTAACATAGTACTAGAAGTTCTAGCCAATGTGATTAGACAAGAGAGTCAAGTGGCACCCAAATAGGAAAAGAAGTTACATTATCTCTATTTGCAGATCATATGATGCTATACATAGAAAATCCAAAAGAATCCACCAAAAAGCTCCTGGAAATGATAAACAAATATAGTAAAGTGGCAGGATACAAAATCAACATACAAAAAATCTATAACATTTTTGTGAATCAACAATAAACAAACTGAGAATTGAAGGAAGAAATCCCATTTGCAATAGTCACAAAACCAATAAGATATCCAGGAATAAATCTTGTCAAAGATCTCAAAGATCTCTACAAGAAAAACTATGAAACAGTAGAAAAATAAATTCATAATGATACAAAGTAGAGAAACATCCCATATTCCTGGATTGGAAGATTTAATATAATCAAGATGTCAATCTTACCCAAATTAATCTACAAATTTAATGCAATTCTAGTAAAACTACCAGAGATATTTGTAACAGAAATAGAAAAAACAATCAAAAAATTTGTCTGGAATCATAAAAGGCTGTGTGTTGCTGAAGCAATACTGTTCGAGGGGAATAGAGTAGGAGGCATCTCACTTCTGACCTCAAAACATATCACAAAGCTATGATAATTAAAACAGCATGCTACTGGCACAAAAACAGACATGTAGACCAATGGAACAGAATTGAGAACCCCCAAAACATACAGCCAATTGATTCTTGACAAAAGGCACAAGGCAATCCAGTGGGAAAAAGAAAATCTCTTCAGCAAATTGTGCTGGGAAAACTGGATACCCATCTGCAGAAGAATGAAACTGGATCCTTATCTCTCAGCACTAACAAAAATTAACTCAAAATGGGTTGAGGATATAAACATAAAAATATAAAAATACTGGTTGAATACACAGGATAAACTCTTGGAGACCTTGGAATAGGCAAAGACTTCTTAAAGAAACCCCCAAAGCACAGGCAATAGTCCCAAAAATAGAAAAATGAGAACTATATTAGGTTGAGAAGCTTCTGCACAGCAAAAGAAACATTACTTAAAGTGAGAAGACATCCCTGAGAGTGAGAGAATATATTTGCAAACTATACCTCAGATAAGGGACTGAAAACCAGAATATACAGGGCTCAAGCAACTTAGCCACCCACCCCTCCCACACACAAATCAATCCAATTACAAGATGGGAAAATGAGCTGAACAGACAATTTTCCAAAGAAGACATACGAACGGCCCAAAAGCATATGAAAACAAGTTCGATATCTATTATCACAAGGGCAATGCAAATCAAAACCACACTGAGATACCACTTAACCCCTGTCAGAATGGCAAAAATAATAAAAAAAAATAATGATAAGTGTTGGCAAGGCCGAGGTAATAAGGGAACTCTCCACTGTTGGTGGGAATGCAAATTAGTATGGCCACTTTAGAAAATAATATGGAGATTTATCATAATCCTACAAATAAAACTACCATCTGACACAATAATTCCACTCTTAGGTATTTATCCAAAGGACAGAAAAACCCTCAGTAAGAAAAACACTTGTATACCCATGTTTATCACAGCATTATTTACAATTGCTAGGACATGGAAGCCACCAAGATGTCCAAAAATAGATGATTGGTTTGAAAAAAATGTGGCATATGTACTCTATGGAATACTACTCAGACATAAAAAACAATGAGACCCTGACATTTGATACAAAGTAGATAAATATGGAGGACTTAATGCTAAGTTAAGTAAACCATACTGTGAAAGAGATTTTGTATGTCCCCACTCAATATATACCTCTTGTCTGCACTCTATAGCAGAACCAGAAAGTTTGGAAGGTATAGTAGTAGGGAGGGCACCTGTAGATACTAGAGATAGTAAGCATAGCGGTAATATGGGGTGGGTCATAGAGGGTGGGAGGAAAAGGAACAAGGGAAGAAAAAAGAGGAAAAAAAGTACACTTAAATGACAAAAAAATGAAAAATATTTACTGATGATAATGTATATAGTAATGTCTTTGTCTTGACTGATATGCATGGTATTTGTGCATAAAAATAATGTTGTACACTCTAAAGATATATGCAATTAAATATTAATTAAAATAAAAAAAATTAGGGACCAGCGGTTAGAGTAATGGCTATGTCGTTGGACTCCCGTGTAGTTAACTGCAGTTAGAGTCCCGGACACGGGACTTAAACTCACACCAGGCACATGTGCGTGCATGCCCAAGATCCCGAGAGGAGAATGGAGGAGAAGGGATTGTGGCGTGGCCAACCCCCTGGGGGGGTGATTTCTTGCTTTCTGTCTCTCTGTCTCTCTTTGTCTCTCTGGCGAGCGCACACGCCCTATAGCAAAAACCTCTCCAAAAATAAAAAATAATAAAAAAAGACTGTCAGGGCTTTTAGTTTTCTGTTGAGAGACCTTTCAACTTTCTTTAAAGGCTATTTGATGGCCGTAGTCACTTTGAGCTTCTTTTCATCATATGATGTTCAAAGTCAGGAAGAACCATCTCTTTTAATGTGAAGAAAAATTTTAATTTAATTATTTTTAATATTACATTGAATCACATACGTCTTTACAGTGTATTACATTTCTTTTTCCAACATGATTACCATGCGTATCAGTCAAGACAAAGACATTACTATCCACATCACCATCATCAAATAACTTTTCATCTTTTTTTTCAGATTATTATTTATTCTCATTTTTTAAACATTCGATCATTATATATCATTTGGTTTGAATAAAGAATTTACCCAGCATGAAATACTTCTCAGACCAGACCAGTTAAGAATACAATACATGTTATCATCAACAAGTAATAAACCATTTCTGTGTCCCACAAATATCATGCCTCTCTATTTGTTCTCATGCTATCCTTCTCTATACTCTTCCCTTTTTCCACCCCCCTCCCAATTCCACACTGTCTTCAGCATCCATAACTATTTTTACTGCTTTGATGCCTGCCAATATTTTGGTTTCTACCATAAAGTGCAGATAGTAGGTATATATTAAGTAGATACATACAATATCTTTCTTTCATATCCTGGCTTGCTTCACTCAGCAATAGATCCTCCATATTTGACCACTTTCTATCAAATGCCTGGGTCTTGTTGTTTTTTATGGCTGATTAGTATTCCATAGAGTATATGTGCCATACTTGTCCCATCCATTCATCTGTGGGCATTTGGGTTGGTTCCATGTTTTAGCAATCATCAATGATACAGCAATAAAAATTGATGTGCAAGCACTTTTGCAAGAAAATTTTTTCTTAAATTCCCTGGAAAACATCTATGTTAATTAACCAGGGTTAAATCACACCCCACGTCCAACCAGTCTCTAATACCTATAGTGGAATGATCAGGATAAATAATGCAAGTTCATATTTATTCCCTGGGACTGAAAAGGAAACCTTGAATCAGTTGGGCTCCCAATACTCACACAAAATCAGACTTATATTCACAAGAAAGAAGGAAGGGAACTTAAAAAGAGAAAAATAAATAGAAAGATTGCCTATGTTCATGAATTGGAAGATGTAATATTATGAAAATGTCCATAAAATCCAAAGTAATCTACAGATTCATTGCAGTCCCTATCCAAATCCTGTAAGTAGAAAAAAAATCATAAGATTCATATGGAACTGCAAATGACACTGAATAGCTAAAACAATTTTGATAAAGAAGAACAAAGCTGAAGGCCTCATACTTCCTGATCTGAAAACATATGACAAAGCTATAGTTATCCAAACAGTTTGGTGCTGGCATAAAGACAAACACATAAACTAATGGAACCAATAAAGACACTAGTAATAAATCCATGCAAGTACAGTCAATTGAATTTTGGTAAATGTTCCAAGAACATGCAATGGACAAAAGATAGTATCTTTAACAAATGATGCTGGGAAAACTAAATATTCACGTGCCAAAAAATGATAGTGGGCTCTTACCTTATTCTATGCATAAATCAACTCAAAATGAATTAGATTTAAACATAAGACCTCAAACTATAAAATTCCTAGGAGAAAACATAGGAGAAAAGCTTCTTGATATTGGTCTTGGCAATAATTTCTTGGATATTACCTCAAAAGCATAGATAACAGAAGCAAAAATAGACAAGTGGGACTATCAAAATGAAAGGCAGACTGCACAACAAAGGAAGCATGATATAAAAGTAACCTTTAATATGGGAGAATATATTTGCAAGTCATGTCTCAGATAAAGGTTGAAATACAAAAAAATATGGAACTCTCAGGACTTGATAGCAAAAACAAAAACAAAAACAAACAACAAAAAACAAAAAACAACCCAAAAACCCCCCCCCCCACACGCAAAACACAAAAACTAACCAAAAATGGGCAGAAGACATGAATAGACACTTGTACAAAGAAGACACACAATGGTCAACAAGCATATGTAAAGATACTCACTATCACTAATCATCTAATATCAGCAAATCAAAACTATAAGTGAGGTATCACCTCATACCTGTCAGGATGGCCACTGTCACGAAACCACAAAATATGAGATGTGTTTGTGAGGAATGTGAAGAATTTAGAACACTGTGCATGTTGTTGGGAATGTGAAATTGTGCAGCCACTATAGAAAACAGTATGGAGGTTCCACACAAAAATAAAAAATAGAACTGCCATATGATCCAAACAAAAAAATTGAATTCATTGCTGTATTGATCACATTAGCCAATAAGTGGAAGCAACTTAAATGTTCATGGATAGATGCATCTACAAAGAAAATGTGGGACATTTATATACTGGACTATTATTCAGCCATGAAAAAGGAAGAAACTCATAATACACAGATGAACCTTGATGACATTATGCTAAGTGAAATAAGTTAGTTATAGAAGTACAAATACTCTATGGTTCCACTGACATGAGGTATCAACAACAACCAAAGTTACCAAAGCAGAAAGTAGAATGGTGGTTGCCAGAGAAGGAAGGAAGAAAAGGAGTGTTGCTGTTGAGTGAGTATAACTTTTCTTTGTGCAAGATGAGTAAATCTTAGAAATCTGCTTTACAACACTGTGCTAATAGTTAACAGTATCTTAATGTAATTTAAAAATTTGTTAAGAGGATATATCTCATGTTATATATATTATATATTTTTTCCTCCAATAAAGACAAAGATGGAGGCGCCAGCAGATGGCATAGTAGTTACATCTCTGGACTCACACATAGCCGACGGCAGTTTGAGTCCCAGACCTGGTGGCTTGAAAATCATGATGGGTGCATGTGCATACGTGCCCAAAGTCCTTAGAGGGTAATGGAAGAGAAGGGATTCTGATGTGATCATCTCCCCTGGTGGGTGATTTCTGTTTCTGCCTCTTTGTCTCTTTTTCTCTCTGGTGAGTGCACGTGCCCTAAGGTATAAACTTCTAAACAAAACAAAACAAAAATGGAAGGGAGGGGTAAGTAGGTTGGATAGGCTGCAAACAGAGTCTGCTAGTTCTGACCTATTAGCAGGGCTTATCCCTAGGGTGTGCGCAGTTTTGAGAAAACTTCCGTTTCTAAGTATTGGTGTTTTCCACCTGATCACATATGATTACAAGAAAATAGGTTTTTATTGATTAATTAGTTAATTAATACTTCTTCGTGGAGCCTACCTTGGCTCTCAGGCTGGTCTGACTATTTCCTCTGAAACCTTGAAGAGCAGTGCCATGCAATTTAGGATTTCCGTCCAACCCTTCTTGCTCTATTCGCCTGCATCCTGTGGATTTATTTATCTTCTACCCCCAATTGGGTGACAAATATTTGAGGTCAGACAGATTTCTTTTTCTAGATCTCTAGGGGATCTGGAACTGAGAACTTAGGCAAAACATAATAAATACTCATTAAATGATTAATAGAGTGGCCTGTTTCTGGGCAAGCTTAGAGGAAAGGTGCTAATATGTGGTCATTTTGCTATTAGTCTATTTCTGAGAAAGCATTATCATTTCTTCTTGGATTTTTGATTCTAAGAAACAACTCAAAAAATGGCACATTTTACTAGGAAGACCTAAGTGATAGGAAGCAAATAATTACTTAATCAAGGTAAGTCCTATTTATGTTATTCTGTATTGTTTTCACTGAACAAGCCTGCATCTTAAGGGGCTTTTGAATGTTAATGAACCATGTACCACCATTAACGAGTAATTCCAATTTAGGTTCAGATATTTCTTCCTGGTGATCTGGAGGGGGTATATTCAAGTTCTTGACGTATTAGTTATCTAAAGAATTCTTTCTAAAATTTCTAATAACATACCTTAAAGAAAAAAATGACTCAAATGGATGCTGTATGATTAAATATATGAGGGGCTTTCTAAAAGTTCATGGAAAGTGGGTATTACAAGAAAACTATGCACAAATTTCAAGTTTTTTTGCACCAAAATTAACTCATGCTTTAGTTTCATTTACTCAAGAACTTTTCGAAATATCCTCATATTCATTGAATGGCGTTTTTTTAACCTCTCAGGGTCTTTTTGTCTATATCAAAGGATGTCCCAATGAAAAGGACCTTTGACACTATGACTCCAATCCATTAGGGAAACTGAGGCCCAAAGAAGGGACATGTGTATCCAGAATACACAATTATTAGCTGTCTTGGATTAGAATCTTGGAGTAATGACTCTTAGCTTTATCAGTTTGCCCAGGCTGCATTGAAAATCTGGTTTCCTTAAAGGGTTATTACTATTTTGACCATTCGGTAGAGTTGTTAGGGTAACTAATTAATTAAGCAGGATATAAAACTTTAGGATCAAGAGTGTATGTTTCACTGAGAATAAAGGGACTGATGCTTTCAGGAAGTGGTGTTAGTGAGTTTGAGGGAGTGGGCATTTGAGTGAGAGACATTAGAGGATAAAGCAAAGCAGTAAAGTCACTGGAAAACAGAATAAATGAAAGAACTTGGAAGGAAAATATCACCCCTGCCATAATTGTGCGGTGTGAATCAGCTGTTGGAGGTGGGTGCTTTTCTTTGTATAATTTAGGTAAGATTGGCTCCATCTTCCATCTCATATCCTGTGGGGAGTCAAATCCTTCATCAAGTTTTTTGTGAATTCCTGTTTACACTTATTTCTAGTGTCCTCTGGCTAGGGTTCTCCCTTTGCTGAATTATCATTTTATGCTGTGTTTTCTGAACTTGCTTTACCATTTCTGCCCTGGGACTGACCCAAACATGAGAAACAGACCTGACTGGTTTATTCCCTTCCATGCGAGAAAACACGAGGAGACTTCTAGGTCATGTCAAAATGGCTCCGACTGATTAAACGTAAAACAATGTGACTACCAATGAGAACAGTAGTTACACTATATTGAACTATCAAATATGTTTAAATAAGGAGTACACAATGATAATGATAATGATAATAATAAGCCTCATTTGTAGCCTTTGGGTATTAGGGAATCCATGCATTATTTTGAAAGGTGGCAAATAAAAGTAAAGTAAGAATTCTATATTCTGCCCTCATCACACTAATTGTCCCTTAGGGAAAGCAAAGAGCTGAAAAGGGAAAGTTTAGCTTTAAAGAAGATAATAGGAGATAATAGATACAGAAGGAATGATAAAATTTGTATCGCGCTATTTTCAACTCCTAATGAAATACTGGGTGCAGGCATTTATCATCGGTGGTGTTGATACCATAAAATGAAAAACAGTTGGATATTACTGGGTTGTCAGAAAAGTCATGATGCATTCTTGCATAGTAAAACATAGAAAAATACCTCATGACTTTTCCGACAACCCGTATATATCTCCCGATGGAAGTTTTCAACAACATTTAGTCTTGCCAGAAGAAATCAAGCTATTAGAAGGGTTGATTGAATTCCAGGTCAATTTGTTTTGGCAAGACTGCTTTGTAAGTGATGTTGAATACTTCCATCAAAAAGATTTGCTTTGAAACAGTCTAGGGAGGAAAATAAAATGTGGGTGAATGTGGAGATAAAACAGGTTGGCCATGAGTTGAATAATGGTTGAAGCTGAGTGATCTCTACTTGGAGCTTGCTATACTATTTTTTTCCTCACATATTTTTGAAAACTTCCATAATTACTATATTTAAATATTATCCTAATGTAGCATAAGTAAAACAAAACAGTTACTCTCATGAAGCAGCTCTGTGAGGTGACTGTTGAAAAGTCTCTCTGTGAGAGAAGTTTCACCGAACTTCATATAATGATTAATTTAATACTAAACATTAGATTTCTTTTTCTCAAAAAAAAAAAAAAATCTCCTCAGCCTTCCCAACAATTCAAAATCCCACTGCCTATCACCACATCCCTTCCATAGCATGCCAGAAAAATCTCCTACTTCATTATGTAGAACAATTCAGCAGTCCCTACCCAGGAATTCAACTCTGGACCTTCCAACAGACTCTTACTCTAGATTTTATAGTGTCCCCTATTTAATAAGGTAGAGATGAAGTTGCTATAGCAAAATAACTTGCAATGCCACAAAAAATAGAAAATGTATTTTTCTTTTTCATAGTGGGTCTAAGGATGGGAAATCCAGTTTCACTTCATGAATCATCCAGGGATCCAAGTTCCCCTACACTTAGCTTTCTTATCCTCTAGCCCAGGGGATTGTCACCAAGAATAGGAGAGTACTTGAAAGAGTCCATGCCAGTGCCCAGGACCAGATTAGAAATTTGCTGCTCACATTTTATTGATGAGAACTTAGAAGAATGACTCCCTTAGCTGTGCAGAGCCTGGGGATGTGGCCTGGAGCAAGCTCGTGCCTAGTTATAGTTCTACATCTGTGGCAGAAGAAGGTAGTGGATTTTGGAGTATATCTCTCTGCTCCCAGTATCTGCGAAGGCAACAGAGGTTTAGTCCTCATTGATATTATAATCAGTATGTGGAACGCGTGACTGGTGTCGTGAAGCCTCGGTTTAGTAATTATGTAGAGCACAAGATACTAACCCACTATGAAAAAGAAAAATATACTTTTCGATATTGGTGGCATTTAATCTCTTTTCTCGCTGCTTGACTCAACTTTAAGAGTCACGAGTGGCTTTCTCCTAATTTCCCTGCTTCATGTTTCACTTTCTCTCAGGGTTCAAGTTCAGTTCCTACCCTCCCTTGCAGGAGGGTAGAGGGGCTGGAGGACAGGGCGTGTCTCACTGTGGTTCTGCTGGGAGCTGGCTGCCTGCTCAGTAGATGTGCAGTGCTGAGTCCTTCATGCAGGGACTTAGAAACCTCTTTAGAGCTTCTTCAAAGACACCCTGACTGCAATCTCTGTAAGCAGGTCTGTGTTTCTCTATCCTGGGATGGCTTAAGATACCTCTTGTGGCCCAAGGAATGCAGTCTTTGACTTCTTGCTGCAGAGACCTCTCTGGCCCTCTAGGTAGCGCTATTGTCCCTGAGACATCCCTGAGCCATCCTTGAGCTGGTTTTCTCTCCCTGGGGCTCATATCTGGTCCTTGGGAAACAACGGTACCACCCTTGCCCAATCTCTCCTTGCCCATATATATTTTTAAATTTAATTTGGTCATTAATTTATTTTAATTTGACCAGACACACACACACACACACACACACACACACACACACACACACAGAGAGAGAGAGAGAGAGAGAGAGAGAGCGAGCTACCAGGTCTGGGACTCGAACCATGGTTGGCCCTGTGGGAGTGTCCAGCGCCTCAACCTCCACGCCACCTGCTGGCCCCTTCTTGCCCATATTTGACCTCTAGATTCCCTAGGTGGGAGCACAGCCCATTCCTCTCCATTCTCCAGCTGGAGGGGCCACATCCTGAGCTCTCCACGAAGCCCCTTGGGTGGGAGGTGGGCCTCACAGCACACACAGCTTGCTCCAATGACATGACTCCTTTATCTATTCATGGAGAGAGTGAGAAAGTTCTCAAGTAGATGAGGTTCTCATCTGACCTTTATAAATTCTGCCCTTGGTGATCTGTCCTATGGGGATTGTGGTATCAGAAACTACAATCTTGGTGCTGCTGAAATGGAAGCAGGAAGCTTCTACCATCCTGTGGTGTAAATGAATCCTGCTGCCTGCAAAGGTAAAAGTAGCTGCAGCCAGTTTGGGTTTTAAATAGCAATTTTTATCTCCCCACTCCAGCTGGACACTTGATGTGGATACAGGCCTGTTTATGGAAAGGCAAACCCCACAGGGAAGTCAGCATGCATGTCCTGCTCACTGTCGCCTTCTCCCACTCCTGCCCACACTAGAGAAGGCATGAATCACTGGGTGGGACCAACTCTTTCATAGGAATTTTTAGCCCCAGCTTTCTGTAATGCGGCTCATCAGAGGAAATAACACACTCATATCGGTACGACCCGTGGGTGTTTTCTTTAAATTCAGCTAAACAAATCCTTTGGATTCTACACTTTTGCTGTCACATAACTGCTAATTACCAGGTCAGTGGATTGGCAGCAGCAAGAGGAGCTCAAAGCTGTGTATATTAGACCCAATTAGTGTAGATCTTGGATTACTGTGTTTCAACCTTCACGTGTCCAGGCACTTTCCAAGGCTTTGTTCAATTGAAGGATTTATGGTGCAGTGGATAGGGACTGAACCACATAGGGATAGTGGCCATCTTTGTGCCAATATGTCTTTGAACCTCAGAACCTAGAACTAAAAGGATCTGCTCAGTTCACCTTGATGGATGCCTACTGTGAGTTTAGAACATGGGGCTACATAGTCGGATGTAAAGAAGATGACCTCTGACCCCGAGAAGCCTGGAGCAGGATGGAAATTGAAACACCCATGGCCAAGTCACTCTGAAGACTGGACTGGGCTCTCCCACTAGCCATTACCCACAACCCTAGGTGCTTTCCTCTTTAGCTTCCAGAATTCAGCAGACCACCTCTGACTGGCTTCCCACTGTCCTTCCATTTCATAGAGTCTAATCCTCAGCTCTTATTATTCATGAGGGTCCCTGGGCTCTAGTATACTAAACCAAGCCGAGATCTGTGGTTAGCTTTAGGAACAACACTGTTCTCTTCTGTGATTCCATCACTGTAGGAAGACAGCCTAGATGAGTTCGGTTTACCTCCACTAGGTAGAATGACTCATTCCATTAAGCCATCTGTCCAGTTGAAAGCACTAGTATTCCAAATGCAGTGGGCCATGGTGAAAGGGACCTCCACGTCATAGCCAGTTGGTGGTGGGTCAGAACTGAGGTCTGAGCCTGCTGACTGCAAGGAGCACGTTTTTCCACATTAGCACATTGCTTGCCTATTATTAGCATTTCCTAGTTGTTTATGAATTTTTTTTTTGCAATTCCTTATGTTTTCTTTGTCATGGTAAAACCCAAATAACATAAAATTTACCACCTTAACTATATTTGTTAACTATATGCATTTTGGAATGCAACAGATCTCTAGACCTTTTTCATCTAATAAAAATTAATTCTATATCCACTGGTCAACTCCCATTTTCTTTTCTCCAGAGCCCCTGACAACCACCATCCTACTTTGTATTTCTATGAGTTTGATTACTTTAGATACCACTTATAAGAAAAATCATACAGTATTAGTGTTTTTGTGACTGGTTTATTTCACTTTAGCATATGCCCAAGGTTCATCCAAGTTGTAACTTTTGACATATTTTTCTTTTTTTTTAAAAAGGCTGCCTAATATTCCACTGTATGTATATGCTATATTTTCTTTATGCGTTCATCTGTCCATGGATATTTGTTTTTTTTTCCACCTCTTGGCTATTGTGAACACTGCTGTGATAAACACCGAAGTGCATATATTTCTCTGAGATCCTGTTTTCCCTTCTTTTTGATATATCTAGAAGTGGTATTGCTGGGTCATACGGTTGTTCTATTTTTAATATTTTGAGGAACCCCTATACTATTTTCCATAGCTGTTGTACCATTTTACATTCCCCAAAATAGGCAAAAGGATCCCAATTTCTCTACATTCAAGCATTGGCTTTTTTGTTTGTGGCTGTCTTTACAGGTATAAGGTGGTATCTCATTGTGGTTTCAATTTGCATTTTCCTGGTGACAAGTGATGTTGAGCATCTTTTTCATCGACCATTTGTGTCTTTATTGGGGAGATGTCTATTCAAGTCTTTTGCCTACTTTTTAATTTGGCTGGTTGCTTTTTGCTGTTCAGTTGTGGGCATTTAAAAATATATTTTGAATATTATCCCCTTATTATCAGATATATGGTTGGCAAATAGGTTCTCCCAATCTATCAGAATGCCTCTGCATTCTGTCGATGGCTTCTGTTGCACAGAAGTTATAAAACGTGACACAGTCTCTCATCTCCTTTTGCTTCTGTTGCCTGTGTATCTGGTGTTCTTAGAGATAAGTTTAAGTGCAATTAGTTCAATCAGGAAGGCATGGAAATGATGCAAAAGAGAACTAAAGAGTGGTTCTTCCTAGTAAATGGAAAAGCTGGGGTATTTGTACACTGTCTCCTGTCAGACATTGATTGAGGGTTGCTCTTGGAAATGTTAATTTTCTGGCTCTGTCTGATCTGCCAGGCAGGTAAGCACCTCAGTGCCCATGGCTCTGGAAAAGCCTTTAGGCATAGAGATGCAGATGCTGGCAGTTGACAGCTATTTGAAGCACCTAGAATGGTGGGGCTTTGACAAAGAGAGCAGAGCATTGACGGCATCTGCTGTACCTCAAATAACCATGGGTCCTGGATTCTAGTCCTGATTCTTCATAACAGGCTGCTTGACTTTGCATGAGATATGCAACCCTGTGCCTCAATTTCATCAAAAGCAAAATGGAGGGATTAATGATTTCCTTTCTCCAAAAAGAAAATAAGCTCTTTAAGGGCAGGGATCTAGCAGGGTCTCTTGCTGTCTTCTCTGGAAATTATTTCAAATCATTAGAATACTGAGACATACAGAATGCTTGTCTTTTCAGAAGACTCACCAATGTTATTATCTGTATGGCTACTTCCCCTACACAAGGACATCCCTTGATGTTCAACACAGTCTTGGAGGTACATGGAGCCAAAGGAACTTGAGTCATCCAATAAAGAGGGAGACAGGGACATGGAGCTCTGTATGTACTGGGTGTTAGAAATGCTCGTCACAGTCTAGGACTGAAATGTTTCCGTATTTTTGGTGGAATGGCAGGTGTTTGATCCTGGATCCCCTATGTATATAACCTTGAACAGACATATATTCTAAAATGTCACCCACAGCTATTAGGTATGCAGAGGTTCTCCTTGGAATGGGCCATTAAGTACCATTTATGAACTGGCCTAAATGCTGTGAACGGTGCACCCAAGGATAACCTTGGCTCAGGTGTCAGTAAATTATGCTGCACAGCATCTTGCCCCATGCTACAGCTTCGGGTCTGAAGGTGTGCTAATTATTACATAGTCAGTAGGCATGTCCTTTCCATATTCATGGTTTTCCACTTCTTGGTTGTCTGCTTGTTTCTAAATACTTTCTGAATTAGTCTCTGATTTTTCTGACTTCTCTATAATATATGGTTCAATTTCCATCAGGAATCACCCATGTTTAGAAATAATCTCCAAGATCAACTCTTTGGTTATTCAACCTATAAATAAAGTTAATTTTTGAGATAAGAAAGTTCATGTATAATACCTGGGACTTCTGAATAGGGATGCTGCAAAAACTATTCTAAAGTTTGAGATCTCTCTTTATGAATGTTTCTGTTTTGTACTAAGATTGTATTATAAGAACACATGATTTGAAAGTTTTGGTGTTGCTGTTCTGTCCTTTCTCTCTCCCTATTTTCACTAGTCTCCTTCCAAGAAGTACATGAGTTAGGTCGTCTGTCTATCAGCTATCCTCAACTTATTAAAAAAATTGAAGAAATTGAAGCTACAGCAAAATGAGGGTTATACCCTCAAATGTGATAAATCCAGGGTGAGCAAAGCTAATGCAAAAATCTTGTTTTAGGGTTTTAGGCAAATATTATAGGTTGTTATAGGCTCTGAACTTCCTAGTCAAGGCAAAGAACTCATACTGTCATTAGAAAAATAGAATCTGATTACTCAGCACATACTCAGAGTTTCCTGTTACTGAGGCCTATGGTTTTTGCAAAAGGCAGAGTACTACACCCTCCTTGTCATAACTACGGTCAAACTAACAAAGTGCTATGGCCAGTGCTCTGCGGTGTAATCACCAGGTAGTTTGTGTGCTGGGGTAAGGCAGGGTTGAGTGGTCTCTACGAAACTGATATTCCCTGGGGAGAGCTTCCCATGCTGTGCCTGATGGTCTTGGGTAGCCCAAACTGAAGAGGGCCTCAGAGACCACTTCTTTTTCCAGGCCAGTTTGGACACCTGAGCAAACTCACAAGAGGCCTCCTATCCACAGGGACCCTGGGAAGCATGCTTGCTGGGGCCATAGAGCCCCTGGTCGTCTCCTGCCATGTGTGTCCTGAAGCAGTTGCGAGTTTTCCTGGCACTTGGGGTGCTTGGAATGCAGGGGTAGGTGCCAGAGGCTGTCCCTTCTGCTGTGCTTCCATCTCTGTGTGGAAAGCAGAGAGGTGTGGTGTGATCCAACACACACGGCGGACATTTTCTCAGCATCGATGTCAGTGTGTTAATAACATTTGTTATTATTATGTCAGAGGTGCATCTCAAACACAAGAAATGATGCCGTTGGGGTCATCTTTTCAGCCAGGAGAGTCCTGATCACAGTCTTTTGACAATAATCATGAAGAGAATAGGCTGAGAAGACTGAGAAGATCTCTCTCTCTCTCCCTCTCTCTCTCTCTCTGTGTCTGTCTCCCAAAGTCTAATATACCTGTTTTCTCTCTAATTGATATCCTCCACTAACAATTTCTCCCTTTTTCTTTTCCCTTGGGTTATTTTCAGTTTCAGAAATAATGCCTTGAGATTTCAGCTCAGTTCGCAGCATTGCAGATAAGCACCTGCCTGTGTTTTGGGGCAGGGAGCCCTCACAGCAGTGTGAATTGACGGCTGCCTGTGGCTAGACTTTCCTGATCACTGTGGTCTCTGCTAGCTTCAGCAGCAGCAGCTGTTACAGAAAGGGCTGGCTGGCTCTGACTTTTGTGATTATTGTGGTCTCTGGTAGCTGTTCTGGATGGATCAAGATTGCGAAGAAACTTCTGTTTCAAAGAGACCCCTCAGACTCAGAGATAATTTCTCTGCAGGTGTGATCTGGCCTTAAACATGAAATGTTTACCAGGCAGCTGCTGAGAATTTCCCACTGAGAACACTGCCTGGGGGTGTGGAGAGATTTTCTAGCCTTCAGAGTGCTTTTCCTTAATTCTCACCATGCCTCTGTGAGGGAGTACCTCAGTGGGAGCGGGCCTGGTAGATCATGAGGTTAAATACACTAGCCTGCTTGATCTATGAGGAGGATTTCCTAGCTTATTCATGTAACTGATGTGCACAGAGGTAGTCCATATTCAGAGGAGGCTTGATTTAGGGCTCAAATGATATCCCTGGGGCCAGGTCTCATCTCATCCCTACTCTGCCTTCTTCATGTGGGTTTCATTCTCAAACTTTATTCTGATGCATACTGGCAGCTCAGGAAAACTTGAAGTTTCAGTTTGGAGTTCAAATTCTTACAACTTCTAATGATATATCCAGTGGAAGAGAAAGGGTCTCTCTTAGTTGTGTTGTTTTTGTTTGTTTTTTTGTTTTGTTTTGTTTTTGTTTTTTTTTTAGAGGTTTTTGCCATAGGTCACATACGCTCGCCAGACAGACAGAGAGAGACAGAGAGACAGAAAGCGAGAAATCACCCCCCAGGGGGGATGGCCACAACGCAATCCCTTCTCCTCCATTCTCCTCTCGGGATCTTGGGCACGCACACACACGCGCTCGGCGTGAGTTTTAAGCCACCGGGTCTGGGACACGAACCGCGGTTGACTACGTGGGAGTCCAGCGACATAGCCATTACGCTAACTGCTGGTCCCTCTTAGTAGTTTTTATAGAACAAAAGAGAGGGTCACCATTCCCACAAGCCCAAGAAAGTCTCCTTGCATCTCCTGGGCTCTGATTAGTTTGCGTGTCTATTCCTAACCAATCTCTGTTGGCCAGAGGTGTGGGATTCTTTGGCTGACCAGGGACTTCTCCTGGAGCTGGGGATGGGTGTAGCCTCATTGAATCATAAGGCACGGAATATGCAGGTCCATATAGAATGTCTGGCAACTACAGAGCAGTAAGAACGAACTTGCACACAGTTAACAGAAGACAGCCTGGGCTTGTTTAGGGTCAAATTATAAGAGGATGACACCTGTGGGAGTGATGTCTTTAAAACTTTGTTTCTTTTTCTCTTCCTGGAGAAAGAAGAGAGAGAGATGTGCCCTGAGCAGGACCTTTCTGCTGTGATCCTCCCTAGGCTCAGCCAGCCTGGGTCACAGCATATGCCTGGAATGGACAGGGAGACCTCAAGATGTGAACATGGGACCTTCCCAATGTGGCATTGGCATTGCGGTGTGATGTGTTACTTCTGTGCCACCAGGCTGGCACCTGCAGAAAGATTCATCCTCTCCACCACTACACTGTCAGTTCACTGCCCGCCCTGGCCACAGATATTTTTCTGTTTCTCCAACACCTAGCATAATGCAATGCCTTTAGAAAGTGCTTACTAAGTATTTGTCGAGTGAATCTGATAGAGTAGGTAGAGACATGTAAGATAAATGAATAGAACTAGTTTGACTTGAGTGGTGGATTGAAATGGAGATTGAGGATGTATATCAGAATGGATTTTGAAAATCTCTACAGCAGCTGATATGTTGCCTTGCTCAACAGGGACTGAGACATGCAGATGCAGGAGATGGGTGACAATGAGAAAAGGGGGTAGGGGTATAAGCTGTGCTGGTGAGACATATGCAGTAAAACCCGAAGGAAATACAACAGCAAGCTCAGTTTGTGGGAACCAGAGCCTGGGTGAGTTCCTGCATGGCGCTACCTCTCCTGTCCCATGCTACACCCCCAGTCCCAGACACTATGAAAAGGGAAGTGACTATCTTGCAACTTAGAACTCAGCAGACAGAGAAGCAATTCACAGCAGGGAAGCATTTTCAAATCCTATAGGCTTAATGTCCTTGGAGCCAACTAGTGAAGACTGGGTGGAACTTTGGGTTCCATGCTTTGAACAGAGTAGGGGACAGAGACTGTTGATACGGACTTGTTTGCTCAAGGACAGATGGGGACCCAGGGAGGATAAACTGTGGCAGCTGCCGAGTACACTACACAGGTTTCACCTGGGCATTAAGTGGGCAACATAGAAGGTGCCCCAAGTATGGAGTCTGCAATTTAACAAAGGTTCTAGAAATGGTAGCTCCCTCAATGTGTAATGCCATGGGCCACTGCAGCCTTCTTGCTTACTTGGGGTGTGGTTTGATTCTCTTTGTGTGTGTGTGTTTTATGTTTTTTTTTTTCCCCTTTCTTTATTCTGAGAAAGAGAGGAGAGAGAGAGAGATAGAGAGAGAGAAAACTGCCAACAGGGTCTTGATGCCATGATCTGCTCCCAGTCTCAGCGGGCACTTGATCTTGGGCATGTGTGTACCCTGAATACTTAGGCAAGTCCGGACCTTCCTGTGAGCATAGTGTTTTACAGCTGCACCACCATTAGGGCACCACTTCCTTGTTGTAGCAATGAAATGTGAGCTCTTTGTCCCCACCCATTGTGGTAGTCAAGGCTGACATTTGTTCTTCCCTGGTCTGAGTTCCCCAACAGGAGACCACAGCGGAAACCCATGCTGGCATTTTCTGTTCATAAGGCCTCTCTGCGCCTCTCTCAGGTAAAGGGAGAATTCTTCCTGGAGCTCTCAGTGCTACTACCTGTTTTCTAGCCCCTGGTGACCTGTTCAGGCTAATTCATCAGGAGACATCTCCAGGCCACTTATGTCTTTCCAAAGTGTCACGTTGACACTGGGTGGCCTCTAGAGCTCAGCTGCGCTGAGTGCTGGGGGTGGAAATAGACCAGTGTACTATCTGGCTATGTGCTCCTGCCTGTTCCTGGGAGCACAGGACATTTTGGTTAACTTGGGCACACTAGTGACATGGCCCTGGACTTTCCTTTTTCCTGCCCTTAAAGGATTTTAAGTGAATTGAGGGGAGCAGAGGAGGGAGTGATCCGGGGCAGTGGGTACCTTCTCTGTCTGTAGCGACTGGACCTCTAACCTGGTAATGGAATCTCAGCAGCAGCAGGAAATTATAAGATTGGAGGGAGGAGTGTGGCTTAGCTGTCCTTCACTCCCTGTGTCTGGTGGGGGTTCCCTACCTGAGTCTGGGGTCTCTGCACCTCCTGTCCTTTGATCTCTTGGGGTCTTCTTTTGGTGTGGTCACCAGGCCCTGCTTGACTCCAGGAAATCAGCTCACCACCATCTGCTGCTAGGATATGTGGGAGGGCGGCACAGGAAAGGGGTAGAACCAGGCTGCCAGAGTTCTCTTAATTAAGGATAGCCAAAACACCGTCTTGATAGTGTACACAGCTTGAAGAGCACACAGGGAAAGATGGAACATGAAAGAGGCTCTTAGCCGCGTTAATGCTCCCTTCAGTGGTGTTATCAGCACAACAGATGGCAGCCGACCAGCAGAACTGGAGGAAATCAAGTATCCTTCGTAGTTCACTTAAGGCAGCGTCTGGGGTGGTTTTATTATTTACAGAGTCATGGAAACAAGCTCTACTGCACCACAGTGTGTTGTTACATAATTCCTTCCTCCTCCTGAACGCTGCGTTGCTATACTCCATATGGTTATTGCAGGTAGATTTGTTTTACTTCAGGTGTATATTTATTTCTGGAGTAACTAGCTTTTGGCAGCTCAACCTGAACATTAATTTGAAGCACTAAAGAGAGGTATGGGTGGAGGAACAGCTCCATTCAGACCTAGAACAGATACATTCCATGTCTACAGACTCTACTAACGTGAGCCAAGAGGAAGTGAATTTGGGGAAAAGGCTTCCTGAACTACCTGATCCATATGAGCCTCAATGTAAGAAAACCCAGGCAAGCATTTATTACACAAGCATATGAGGGGGCTACAAAACGTTTGTGGATAAATGGGATTAACGTATGAGTTTATTTCAATGTGGAAAATTTTGAAATCCATGCCTTTTTAAAATTGCCAGAAGGGATATGTGTTCATCAGAGACAGAAAGAGAGAGGGAAGAAGAAGAAAACCCCCACCCCCAATGAAATGTGGTCATGCCTCAATTCCTTCTCCATTATTCCATTCTGTTGGGATTTGGGGTGTGCATGCACACATGCCCAGTGTGTTTTTCAAGCCTCTGAGATTGGGATTCAAACCATGTGTGATTGGATTCCTTAACTACTAGGCATAGGGCCAGCCAAATGCAGTTTTTAAATAATATGAATCCTCCACAATTTTTTTGAAGACACTGTACTAGTTGGAGTGCTTATGTGGATTTTGGAAGGCTATTGCTTTATAAAAGCATTCCTTTAAAGTGAAGCTCTCTAGGGAGCAGCAGGTGGCATAGTGATTAAGGTGGCATCGATTCCCACATGGTTGACTGCAGTTTGAGTCCCAGACCCGGTGGTTTAAAACTTATGCTGGGTATACATGCACTGGTGTCCAAAATTCCAAGAGGAGAATGGAGGAGAAGGGATTGAGGCATGGCCATCTTCTCTGGGGGGTTGGGGTGATTTCTGTCTCTCTGCCTCGCACTGCCTGTCCAGAGAGTGTATACTCCCAATAGCAAAAATATTGCAAAAATATAAATAAGAAAAATAATAAAATGAAGCTCTCTTTAGTGCTGAAAAGTCACTGATGAGGCTGAAAATGAGCAAAGACAGCAGAAGAAATGAAGGTCCAGGGTTAAGAACCTCTGAACTTTAAGATAACTGAGAAAGAAAGATAATTGGAAATAATGGAGCTCTATACCTGGGTGGTAATGAACTTGTTTTAGGATCCCTTATTAAACAATTAATTATTGAAAATAACCAATTTGTAATATTAAAAATGTAATACATACTAATGACTAAATTCAACTAGTCCAGAAGGGTATAAGGTGAAAACTATAAATCTCCCTCTCCAACCCTTTCCCTATGAAGTTACCGCGGTTAATTGCTTATTTTTTCTGTACAGAAACTTCCTGTGCAAATGAAAGGGTATGTACCATATTGTGAAAAAAAAAATATCACAAGCAGGATTGCACTGTTTGGATCATTCTGCATCTTGCCTTTTCACTTTACATCTTGTCTTGGAGGTCTTACCACATCCATGTAAAAATCAGCATCATCCTCTGAAATGGCCACACACTATCTTAGTGCATGAAAGTATTATAATTTTTCCCACTTATTTTCTGATGAAAAATGTGTGTTCTGTATTTTGGCCTTTGAATTAGCAGACAGTGCTGTAAACAACATCTTCATTCACATATCTTTGTATATCGACAAGTACAGATAACAGATAAATTAACCTACTAACAGATTCATCTTGTTTGGCACCATTTAAGTTGGTTTCTAACCAATTTTTTCTTTCCATTTGGGAAGGAGAATGACTGATTCTCTCTGCACCTTTGTACTATTTGCCAACATCATGGGAGAAAACAATTCTTTCATTTGGGCAGCCACTCAAAGGCATTAATTGAGCATTTATTAACTATATGCTAAACATTATGCGTTAAATTCTGGGAATACAATGAAGAAAGACAAGTACATTTTCTACCAGGAAAATTCTTTCCCAATGGAGCTTGTTGTTCAGGGAAATGAACATGAGCTAAATAATCACATAAAAGAGTGTAAATGACAACTTTTCTGAGTGTTATAAATACACAATAATTAGGAGAGTATGTAAACAAGAGAGTGATCTAATGAAGAGAGGGGTTGGAGGAGTCAGGATAAGCTTCCCCCAGGAAGGAACAACTGATCTGCAGTTGAAGAATGGGTAGAGCTCATTAGGTGAAGGAGGAAAGGAGGAGGAGAGGGAAAGAACATTGAAGAGAGAGAGAATGTACCATGTGAAAAGGTCCTGAAAAAAAGCCCAGGTGGAGAGAAGTTAGGAAGGGAGATGGGTTCAGGGCCACACCACACAGGAGCTTCTGAGGGTTCAGAGAAGCAGAAAGTCTTTGAAGAGGTTTAAA
Source organism: Tupaia tana (assembly GCA_026018925.1). NCBI lineage: Eukaryota > Metazoa > Chordata > Mammalia > Scandentia > Tupaiidae > Tupaia > Tupaia tana. The sequence continues at coordinate 123,720,969 of JAKSZU010000001.1, forward strand.
CAGTGGAGAGACAACTTGTGTTTGAAAGTTCACGATGCTGTTCAAGGATAGAGAAAGGGATAGTAATTCAGTTGCTGTGACTTGCATTTATGTGATTATTATTTTTTAAAAAACTTGCCAGAAGGCATGTGCACTCACTGGAGAGAGTCATGCAACACACACACACACACACACACACAGAAAAGAGCGAAAGCACCCCACCCCCCTTGGGGGGCATAGATAGTCACATTACAATCCCTTCTCCTCCATTTCTCCTTTGGAGATTTTGGGCACACAAACTCATAATACTGGAAATGTTTTTCAAGCTACAGAGTCCAGGACTTGAATGGTGCAGTGGGTCATGTGAGATCCAGCTGCCTTAATTACTATGTCACTGGCTGGCCTCTATTTATGTAATTTTAAATGAAGTTGGTCACTTATTCTTTTTTTAATCATCATTTTATTTTACTTTATTTATTTGATTTATTTGTTTATTTTAATTTGACCAAAGAGGGGCAGTGAGAGAGAGCGAGAGAGAAGAAAGTAAGAAAGTAGGCTGCCAGGTCTGGGACTTGAACTGTGGTTGGCCATGTGAAAGTCCAGCACCCTTAACCCACCATGCCACCTGCCAGCCCTGGTCACTTGTTCTTATGTGATCTTGACTATCTTTTCCCTTTCTGGAATCACCTTCCTCCTTTTGATTTATAAAAACTCTTTGTATATGAAAGAAATTAGCCTTTCATCTGCCAAGAGTTATAAATTTTTTTTATATTTTGTCTTTTGGTGACTATATTTAGATACCTAAATAATATTAATATTAGTAATATTAATATTAATACGGTCAGATTTGTCAATATTTCCTTGTAGTTTCTTGATTTTATGTCATACTTATGAGGGCCCTCCTCCCATTCAGATTATCAATTTTTTTATTGCTCATGCTTTTTTTTACATTTAATTATTTATATGGAATTTATATTTGATAGGAATTGAGGGAGATATCAAAGTTTATTTATTTTATTATTTGTTCTTTTCCTCTTTAATTTGCCAGAGGGCACAAGTGCTCACCAGAGAGAAACAGAAAGAGAGAGAGAGAAAGAGGGAAAGTGAGAAAGTACCTTCCGTGGGGGCTGGTCATGCCGAAATCCCTTCTCCTTCATTTCTCCCTCCTTTTGGGATTTTGGGCATGCTTGCACATGTGCTGGCATATTTTTCGAGGTGTCAAGTCTAGGACTTGAACTGTGTGGTTGGCCATGTGGGATCCAGCTGCCTTAACCACCATTCCCCTAGCTGGCCTCTAATATCCAGGTTTATTTGCTTTTGTGAATTGCTGGCCAGTTGTACCATCACCAGTTTATAAAAGCCATGAGTTTTTATTGCCAATTTGAAATGCTACTGTAATTGCCTGCTAAATTTTGAACTGTAAAATATATATTTAAATACTATATATTTTTTCAGTTTCATTGCATTTATCTTTGTCTATTCCTGCACAAGTATTAATTTTAAAATGTTGCAGTACCTTTGGAATATATTTAATATGCTTTCAGCTTTCTTTTTCTTTAACTGCCAGCCAGAGGGTATTGCACTTGCCAGAGAGAGACAGAGAGAGAGAGTGGCGGTGGGGAGGAGCATCTCTCCATGGGGTATGGTCCCACCACAACCTCTTTTACGCCATTTCTTGGTCTTGTCAGGGTTTTGGGTGTGTACACACACAGATGTGCCCAGCATGTTTTTGAAGCTACCGAGTCTGAGATTTAGGCCACATTTGGCCACATGAGACCTGGATCCTTTAACTACTCGGGCAACGGGGCTGACCCACTTTTAATTTTTTCCCCACAATTTTTGTGGCAATTCTGGCTTGTTCCTTTCTTTGCAAGGCTCACTGGGAGAAATAAAGCAGTTGTGTGACCTCCATCACCAATGTGCTTGTTATTGGTGGTCTCTTCCTGGTGTGGCATTCAGTGCCTGCTACAAAGCATTCTCTTGCATGCTATTTGATGTGGTGTTCCCTGCTGTTTGGCTTTCATGTATTCTCATGTCTCCTCCTCTTTTTTTTTTTTTTTTTTAGAGATTTTGCCATAGGGCACGTGTGCTCACTGGAGAGAGAGACAGAGACAGAGACATTGAGAGGGTAAGTGAGAAAGCAACCCCCAGGGTATGACGTCAATCCCTTCTTCTGCTTACTTCTCCTAGGATTTTGGATGTGCACATAAATGTGCATGGCATAACTTGAACTGCTGTTGGCCATGTGGGAGTCCAGCAACGCAACCACTACGCCATCTGCTGGCTCCTCTTCTGTGGTAAGCAGCGACAGAATGGACATTTCAGTTGCACCTTGTAGGTCTCCCAGTTTACCCCACTACCTGTCTTTCTGACTGAGAACTACAGAGTGCCTTGGCCAGCTGAAAATCTTTAGGTTTGAGCCCAAGTTGGTCCTTGAATATCTCCAAACACTCAGTAGGTTAATTTGATTGTTTCTTGAAACACTAAAGGTCAAACATGTTGCTAAACATAGGAACTAACCCCAGCCCTGAGCCAAATGCCTTAAACCTTTATATAAACACCTTGACCTGACCTCCCTCTTTGTGGACAAACCTGGGTAAAATATCTCATTTTTCATCATCCATTGTGAGGATACTGAAACTCTTTTTATGTAAGTTCTCCTAGTACATGCTTTGGCCTAATCACACTGGCATTTATAGCTTCTTTCTTACAGATTTTATTCGTCTATTTATTTATTCTTGCATTTTATTTATTTCTTCAGAGAATAAGTGTGATAGAAAGAATGCTCCCAACAGGGTCAGTGTCTTGATGCCACGATCCACTGCTAACTTCAGCTAGCCCCAGATCATGGGCACGTGCATACCCAGCATGTTCAGAGGGGTCTCTGGAATGAACCCGGGAGCTTCCTAGGTGGATCAGTCCCACAGAGCACTGCGTTGCCACTGTGCCCCATCAGGCCCCCTTCTCCTTCTTTCTCTGGAAGCCCAACTAGCCCTGTTTTGGGATGGTTTGGAGCTGTCCCTTGTGGGAACTTCACTGCCATTGCTTTGGGACAACTTCAGCTGTAGGTTCATCCAGACAGGACTACACCTAAACCCCACACATCCCCTGGGAATGGGGCCTGTGGGCAGTCCTTAGCTCCCGTGTTTCTGAAGAGAGAAAGAGCAGATATAGCATCAGAAGCAGGACTTCAGCTGTAGACAAATAGGAGAAAAGTGCTGTGTGAGTGGCCTGGATTGCAGGCCTCTTTCCCTGCCTCTTAAACAGGAGATAGTTTAGCTTAGCCAGGTACAGAGAACCCATCTTCCACATCACCCTAAATAGAAAGAGCACCAGCAGAGAGTCAGGGACTCCCAGTAGGGGGCCTGGTGACGGCACAGTGGCAATGCGATGCTCTGTGGGACTGATCCACCTAGGAAGCTCCTGGGTTCATTCCAGAGACCCCTCTGAACATGCTGGGTATGCACGTGCCCATGATCTGGGGCTAGCTGAAGTTAGCAGTGGATCGTGGCATCAAGATTCTGACCCTGCTGGGAGCATTCTTTCTATCACACTTATTCTCTGAAGAAATAAATAAAATGCAAGAATAAATAAATAAATGAATAAAATCTGTAAGAAAGAAGCTATAAATGCCAGTGTGATTAGGCCAAAGCATGTACTAGGAGAACTTACATAAAAAGAGTTTCAGTATCCTCACAATGGATGATGAAAAAGGAAATATTTTACCCAGGTTTGTCCACAAAGAGGGGGTCAGATCAGGTATGTTACCTCCCTGCTCTGTGGCCTTGGACCTTTTACCCTCTCAGAAGTACAGTTCTTTTTCTAGACAATGTAGGTATCAATGACTCTTTGAAGAACTGTTCTGAGAAAAAGAAGTATCTGTGTAGCCCCTGGCACAAAGTAGCTGCTCCGCAGTCGCCATTGGTATTAAGCACATCACACGTTGGCTTCAAAGAAAACTATTGTTCAGATACTGTCCAGTGTCGATTTCATACAACACTAATGTCCATTTAGATAGACACTAGATCAGAGTTTTCAAGGCCCCTCCAGTTGACGCTGGATTATTCGCTGACGTGATTAAGTAAGGGTGTGGAGGGAAATATTTTAAGATAGGAAAGCAAGCAGTGAGGGACCATGTTCTAAAGGCCAGGTGTTTACCTGGTAGGTTTCACAGCCGAGGCTCCCATCCGCCCCAGAGCTATGCAGGGATGGTGTCGTGGGGTAGCGCACAGCCATCCTGCCCTGCGTCCTTTTATGGGGCGTGAGGCTACATTAGCATGCAAAATCACATCAGCCTGTATTTCTGGAATGAACTTTTATCCACTTCCTCATTTCACAAGTTTAATTAGCTAAAACGGAGTCAGTGGTCTGGTATAGATGGAAATGCATGTAGAATAAAAATATCAGTTACCCGAAAAGCTTTTGTGAAAAGTCAGGAAGTGAAGTGAACTAGCAGAATCAAATTCTGAGCCCAAAGGCTATCCTCTTTTTTCTACTTGCCTTCTCAAACAAACAAACAAACAAACCCCACCAAATAAACAAAACATAAACGCCCCCCAAAGGCAGGGAAAAAATTCAGACCTAGGTCAAAAGCGAATTCTCCCAAGTGGTAGTTTTCTGGGAAGCTTGTGAAGTGTGTTCTGTAAAAAGTCACCGACACTTCGAAATATCAAGCCCAAAGAGGGTTTTAATCACCATGGTATTTCATTAACAGAGAGGGTCATCGAGCATTCTGGTCAAGAGTAGATAATGTAGTTTTGACAGGAATATGGAAATATGGAGAGCTGGTCACACTTGGATTTGAAAGGCTGTGGACCTTCATTAGGTGATAAATACCAAGTGACGGGATTTGTGATGGATGAACTTGGAAAGAGCAGAGGGTTAGAGGAGCAGCGAGTGATGTGGTCCCTGGGGGGTGGGGGAGGGCTGGCACACAGCACCGCCATGTTCAGAGTGGTAGGTGCAGACCGGCTGGGCCACACCTGTCCTCCTTGCAGCAATGGAGGGTCCCAAGGCACCCGAGCCTCAAGAGCCACAGTGAGGGAGGGGTGGAAAGGGGAAAGGGATGTGCATCCCAGTGCTCTCTTCAGCCTAACAGCAGATGTGGGGTCTCGAACACCCTAATATTCTAACATTCCACTATTTAGCTTTATCGCCTCTGTGGTGCCTCCGTCCTGTCCCCTTGCTGAACACACTAGCTGCTCTAGATGTAGTCTGGATGTAAGGCCTGCACTCTGAGCACAGAGCAGTGGCTTCTGTGGCTCCTCACCTGGCCCCTGCTTGCCTTTTTAGCTTTATCTCCCTATATCTGCATGTCCTCATCCTGTCCCAGTTAGGCTTCTGCTACCTCTGGTTTGTTCCTCAGAACTGAATGTAAACACCATCTTCTTCAGGTGATTTCACTGGTGCTTCTACCTGGGTGGGCTCCTCAGCGCTGGATTAGAGGCCCCCTCTGGGTCCAGAAGGCTGCATGCCTTCCTCCATGATAGCACTATCGTAGCATGGCCCTGCCACTGTCAGCTGGTTCCTCCTCCTTCCATTAGGCATGAATGCTTGGTCTCCCTTCTCTGTATGGCTGCACTTGGCAGGTGCTTGGCCATGGAAGAAGCACATTGCAGGTTAGGTTCCAGGAAGGAGGTCCTGAGGGTTTAGTGGGCAGGAGGCTTAGTAGGGGGAGATCTTGGGGCCACACCTACCGAGGGGAGAGGAAGACTGTGGGAGAGGACAGAGGGATGTGAGTGCCTATGATGCAGGCCTGACAGTAGCTAGCATGCCAGGTGGGGAATGTTGGCGCTTGAATGGCCCTGGTTTGGCCAGAGGCAATTACACCTTTCTGCCCCTCCTCAATCAGTTGTTGCATGTGGGAGGGCACACCTGAGGAAGAGAAGCCTCTCAGCAGCTGAGGGGGTCTCTGGAAGGCTGGGAGCTGTGCTATCTGCTGATAGCACCCCAGCAGCACCATCTACAAGTCCCCACATCCTCCTGTCCACCCAGGACTAAGAATATCAGGATGAACTGTGCATGGATGAGTCTAGAAGTCAGGCACATTTTGGGATTGAGCCAAATCTGTCCTCCTCAAGCAATTTCCCTGCTCGCTCATTTTATTTATTTATATTTTTCATTGAATATCTTTATTAAATTTTCTATTGTTGAAAATGTCATACCACAGTGATTACTTGCATAAAATTTTGTAACCTGTCTGCTTATGGCTCTTTTGTATTAGCATATGTTGCCAGATATTTCTCTATTGTTTTTAATTAACATACCATTATACATATTCATGGGGTGCTCACTCACAGCTAAGCACCGACTACAGGTTAGTTGCTACCCTGGGACAGAGTGGGGCCTAGACAGACAGTCTCTGCTGTCCTGGATGCCCTGGTCTAGAGGGGAGACAGATAATGTACATGTGAACAGGTAAGCAATGAGCTGTGGTGCCTCATCAGGGCTCTGCAGGAAAGAGGCTGATAGGAAGATGCTGGGTGCAAAACGAGAGATGTGGCTGGTTTAGACAGGGCATTTGGGAAATCATCTAAGAGGAATGTGGCTTAATGGCAAGAAAAAGTCAGCCATGAGCAGGGGAGTGTGCAAAAGCCCTGAGGTTTTAGATCCTTCTTTCTGCTTTAGGATATGGTGGCAGAGGGCAAGATTGGAAGCTAGGATGTCAGTCAGAGACAACAGCAACTCTAGGCAGGAGGTGACTAGGGCTGACCAGGGGAGATGGAGCCAGGGGACAGAGAGGGTGGGCACTGACCACACTGGCCAATGCACCAACCGTGTCCCGTGACAGAAACAGGGCTAGAGGGAGCTCCTGAGGGGCTGATTTGAGCAGCCGCATGTTCCATGGTGCTTCTTGCTAAAGTGATGTGGATCTGTTCTTCTACCTTTTCTTCATTGCGTTTCCTGTTTTATGACCCATTCCTTGCGGTTTGAGTTTGTTACTTGAAAAGGCAGATAAACCAATCACACTAATGCTCCAAATGATTGACCAGTGACTTATCCGAAGATATATCTGCAAAAGTGGAACCTTAGGTGGAGGTCAGGGGTCCTCAGCAGAGAGTGTGAAAACGGGGCAGCCAGTCACATTCATGCACACAAGGTCTTTTTGAAAAAATGTTTTTTCCTTGAGGGAGGAGGAAGGATAGTAGTTATCTGGTTCTTTCTTTCTTTTTTTTGTTTTTCCTTTTTTAAAACAAAACTGTTATCACTCCATTTTATCTTCTGTGTGGAAGCATAGGCAAATCAGATAAATGCCAAAGAAATAGGAATCTGAAGTCAATTTCATGGAAATTTCTTACTGGACAAGCAGCAAAAAGCAAGGACAAATACCTCAGGCAAAGCTTTGTTGGCATCTCACAGCCTTTCCAGTGACTGCAATGGCGGAAACCTATATTTTTTCTTCTCTTTTTTACGTTTATTTATCAAGAGACAGAGAGAGAGAGAGAAGCACCCTCAACAGGGCCTCATGCTGCAATCCCTACTCAGCCTTCCCAACCAGCCAGCATCATAGGCACACATGCTTGAGAGTGTACGGGTCAGCCAGGGAACCCAGACCCAGTCTTCCATTCGGATCTAGCATAGCTTGAGCAGTGTATTACCGTGCCAGTGAGCTGGGCTTGGTAGATCCATTTTTAAGCATTCTAGTCTCCAGGAAGAACTCAAAAAGAGTTATCTGAGAAGTGTGTGTGTGTGTTTGTATTGCATGAGATGTGGCCACCTAGGAGCTGGCAAATTTCATTGTTTGGGACAACAGATGTGTCTGTCTCCTGTTGCCCCAACTGTAGGAAGAGCACCTGCCAGGTTGAGTGGTGCATGAAGTAGGAGGTCTTAGGACCATGGTGCTTAGCAAGGCCTATTCCTTAGCCCCTCCTAAGGGTGGGGTGGCCCAGAGCCATATATGGAGGAGCCAAGGGCATAACACCAACAGTGATGCTGAGAACTCACACCTGAGGCAAGCTTATGGAGGATGGTGGGACACATCAGCAGACTCAGTAGCTAGGATGCTGCAGGACTGTCTAGGGAAGGCATGTGCTATTGGGGGCTGGGGCAGTTGGCTTTCATATGGCCGTGGGAGGGCTTAGAGACTGGGGGCTACAAGGAGGCTGTGGAAAGGACATCAGAGGATGTTTTTCATGAGAGAAAAGAGAGAGGCCAGGTGGCCTGCCTCATCTCTTGGATGTTTAGGAAGTGCTTTGTTGGATGGCATTTTTACATCTGCAAAACTCTGTTGGGATTTCCTCGTAACACTAGTGTGACTGAGTTACAGAATGGCAGATGATGGCAGTCCATAGTGGACAGGTTGCTATGATCCCTGTGGCTTGGAGACAGTACCGAGCCCACCAGTGGTGGTGTGAGGCCTCGATGGAGCCTT